>JAQHUG010000019.1:1351422-1366078 GCA_028555095.1 Dicrostonyx torquatus | reverse complement strand
CAGATATTTCTTTAGAAGAGATCTCCTGGAGCTAGTGGCATGGCTCAGTGTGTAAAGGTGTTTGTTTAGTAAATGCAGAGACAGAGTTTAATTCCTGGAACTCCTGTGAAAATGCAAGGAGAGAACTAATTCCACAAAGCAGCCCTCCGACCTCTGCAGGCACACCAGGGCACGTGCTCCACCCCTGAACTGTGGGCACACACAAAGTAAGAAGTACAATTTATGAAAGAATATCCTAAGAGCACGTGACTTCTCTCACCCCAGATCCTCTGCTGACAATGCCAAGCATGCATTGCAAGATGCAGGAAACAGTCCCAGCCCCTGCATTAGAAACGGTTCTTTAAGTTTTTGGTACCAAAGTTTTGGGCTAACTGTTGGTTACATTCAGCAAACACAACTTTGTTTATTCCACTGCAATAAGCAATATGACTCTAAAAGGAAACAATTTGCTGCTAATAAATTTAAGTGTGTTAGGGTTTTTTTCCCAAATGAATCACAAGAACAAAACAAAACAAAAAAAAAACAAAAAACAAAAAAAACAAAAAAAAAAGTTCATCAAAGCAACAACACGGGGAAAATGTGGTTGAGATGCCATCAGCATAAATGGTGGCCTGGTATTTAGTAACTGCCTCTATCGGCGAACATGAAAGCACGGAACATATACTACCTTCACTGCAAAAAAAATATTTTATCTAAAAAGCTATGACATTGTCTGGCATGTTCACCCAACTCCTTTAATCGCACCATTTGAGAGGCAAAGGCTGGTGGATCTTTGTGAGTTTTAGGTCAGCCTCTCTACATAATGAGAACCCATCTCAAACAAAAGAAAACAAGCACCTAGTCTGAAGGCATGGTGTGTGCAGGTAAAGCGACAGAACAACTTTCTACTTTCTGTACCTCTGACAACGTCCTTCTTAAAACAACTGAATTCGTGATGGACACTGTGAATTAGGCTAAGTTTGTATCATCTTCTTAGCTGAATGAGAGACTCAGATAAAGATTCCTCAGAGGTAATTTTCTCTCCTCTTGTCAATTTTTCAAATACTATCTTAGCAAATATAGGCTCAAATGCTTTTTTTTAAAGTTATGTACATTTTCTCCATAGAATTTGTTTGAAAACCAATCTTGTGTTCATAGGAAAAAAGATCAATCTGTATTGCTTCTTAAAATGATTTCAGAGAAATAAGCTTGGGTGAGTTCCTTTTGTTTTCAGACAAAGTATATCCTGTCTGGGCCAGAATTACTAGCTGACTGAAGTAGGCAACTCAGAGTAACTTAATTTAAAAACAGATTAGGGAGTTGTATGTGGTAGAATATGCCTGAACTCCCAGCTGTGGGGAGGTGAAGGCAAGAGGAGCAGGAGTTCAGACCAGCCTGGGCAACATAACGTGCTGTTTGCAAATGATCAAGCAAACAAGAGATTAAATTTTTTAATATAAAAGAGAGACAGGCTTTATTATAATAACATAAAAAAATTCCTTTGGCAGTATTGGGACAAGCCACGGTAGTTTTCGGCGTACTGGTTCTATAGGAAGTTTTGGTTCACTCTAGGGCCAGTGTGTGAATGATATATTTAGGCCTTGAATCAATTGAATCTCAGAGGTGGGGAGGGAAGCTCTTTCTCTCTGAATGCTAACTCAGTATGTAAAGTTCTATAGCATATGATGAAAGGATGCTGTAACTTTATTATGCGATTTTAACTTTAAAGATACTGTGTTTTGGCCTGCTTTATTTTAGCAGGGATAGGTAACTCAAATTGAACAAAGTTTGGCCCCCTAACAAGGAAGCATCCCAGGGACTACCATGGAAAGATAATAGGATGAGTTCATTACCTCTTTCCCATTTCAGAGGCATGGATGGCTATGGCTGGTCCTCCTTCCTCCCGTTTCTCTCCATTCTTATAGTTCTGGTCCCTCATCATGTCTGCTCAGGGCCTCTCCATGCATCCTCTGTCCTCCCCACCTCAGTATCTCCAGCCTAGGTCTTGGAACCACTATATCTCATTAGTATTATTTATTGTTTACTTCTATGACAATTTAATATTTGTATTCAATTCTGGGGGCCGTTTGCATTTCCTGTTACCCTCCCTCATCCTTCTCACCTCACTAAGCCCTTCATCTTCCCCACAATCCCTTTTGTTTTGCTTGTTTTTGTGACCACTGAGTATTTTAGGGCTGCCATTTCGCATTCACCAGGAATTTTGTTGGAAGATGCCTTGCAACTGCCACTCTGGCCTCTACCAGTCCATTCTCCATTGTTCCATGAACACTAAAAACCCAGAGACAGATATTGGAGTTCAAATGGAAGATCAGAAAGGCAAAACAGTCAAGCCACTAGAGAGCTCTTACCTCTACTAAGGTTCAGACACAGGGGTGATTCTGCAATTTTCTCCACCAACCTCAGACTCCACCCACACTCTAGGGAATTCCTGTTTCTTTCCCTTTACATTCCTGTCTCTGCCCAACCATATCACTCCTGTCTCCAACTCCCTGGTACTGGAATTAAAGGTGTGAAGCACAGCCACCTGGATTTGTTTCTGGATTGACATTACGTAGCCCAGGGTGGCCTTGAACTCCCAGAGATCCATTTGCCTCTGTCTCTCAAATCCTGGGATTAAACATGTGTGCACCATCACTGCCTGGTCTCTAGTAGCTTAGCTTTGCCCTCTGATCTTCAGGCAAGCTTTATTTATTAAAACACAAATAAAATATCACTATACTCCATGAGACAAGTAAGAATCATCCTTCCAAACTGTAGAGCTCCTCAGAGAAAGCTCTTTGATAATTTCCTGAGGGTACCAAAGATACCACAAGGATTCCTGTAGCTCCGGACCTCTTGTGATCAGAAGCTCTTCCCTCAACGAATTCTTCTCCTGCCTCATGCTTTTGCTCTTAACTGGCAAATCCTTCAGTGAGTGATGTTCTCTATTCTCTTGTCCTCTCAAATCTCTATCTGTTCCCTGTAGCCTCAGCCCACACTGACACTTACCACACCAATCATGGTGTATGTAGGGGATATTTCTGTTTCCACTGACTTGAACGCATCCCCATATTGAGGAGGTAGCTCTACAAGATTCCAACAAGTTACACTCAACACCTGGATAGTAACACTGAAAGGCTGCTAAGCACAGACTTGATGTATGATTATGAAATACAAACTGTTAGAACTCTTATGTCTGTTTTCTATTGCTCAACCAAATGCCCCAGACTGAGTAAACGATGAGGACTAGGAGTGATTGGTTCAGCTCATTCTCTTTTCAGTTCCATATCTGATCGGCCCCATTTGTTTAGAGCCACTTTGCTGGTGGGAACTTTGTGCAGTTCTTAGCGTGAGGCATCAGGGCTAGTCAGCAAGTTTACTTTGCACTAACCCACTCGCGTGGTAACTGCCCCAATCCCCAAAGACTCATAATCTCATAATACCTAATCTAGTCTCCCATGAACGACATTCACTGATTTCTGAGAGAAATGCCTCCACCCCATGATCTAATTACCTGGCGAAGGCCTGAACCCGGACACCATTGCGCTGAAGAATTAAGCTTCAATATGAGTTTGGGTCGGGGCAAACCACATCCAAACCATCGCTCTGGTTACGGATGACTAGAAATGAAACAAGACAGAGACTTTCTGAAAAGCCCTGGGAAAACTGGGACGGGGGCAGGGTGGTCGGGGGTGGGGCGGACGGGTGTACTGAGCAAGGTGAAGGTGGTTTCAAGTAGTCCCAATCGCTGCAAAACAGATCGGCACGACTGTGCACGGAACTGCTGGGTTTCCTTTCTGTTGCCGTGATAAAATACCCGACGAACGCACCTTAGGGGAGAAAGGGGTTCATTCCGTCTTACAATTCCGAGTCAAACCCATTATTGTCAGGGAAGTCTCAACAGCAAGAGCTTGAAGCGGAAAGAAATGAATGCACGCGTGCTCCTTGTTTACTTGACTGTGTCCAACTTGACTTCTCCACTGTTACACACAGATCCAAATCTCCAGCCTGAGGAATAGCCCGGCTCCGGCTGGAAGGGGTTTTCCTACATCAATTAAACAAATTAAGAAGTTCTCCACATATGTGACTTCAGGCCAACTCAATGTAGACAATCTCTTATGGAGGCTTTTTCCCCAGGTGATTATTCTAGGTTGTAGCGTAATAAAAACCCAGAGACAGATATCAACACGAAAACCAGAAAAGAAAAGCAGCCAAACCACTAGAGAAGTCTTACCGGTGACTGCAGGCTAACCAGACTAAGCCTCTCTCTCCTCCCATTTTATATTCTCCCTAGGACTGGTATTAAAGGTGTAGGTCACCACCACCTAAATTTGTTTCTGCGTTGATCTTGTGTAGCCCAGGGTAGCCTTGAACTCACAGAGATCCACCTGACTCTGTCTTCCAAATCCTGGGGTTAAAGGTGTGTGTCACCATTGCCTGACCTCTAGTGGCTTTAAGTTTGCCACTGGTTTTCAGGCAAGATTTATTTATCAAAATACAAATAATATAGCACTGTACTAGGTTGTGTTGTGTTGACAACTATCACATACCTAAAACAGCTTGTGCATGGTCCCTTGAACTGGTGTTTGCCAATGAGTGAGGTAAGCGGAGAGATGCTCAGCAGCACGGAGGGCTGTGCAATCTCAATCTCATTACAATAGCGTTCTGCTGCCCGCCACGTTTTTTTTTTTTTTTTTTTGGTTTTTCGAGACAGGGTTTCTTTGTAGCTTTGGAGCCTGTCCTGGAACTAGCTCTTGTAGACCAGGCTGGTCTTGAACTCACAAAGATCCGCCTGCCTCTGCCTTCCGAGTGCTGGGATTAAAGGTGAGCGCCACCACCGCTCAGCCCCCTGCATTTCTAATCTAACGTCCTGTCACTACCTGGAGGTTCAGACACAGCCTTTCTATCTAGAATGTTGTCTATCCCAGAAGACCTGCTGCATTCTGAGCTAAAGGCACTCCGCCTGCTCTGGGAAGCAGAGTTCTGCCTGTTCTTACCACCTACATCCAGCCTGCTGCCCTTTCTTACTGATGTTCAGATTCTCTAATTTCCTCTTGTCCTCACTCCTCTGCTCCAACGAGGCCTAACTTTTCTCTCTGTCCTTGAGTTGATTTCCTTCCTTCTACTCCCCTACTCTCTTTATCAGTCACTCACCAAACTGCAGCTGGAACAGTGTTTCCAAAGGTTCAAATCTACTTGCACCATCACTTCTGCTTCAGACCTACCTTGCCTTCTGGATAAAACACTTGGAGAATATTTATTGCCTGAATTATCTTATTAAATCTTATCTTCCCAGTTCCTTAGAACTATTCTCCTGTTCTCCTGGCAAGTGTACTCAGGCTAAAAGAACTTAAGGAACCCTCCCCCTGTAGATCAGTGGCCAAGGTTGTCTGCCCCTGTTTCTAGGTCTCACTGCCTATCTTTTATTAAAAGATGGCCTTTTCACTTGGAGAGCGACTGCTGATTACACAATGGAGCCTGCCAGTCATATAGAAATAAATTGGCTTTGGTTCCAATGACGTTGCAGCTATTGCTTTGCAGAATGATCTCACACTGCAGCAAAAGTGTGGTTAATCTAAGTCTGGTCAGAGCGACTTTGTCTCAGGAGCACACCAAGAGGCTTGTAAAACTTCTGAAAAATAACTGCACTACGAAAAACAATTTACTAAGATTGCTTTTTACATGTATTTCTTTTGAGGAAAGGGAAAGACTTGCTGCTGTGACACAAATCTAGAGGTCAGAGTTCAACTTGTGGTTGCTCTCTTTCTGCCACATGAATCCCAGGGATCAAACTCAGGCTGTCAGAGTTGACAGCCATCTCCCATATGCACCCAGCCATGTTCTGTCCCTTTGATGGGAAATTTTAAGCTATAACTCAGAACCTCTACTCTTTGATTTCCTTGTCCACGCCGTCTTCCAGGGCATGCATAGTAGTTATGAAGTAGCGTTTACGAACAGAACAGAGCATGGCGCACAGCAACTGCTTGGCATCTATTCGTCAAATGAATGAATCAGGATTAGGGAAAGTAAACCCTATTATTGTGTGGTCCAGAATCATTTCCTGACAGTTTTCATATTCCTACTGCTAAGGCACAACAGTAAGCCAAAACACTGTCGGTGTGTTTCCTGTGCAAAGGTCAAAGCAAAACCCTTTGTCTTACCCTTGTGAAACGGGAACAACTGACTCACAAATATACTAGTAAACATGCAGAAGGCTCTAACATTAAAAGCTTCTGCTAAATCTCAACGTCCTTACGAGCTTGTGTTTGTTTACAGTAATGACGTTAGCAACCTTCAGAAAGAAGATTCACATGGTTGTCAGAAGCAAGAGCTCGGCCGCTAATTGCAGATTTCAATTCCTTCTTGGTCATCCTTTCCCTAGCTTTTGTCACAACCACAGACTGTAGAGTTACCCAACAGATGGATGACTGTGATGAAGGCAATCGTTATATTCGCCAGCTCCAAAGATGAACAGAGAACACTGGTGTTCCTGGGTGAGGTGAGGCATGGGTGCTACGTGATTAGTCAGAAAAGGGCCACGGCACATGCTGCATTTCTAGGTTTCCATCTTCATGATTACATTCCATCTGTAATGTCATCAGTATCTTCATATAGAAGGCTCTAATATGGGAACTTCAGGCAATCAAATCTTACCTCTTTAAAAAGTCACATGTCTATGGTAGAGATTGTAATGTCTGTTTGGCTCTTAGGTCACGCTGTAATTAAGATCACACATGGGTGGTGTAGGAACCAAGTCTGAGCTCCATTCGCCATGAAAGTATGTAATCTAGGATGGCCTTGAACTCCTGAATCTCCTGTCTCCATTTTCCAAATGCTGGATTGCAGGCATGTACCACCACACCAGATTTATGTGGTCCTGGGGAGTAAAACTTGGGGTTTTGTGAATGCTAGGCAAATACTCTACTACCCTAGCATGCTCCTTCTTCCATAACAATAAAGTTTTGATTTGATTTTGAAACATTATAGTGTACTAGTACGTCTTGTATCATTCATAATTCGATGCTTCTTATTTATCAATGTCCACCTAGTAATAACCCCCTGCTCCTAATGAAGTCGGTATAGGAATGCACGCATGCTGATGAACATGAGTTTAGATAAATCTAAACCTATATAAAATGTCCTTGGTTCTCAAACTATGAATACGTGAAATGAAAGGAAAGTTTGCAGCTATGGGATAACATTGGCTAATTTGGAAAATCCAGGGCTAGAGGAGGAAGTTAGGTCAGTGTTAGAGTGTAAAGTCGGCACATTTCTCAGATCCCCTTTTTCTGGCAGGATTCATGCTCTGGGGACTTTGATTGCAAGTGCCCTGCACACCTGCTTTGACAGGGGAAGCTATAGGCGGTTATCGTGCCACACAGGATAGCTGTAATTCTCCAGACATTCCACAGCATTGCCGAGAGAAGGAGGTGGCTATGGGCAATGAGGGTGCTTGTTTGTCCGTTTGTTGCAATACTGGAGTTTGAACCTAGGGCTCTAGGCCTCTAAGCAAACACTCTACTACTGAGTTATCTTCCCAGCTGCCTTGTATGTCTATGCAAATTTCTGCACTTGGGGCACTTCGTGCAGGAGAGCCCATCCAGTGCTGTTTTCCTGTGTCTCTGAGGGCGGGGCTTCCTTCCTGCTGTAAATCGGTGTAGGAATCACCGCTCAGCTTTCCGGTCTTGGTTTTCCATTCTTATGAGGTACTTAATAGATCAAGTTCTTTCTCTTTTCTGACATGAGCAGCAATGCCTTCCCGCGTGTTTTGTTTTTCTGCCTTCAGACGAATTGTGCACCAAACAACATATAACAGCTGCTCCTAACAGATAACAGCCAAGCACTAGGCCAGGAGCCACTGTGGTCAGCCTCCCCTTCTGAGGTCTGTGACATCTAGGGTCTCTGCCTTCTCCACTGGCAGAGCGCAAGAAGTGCTGACTGCGCTGGGATTTTAGTAGAAGAGAAAAATACGTTTGACATTCAAAGTACTCATTTGTGGTGAAAATTACCTGAAACTCTCTTTTAGAAAATAAAAGAGGAACGAGGTATGAAATCCCTTTAAGACTTTTATTTAAGAAAAAAAAGTGTCTCTTTGTGAATAACAGAGAAAAATGCAGGAGAAGTCCTGGTGAGCGTCCTGTACATCAGGTTACTAAGATTCACCTTGCCATGTGTGAGGGCACCGCGTGCCATCTTCTGACTGGTACGCACTGCTGCACACTTAAAAGGCTTTCCCACACCGAGTTGCTCTTTGTCGGGTGCCTTCGTGGTTACTGTGGATGGAGAACCACACCCTTTTGATCAGATAAAACAAAAATATGATGATGAAAAGAGGAAAATAAAACCCCAGAGTTCATAAGCTGCTGTTTATAAAACTACAAGAAGATATTAAACACTAAAAAAGGAAAACAACCAAGTTTGGGGGAGGGGTGGCGTGGGTTTGGCGTTTTAGTGAATTTGTGACATCCTAAATAATATTACTACTTATCAAGTCACTGTTCATTGGGTAAAATAAATTTTGCAGCATCTAGCTCTTCTTATACAGAAGATTTTTCTATCTCTCTCTCTCCTCTCTTTCTCTCTCTCTTTCCCTCTCTCTCCTCCCATCTCTTCTTTCTGTTTTTTGATTTTTGACACAAGGTCTCATACAGTCAGCCCAGGCTGGCTTTTAAATTATTATAAAGCTGAGGGTGACCTTGAATTCCTGATCTTCCTGCTGCTAACTTCCCAAGTGCTAAGACTAGGGACACTTGCTACTACCATGCCTGGTTACATTTGCCTTTCAAATGATCCTGTCAGTTAGTTTGTATATGCTAGTGAGCTAAATCTTCCCACAGGCTGTGCAGGAAGGAATGGCCTCCAGGTCTCCCAATTTCTTCTCCTACCCCAGAGGCTATCCCTGAGTTCCTGCCATGTGGACCTTCCCCAGCCCTCATTGATGCCAGATCTTTTGTTCCTATGAAGATCTTTAACATCCCTTCTGCACTATCCCTTCCATCAGCACCACTCCGCTAGCCTTTAGAGCAGGTGCCTCTGCAGTCTTCTGGACAGCTACTGCAGGACTGGTCATCTCCTGTCTCATATTGCTGCCTGAACTGCCCCTCCCACTGCTCTCTGATAACTGCGTTCCTTTGCTTAGGAACCTTCAGTGGTCGGGTTCAAGTTCACCAGAATGGAGGATAATAGAAAGACGTTTAATCACTACATACTCTTGGGTATCGTGTGGGAGGAAGTATCCAGAACCCCACTTCACTGCCTCTAACCTCAAGTAGTTTCTCTTGGTAACCTCAGCATACCACCCGGCTGTCACCGTCTTAAAATTCAGGCTTCTGGTTAAATGGTTTCAAAGCACTGCTGTAAGGCACGTTCACGCTTACTGAAACCCAGCAACCACGGGAAAGCAATGAATGGGTATTTGAGATGCTCCGTAGGTTTCCAGAGAGCAGATCCCCAGGAATGATCTATTCTGGGCAGACTTCTGCTAAATAGTGATGAGCTACAGACTGGCATGCATTCACCCTGATCTAGTCTATATTTCCCTCTCAGTAATATATATCCACTTTCCCCAGGCACCTTAACTTCTAGCCCAGTAGATTATCTGATGCTCTTTCAGCAAGCTGTGGCTTTTCCCCCTCGTGCTTCTGCGGCATTATCTTCCCTAGCTGGTAGCTCTTACCTTGGGCTTCGATGGTGGTGCATCCTTTATGACTTCCTGAGATGTATTTTTAAATTCACTGCTGTTACAAGGTTATCATCAGTCCAGGATGCCATTGTGGACCTGCGTTGCAAACTCCTACATCCCCCAGTTCCCAACTCCAATCCCACTTCTCCATGAACTTCCTTTCCCTGTCCCAGGAGACCTCCTTGTTTTAGCTTTTACACTGCTATTGTCTTAGCTGAGACAATAGTCACATAAATACACAACTTTCAGTTTATTAAAGTGAATTCTATTTTCCCTTCCCATTAGGTTTTATACAACTTTAGAGCAAGGCCCCTGGTTTATTTTTACCCAGGGTTTTTCTGCATTTGGTGTTTAATACCTGTTTTCTAGATAATTTCTCTATCCTCACTCCTAACCACAAACTCTGACTTTATCCTTGATGATATAGTTAAAATGTCACCTGGGGTCTCGCCCAAGCCTCTTGACTCTCTCATTGCCGGACTTTGCCACATAGTCATGCACACAGTTGCTATCAGCTCCACCAATTCCTTCCCTCGCTCAGGTGTGGATTGAAGGTCTTCTGGTAGTTATTTTATTGGCTTACTCTGGACCAAGAAAGCAGTGGTGAGGTGCTCTCACACCCACCAGTAATGTCATGCCCTCTGCCACCACAGTAACAGTTCCTGTGTGCTTGGAACTTTACCCTCTGGAGGTCCTCTTCCAGGAGCTTGCCCTGTGATTCCACTTAGGATAGATGACCCCATGTGTAACCTCCTAGGCACAACTTTCACAGCCTCTAAGAAACTGCTCAGAATGATCAAGGTAATGATCAAGATTCACTCTGTGTGTGCATGTGCATGCATGCATGCATGTGTATACTAACAAGATTATTTCACAGGAATTAAAATATTTTTCTGCTCTCAGCATTCCTGTCTCTCCATAGAGTTCAGCCTTCAACCACACAGGGTCTTATTTTGCACCCTGAATTGTTTATGCTATGTTGAAGGATAACTTCACAACCTGGTTAGGACTCCCAACTATTTAGATACCTGTCTTGTTTCTGCTTTGTTTTTTCCTCAAAACAGAACAAAACAAACAAAACAAAACAGAAACCAAAACAAACAAGATAAAAACTCCACCAGAGCTAATTGACTATGTTTAATAATTTCTAATTCTGAACACAATGACTTACTCATAGAAGATATTCAACATGAAGGGACAGTCAACATCCAGTTTAAAAGACACACACAATACACATACATACATACATACATACACACACACACACCTTTTCACTGCTATGACAAGCATCTCTTAGAATGGTTTAAAGAGAGATTTATATTGTCCCATGGTTTCAGAGGTGCCAATCCCTGTTCAGCTTGCTCTGTTGTGGGCCTGTGACATCATAGTGACAAGATCACTTGTGTCACAGTGGTCAAGATGCAAAGACAAGTGACTGGAAAGGACTAGGATCAAGTGTTAGCTTAAGTCATGTGTCCAGTGATCCACTTGTACAGTCCCACTGCTTCCCAATAGTCTCCTCAATACTAGAAATCACCTATGGGTTAGACCACCCATTAGGTCAGAGTTTTTGTGATCTAATCTCTGAAAACATTCTCACAAACTAAGCCAGATGTGTGCTTTCCTGATATCTCCTAGATAGCTCTCCATCTACTCAAACTGTCAATTAAAACTAACCACATATGTAATATTTGCACTTATATAATGGTAGAGACGGTGGTAATTGCCATTTGTGTAGAGGCTAGCTGTTCAGTTCTTCCTTGGCTCCAGCCATGTCTGAACAAATGAGAATGTAGACCCAGGGCTGCCAGCCTTTTATCTCCTTGGACCGAATGTATCGTAATGGAAACTAATTCGTTTGGTTTTAGTTCAAGTTACTGCCTGTTGTTCTCCTAGTCTATTGTACACCATTCCCAACAAAAGGAATATTCAGAAAAATCAGAGCCTGATGGCATTGGGAGCCCTGAATAATTTGGGTTGTGTTTGCTAAAGAACAACCAGGTCTAATGGGGACATTAGGGTGCATCATGTACTAATAACTTATGGGAATTAAAATGAAGCACAATATGCGCTCAATAAACATTAGAATTTTTTCAGTGTACTCTTGCTTATTTATTTATGTGTGTGTATATGCTCAGGTTAGAAGGCAATCAATGGTAGTTGGTTCTCTCCTACCATGTGGGTTCTAAATCGTTAACTGGGGTGGAGTGGAGGGTTGTCAGGTTTGGTATCACATTTTAAACTAGCTGAGCCATCTTGCTAGTCCTTGACAAATATTTTTAAATATATGAATAAACAAATGTATTATTATGAAAACTATTAGGAAAATTTCAGTGTCTTTTCTGCACCAGTATGTTGCTTTTTATTGGAGGGGTTGCTGGGGATGTACTGCAGGGCCTTGTACATGGTAAGTAAGTGCCTTACTCACAAGCTACATTCCCAACTTGTAACCATTCCTTAATCAAAAGAACTAATTACAAAGATGACATTATTCTAAGTGAAGTAAGGTAGACACAAAACACAAATATTGTGCGATGCCACTTATAAAATCCCTAGAATAATCAAATTCCTAGAAAGGGGAAATGAAATGACAGTTACCAGAAACTAGTTTAATCTGGAGTTACTTCATAGTGGGTGCACACATTCATTCAATTTAGAATGCTAAAAATTCTGTTAGATGGTCTTGATATTTTCACAACAGTGCAAATACACTGTATTTATATAAATAAATTGCACTTGTAATAAGTAGCTAAATACTGATGTCTAGCCAAGTATTCTAGCACACATCTGTAATGCCAGCACTCAGAGTATCAGGTGCCAAATTTGTGGCTTGAAAGTCATTCTGGCAATACACAATGAGATCCTGTCTCAAAAAGGCAAAAACAGTCTATGTATTCCTAGGTTTTCTGGGGTTGAGGAGGCTCCTTTGCATCTTTTCTAGATGAATTGTTTTCTGTGTATTTGCACACTTACAAAAGTGTATGTGTATGCACATCCTATGACAGCATTAGGAGCATGACGCCTAAAGCCTAACACAGGGTGAGTTGATGCTTACCTTTATAATCCAAATTTTGTCTATAGGGAGTCTTATTTCTACTGTGATGCTCTGTGCTGCCTTTAAATGGTGATGCCTCAGAGAATCCACACTGTATCACTATTGTCTAACCAGATTGCACATCAGAAGAAAAGTGTTGCTTCTAATTAAGTTTCAGAAATATGAGTGGGGGAAAACCCTATGTTACTCTCTTTTTTCCAATTCTTCCTGTTCATCTCTCTAATTCCATTGTTCCATTGTGGACATTTAAGTTTCCTGACTTCCTGCTCACACAGAAGTGTCTTTCTATTCTTAGCTCCTGCCTTATCCAGTGTACACTGCAGTATTCGACCATAAGAATTTCCTCAAAGACCACCATTTGCTTCCTATTTCACAAAGTTCTATCAAGGTTGAATGCTCTCAACTTCTTATCCTTCACCCCACATCTGCAAACTTCTTGCCAGGCCATGAGGTTGTCTTCCCCATTTCACAGCTGGAAATTTCAGCTTCTCTTTTCACAGTCAAGGCTAATCTGGCCACCTGTGCTCTACTTCTCATTGTCTCATGCTGTAGGTGGAGCCAGAATCACCAGCCATCTCTTCTCATTTCTTTGTCTTTAGCCTTGAGTTCTTCTTTAGCTCTATCTCCTTAACATATAACCAAGCTCAAGTCATTCCAAAATTAAGAAACCAAAAAAGTGCATTTTTAAAAGCTTGCATCCCGAATTTCTCCTTATGCCTAAACTTTAAAAAACAAACAAATAAAACCAACAACTGCTACTTGCTTTCTCCTTTTCCTCAGTTCCTCTAGACCAGTGGTTCTCAACCTAGGGATCATGACCCCTTTGGGGGTTGCAGATCAGATATTTGCATTACAAATCTTAACAGTAGCAAAATTAGAGTTATGAAGTAGCAACAAAAACATTTTGTGGTTGAGGGTCACTACAGCGTGAGGAACTGTATTAGAGGGTTGCAGCATTAGGAAGGTTGAGAACCACTGCTTTAGACTATCAGCTGCAGCTAGGGTATGAATATTTAACTTGTGGCTACATTTGGAGCTGTGTTTGACAGACAATTTTCATTATTTATGAAATCTGCATGCTTGATATCAGTGGCTTTTAAAATCTTTCTTTCCCAGGTTCTTAAGGCATCACTTTTAAAATGCTATAATAATTCCTTCTTGCTTTTGCTCTCAGCTACCAATGTATCTTACCAATCTGTCCTTTATAAGTCTTTTTCAGCTTCTACGCAGAGACCCCAGTCTGACAGCATCACTAATGTAATGACTCAACAGTTTCTCTCTTGGTCCATGCTGTCTCTCCCTTCCTAGATTCAGTTTCACATTAAACAGAACTTTCTGTGATACGCAAAGTACTTTACCATAATTCTTTTCCCCTACAGCTGCCCTCCTTGTCTCCTTTTATCTGTATCTTGGGGGTTGGCACCTGTAGATGGAAGCTTCTGTCCCATCCAGTCTTGCAGCTGCTCAGTCCCAAAGAAACACAAAGAAAGAGGATTTTATTAATTATAAACTGTTTGGCCTAATGCTCAGGCTTATTACTAACTAGCTCTTACAACTTAAATTAACCCATAATTCTTTTCTATGTTTAGACACATGCCTTGGTACCTTTTCTCAGTGAGGCATTCTTATCTTGCTTCCTCTGTGTCTGACTGGTGACTGTGTCTCCACCTTTCCTCTTCCAAGAATTCTCTTAGTCTGGTTGCCCACCTACACTTCTTGTCTTGCTACTGGCAAATCAGCATTCTATTAAACAAATACAAGTAACAAATCTTTACAATGTACAAGAACATTATCCCACAGCCCTTTCCCTTTTGTTAATTTTTTTTTTTTTTTGGTTTTTCGAGACAGGGTTTCTCTGTAGCTTTGGAGCCTATCCCGGAACTAGCTCTTGTAGCCCAGGCTGGTCTCGAACTCACAGAAATCCGCCTGCCTCTGCCTCC
>JAQHUG010000019.1:1328119-1349392 GCA_028555095.1 Dicrostonyx torquatus | reverse complement strand
GAAACTACTCTGAAAAGAGGATATAGATATGATAAAATTGAATTTTTATCATCTAAAAAGTAGATTAATTGAATCTACTTTTTAAAAGCAACTACTAGTTTAAAATGTTTTACATTGGATTGGACTTTTGTATATTGTATACAAACTTTGTACATTGAGATTGATTTTGCTAGAACATTCTGTACATACATTTCTACTTTTGTTCAAGGTGTTGTACCTCTATAACTCATTTAACAATATAATGTGAATTTCTAGTCCTTGAAAGTCATTATTACCAGTTGTTTAAGATAATAAGGAAAGGCAGATCTACAGAATATGGCATTTAAGATGTTTTAATAACCTAGGTGGTTCTTCTTCTTCTTCTTCTTCTTCTTCTTCTTCTTCTTCTTCTTCTTCTTCTTCTTCTTCTTCTTCTTCTTCTTTTTCTTCTTTGACAATGAGATGTGTCTCCTCCTAGCAGCACCAATCTACTTCAAAGAAGATAATAGGCATTTAAGGAACTTCACATGGAGTTTACTTTCTTTGTGGCAGAAGTAAGCCGTTGGGCAAGAAAATGCCCTTGTACAACTGCTGATAGTACGCTGTTCTAATAGGACAAGCAGGATGCAGAAGAAAGTGACTGCCAAACATTGTCAAGACAAGAAGGGACAGAATATTCTTCAGAATATCTTACTTTACAGAAAAGTCTGTCAGTTATGCTAGGCCTGTAGGCTGAAGATGGATGCCCTAATGTTGCAGAGGAACTTTGGATGATGGTTCAGGTAGTCAGCTGTTCCTGTTATTTCTCACTTTTTTTTTTTGGAAGTTGTTTGCTCACACTCCCTGCTTACTCAGTTAAAATTATTTTCTTCTTGGGTCTCTGAGGGAGTTGAAGACTAAATACTTATAGTTTTCCTCGTTTACCTGATACAGAAAGGAAGTTTGATAGAAAGTGAAATTAGGTATAAGACTTTGAACTCACCAGGATAGGATAGATATGGAGTATTTTCTCTGAATTTGTCAAATGCAATTAGACTAGACATTGTTGATGCATTTATTGCCTGTGTACATTGTATATAGTCATTGGGTTTATCATATATAATTTCTATATTAGCTATAGCCTTTTTTATTTTAGACAAAAAGGGGAAATATAGTGATATTTTATTTATGTTTTAATAAATAAAGTTTCCCTAAAGATCAGAAGGGCAAAGCTAAGCCACTAGAGGTCAGGCAGTGGTGGCACACACCTTTAATTTCAGGATTTGGGAGACAGAGGCAGATGGATCTCTATGAGTTTAAGGCCACCCTGGGCTACACAAGAACAATGCAGAAACAAATCCATGTGGTGGTGGCTCAGTCCTTTAATCCCAGTACTAGGAAGTCACATGCCTTTAATCTCAGCACCAGAGGGAATATAAAATGGGAGGAAAGAGAGGCTCTGTCTGTTTAGTCTGAGGTTGCCTGTTGTAAGAGGCTGCTTGTTTGTTTCCCGGCCACCCGGCAGCTCAATCCTGAAATAACGACACAGAAACTATATTAATTAAATAGCTGCTTGGCCCATTAGATCTAACTTCTTCTGTGTATTGTCATGAGGCTGTGGTTTACCAGGAAAAGTTCCGGCATCTATCTCCAGTGGGGCTACATGACTTCTCCCTCATTCCTGCTTTCTTCTCCCAGGATTCAGTTTAGTTTTCCCCACCTACTTCTATTCCCTGTGCAGGACCAAGACAGTTTCTTTATTAACCAAAGGTATTCAGAGCACACAGAGGAGAATTCCACATCAGTTGCCCAGCCTTGGTAGAGGTAAAACTTCTCTTAGTGGCTAGTCTGCTTTGCTTTTCTGGTTTTCTGGTTGAACCCCAATATCTGTCTTTAGACTTTTATTATTTATGATACAGGCACTGTCATCTAGAGACTGCTCATGCAAGATATATGAAAATGGTCTTTTGCTCTTCCATGTAATCAATTCAGTTGAATAGAAAATTCCATCCCTTTGACCCTGTTTTCCATTAATTTATTTTCCTGGTTATATTAGGTGATCAGATAATGATTCCTCTCCTATTCACTCAAATAAGATGGTATCATATAAAAAAACATATAGAATTGTTTAAACATTGACAGCAATTCCAAATGTTTTATAAGAATATCTTGAAATTTAGGACAGATGTTTATATATTTAAAAATAAGTATAGCAAAATAAGCATAACAATGAGCTATATCACTGTGTCCATTAGTTTGCTCTTTGTGGAAGTTTGAAAGTCATTGGGCCCCCATCTTCTCATAGGGAGTGGCAGTATTGGGAGGTGTGGTTTTGTTGGAGTGGGTATGGTCCTGTTGGAGGAAGTGTGTCACAATGGAGGCAGACTTCAAAGTCAAGATACCACCCAGTGTCTCATATCACTTCCTGCTGCCTCCAAGAGATAGGACTCTCAGATACCTCTCCAGCGCCATGTCTACCTGCATGCTACCATGTGCCACCATGATGATAATGGACTGAATCACTGGAACTGTAAGAGAGCCACCACAATTAAATGTTTTCTTTGTAAGAGCTGCTGTGGTCATGGTGCCTCTTCACAGCAATAGGAAACTGAGATACTGTTTAGAAGAGGCAAAACAAAACAGAAAACAGAACATGTCAAGGTGTGGGGATATTGAAATCTTTGTTGCTAGTTGAAGTGTAAAATGGTACAAGTGCTGTGGTTGCAATATAGTGGCATAAAATGGTGCTACCCACACACTGACTAGAGGAGATGTTGGCGGAGAAAAGACATCAGTGATCTTACCCAACACTGGGCCCTGCAGCTGCAGTCAAGATGTGCCTATTGGTGCAATAGTGGCATGACTATTATTGGGTAACTACTTTTGTGTGTGTGTGTGGGGGGATATGAAACCTGCTCCACCAGAGGGAGTGCCATTCCCTCTACTCTAATACTTGATCATACTCTAATCTTGAGCAAAAGCTCATGGCTGGGGAGGTCATAGACTATGATCATTTTGTTAAATGGTCACATTGTCAAGTTACCTGACAAACGTTTTTTCTTCCTATAGACCTGGGCTGTTCTCAACCTTGGTCAAAGACTGTTAGTTTTGCATTGGGCAGCAGTTGGTGTGCGGAGAGTAAGAAACTGGGTGTCATGCCTTAAATGGGACACTTATCAAACTTGAACTCCCTAAGACTTAGGGACCATCTCAGAAGAGGATATAGAAAAACGTAAGAGCTGGAGGATAGGGAGACATGATATGAAATGCTGTCTTCTGGGCACCATGTAACTGTGAATCATGAACTCACAGCAGCTGTGGCCACCCGCACGAGAGCAAGCCAGTCTAAAATGATGGCATAGATGGAGGATGCTCTCCAGACCCCACCTTTTATTGAGGAGCTATTGACAGTTGAAAGCTGCCTGGGGAAGGAAGAATCATTTGAAAGTGTTCTTATTGGTAAGTTTCCCATGGTCCATTGGATGGCCTCACACCATGCACATAGGGTCAGTACTGACTGGACTCAGTGAGCTGTTAGAAAAAGGAGAAGAAAAAGAGGAGGAAGAAGAGGAATGAAGTTAGGAAGGGGACATATTGGGGGATACTTAGAGAGCTGGAGGAGAGAAATAGGGAGCAGATATGATATTTTATTAAAATAGTATATGAAATTCTTAACATAGAGAACAATTATAATAAAAATAAATTCAAAACAGAGAAAATATAAATGGTGGTACTGTGGCAGGCATATTGTGGTGCTGTAATAGTTTGTGTGTGAACTGTCTCTTATAGGATCTTGTGTATACACACTAGGTTCCCAGCTAGTGACATTGTTTTAGGGGGGGGTGTTGTAGGGCCTTTGAGGCATGAGACATGTCTGGTGGGGGTAGCTCACTGAGTGCATGCCTTTGAGGATTATAGTTTGACCCGACTTCTAGCCAAGGTTCTCTGCTTTCTGATCTGCTGAGAAGTGGGAAGGCCTAACTCCAGACTCTCGTACATCTCATACATCCCGTGACAATTTCCCTGCCTCAGGACTTCTCCCCTCCTAAGCTTCTTTTCTCTGCCATTTGGTCACATTGACAAGAATGAAACTCATAGAGTTGGGTTTTCCTCAGGAAAATGAAAAACAGACTTTTTATGTGATCTTGAAATTTCACTTTTAGGCAAATACTCCAAAAATTGAAAGCAGGTGCTAGAACAGTTGTTTGTGGGTAAGCGTTCACAGTAGCATCAATCACAAGAGCCAAAAGGAAAATAATACAAATATCCACCAGCAGAAGAACGGGTCAGCAAAATGTGATGTTTCATTATATGTGGCATGACGTACTCAGTTTTAACATGGAATGGTATTCTGGCATGTGTATAACATGGATGAGCCTTGAATATGGACGAAACATGATGGAATTATGGGAAGTGGAATAGCCAGACACAGAATGAAGAATACAGCTGATTTTACTTACACAAGATACCTAGAACCTTCAGAGCCATAAAAATAGACAGTGGAAAGGTAGTTGCTGGGAGTTGGGATAGGGGCTAGTCAGTGGCCATTGTCTCTTGAGTGGTGTTCTAATTTAAAATTATCAGAAACTTCTGGGCAGTACAATATTGGGGTTTTCACAGCAATGTGAAGGTACTTAGCAACACTAAATTTTAGACTTAAAATAATTAAAATGTCAAACTATCTGCTATATATAATTATATATATTTTATAATTATAAAACTGTTAGAATTATTTGGTGTGCCAGCATAGCTTCCTAGTCTTAAATGACTGGAGAGGGTGTGAACAGACAGAACACACAGGATAGAATGAGCTAGTTCTAAGAAGCCTAGAGGGAAGGGCTGCTGACACTCCCTAGGGGAAGTCATCTCTATCCTTGCTGCACATCTGGCCTCTAGTGACTACCTTCCTCATCTGCATTTTCTAGTCTCACAGCAGGAGAGGTGCAGTTTCCTCTTGAGCAAGCTCCTAGCTCCTTGTGTTAAGGGAAACAGCACAGTGCCCTAAGTAGCAAGACAGAACCATGCAAAGGCAACAAGAAAGAACTTTGAAAGGCAAAGCAATCCAGAATTCAAAAGCTGAATCCAAGAGAAAAGCTACTCCAGAGTAGAACAAAGCTTTGGGGACTCTAGCGGAAAGTATGTGATCAGTGGTAAAAGCCAAAGTAAATAGAACAGGCGACTCAGAAATGCTTATCTGTGTGGTTTCCAGAGTGTCAATATACATGCAGATTTTGCTCGACTACACCAATAAAGGTCATGGAAGTAAAAACAAAAGTCAGAGCCCATGAACTTCTGCCAGGCTTCCTCTCCACCGTCTCAGAACTAAAGAATTGAGAGGGGACAGTCAGGCTCCCTCCTCCCGCCTTCCAGCACACGCACACACACACACACACACACACACACACACACACACATACACCCCCCCACACACACACACACACACTCGCATGCACGCAAGCACACACACAAATTTTTTGAGCCCTAGGAAATATAATTTAAATTGACAATGAATGTTACTTACAAAGGAGATGGCTTTCTTCTTTTAATATATATTTTATTTCAATGCATAATTGTACCAAAGTCAAAACAGAAGCTTTTTCTTTGTAAACTGGCCTGCATTGGGGTAGAAGTAGACGTTCTTTGAGTTCTTCTCATTCTTATTAAATCCAAACAGCCAGGTCCCTGAACACCAACAGGCTGTGAATCCACCATCATGCATTCCACTCAAGGCATTAGATGAATCTGGGGGACAATTTATACCAGCTAGGAAAGTAGCTCTCTTCCTGGGGATGACCTTAGTAGTTAGAGGTTCACACAGTAGCCATACCATGGGATAACTTAGGGTTGGGGTAAGGACAGAAAGCAGAAAGTAAATTCCACACAGATGGTCACAATTGTTGAGTCGTTTCTCCAATGTCTCACTGCCAACAAGAAGCAGAGTGTAGTCTGCTGTGGGGCTAAAGTTCATGGTTTAGCCCCTCTTCTCTGTTACCTCTTGGTTATGGTAATAAAAGGACAAGGCTCTGCACTGTGTCCCTGTACCTGGACTTCCCTTTATACCTGCCCTGTAGGTCTTTCTTCTCCTGGGAACCAAGGCTAATTGGCTATTACAGTTAGCAGAATGACTTCACTACCATATCACCATTACTGGTCATGGTAAGTGATTAAATTCACCGAGTGTTGATGGCCAGAACTCACCTCAAAATTCTGTAAGCCGTGTTTCATTTAATACTTTCAAAGGTATTCAGAACACTGAGTTGATTGATCCTCAGCAGTTTGATCCACCCTTATTCATTAAGTATGTTAACATGGGTAAATTATGTAACTTTCCCAGCCTCTGGTTTCTTCATTGGAGAGTAAAAGTCACCCATCCAAGAGAGTTGTTGAGAAAACTAAATTACAGTGTAGGGAAATCACCAGACCCTGGAGTAGGTATTGACTACTCATTATTACTATTATGAATACGAGTAGTATTGACTACTCCTTATTACTATTACTAATACAAGTAGTATTGAATAGTACTTTCATTATTCTGTGAAATTCTTGCATTACCCTTACCGCTGAGCACTAAAGAATTTTCCCTTGGTTTAACTTAAAAAAAAAAGAAAAGAAAAGAAAGAATCCAGTTCCCTTCCCTGAGTTGAAACCCCAATTCGAATCTCTGTCCACTGACTGGCTCCTTGGGTTCCAGGTTCTGTTCCCAGAGCCATATTTTGCCTCCAGCTACTGATCAGTTGCTTCTGGGATGCTGCATGCCACTGGCTTCCTCTGGATACGAGACATTCTTCCACTTGCTAATGTCTCCATCATTGCCTGGTTCAACTTGCTCCATTGTTGACTCCAGGCCAAAATGCTGAACTCCCTGCTTCCCATCTTGCTCAACAGGCAAGAAAGATACCTGTTGCCTTGTCCTTCCCTGATGCCTACATTTGAAATGCTGCTCGCAAACTGTGAGGTCAAAATCTCCCCTAAGATACAGTCCGCAGTATTAATGTTATGGAATAATGGTGGATTAAAAAGAATAGCTCCACCCTAGAAATAGAAAATACCCCATGATGTATAGCTCATACATCACTTTGGATTCCACTGACCTTGTCTACCCTCCCTTCTAGGCCATCAGCTCCTCTTTGGAACCTTCTGCAACATGTCTTCTCTATGCATACATGGTCTGTTCCGTGGAACCAACTAATTGCTTATTCGGAGAACACGGCACATCCTTCTTGGTTGCCCTTGTCCAGCCAGGAAGTCACCTCCATGCCTAGAGTTTCTGGTTGCTGGTACACTATGGTCCCAGTTGAAATACCACATCACGGGGTATAGGGTTTACCATCTTCACTTCATCAATCAGCGATTACATCTGGAGGGGCAGGAGAATTAACTGCCTATAGGGTTGACTTGAGCTAATCAAAACCAAGGGCAGCAGGTGCAAACCAGCAGTCTCCCCCACCTCTTCACCCCTCTCTTCTTTCCTTCACACTCCCACCCAGGCACACTTCTCCAGTGTGGCTCAGAAGATGAATAGTGCAACACATTAAATGTCATAGTCTCTCTCTCTGGTTTATTCCAAAGCAGTGGCTGGCATGGCAACCTAATGTTTCTTTCTTTAGAGATTCTCCCCTCCTTCTTCCTCAGTCCCACTGCCCTGAGATGACACACAGGACATGCAGTTAAACTGTTTCATCAATGCCCGAGACCCTGGTTTCCAGGGAACTCAGGCTAAGATAACTGTAAACAGAAATATTAGATATATTCTTTAATATAGCCCTTTATTAGAGTTCAGTATTGAATGTTCTTTGAGATCTGCTGTCAAAAAGAAAAAACTTGGGGCTGGAGAGATAACCCAATGTGTGAAGTGCGATATGCGAATATAAAGACCTAAATCCAAGCCTCAAACCCAGGTTTTAAAATGAAAAGAAAAAAGACAAGTGTGGTATGGTACATGCTTGGAATTGTGCACAGCACAGAGAAGATGGAGCCAGGTGGGTCCTTGGGGGCTCACTGACCAGCCTAGCCTATGTGGGGAGGTCCAAGCAAGTAAGAGAGCCTGTCTCAGACAACAAGGTGGACAGAGCCAGAGTTATAACACAGTGTTATTCTTCGGCCTCTGCCTGCATGCATGCATGCGCGCGCGCGCGCGTGTACACACACACACACACACACACACACACACACACACAACAAAGGGAAGAAATGTACTCATGAACTTTAAATGGTTTGGAGAATTGTTTATATTCATTTAGCACTCGCTTAACGGGTCGTAGTATTATGGGTTTTCTCATTTGGCTTGGTTTTGACAGAAGATCTTTTTTGTAGTCAGGGCTGGCCTTGAGCTCCAAACCTATGTTCTTCTGCCTCGAGTCCTGAAATCACAGGTTTGCATCACCACACCCAGGTACTCATGCTATAACCTCACACAGGTAAGAAACCCAAAATGTAACATAGTTAAATAGCAATCTAAAGTCACACAACCTCATCACCAAGAGGTAGATTCAAGTCTTAAGTCATGGCTCTTAGTTACTAGTTTTAAAGTAACTCTATGAAAAATTCAGTGAGGTCGGAGAATCAAGAAAGATGGATTCCCGAGTCCAGATTTCACTGTGAACGAATGAAAGCAGAAGCACTCGTTGTAAGAGGAGTGGATTAAAGTTCTTTTTTATTATCCTAATTTTATTGTTTATTATGTGTGTGCCCATGTGTGTATGTATGCCCATGTGTTTGGATATGTGTCAATGTCTCTGTGTGCCTAATGTATATGTGTCTCTGTGTTTGTATGTGTGTGTCTACATGCGTGTCTGTGTATGTATGTATGTCTGAGTCTGTATGCATTTGTGAGTTGAGCTCTGAGGACACTTTCAGGACGGAACTGACATCACCAGGCTTGGCAGCAATCTCCTGTCCTGTCAGCCTAGATTAAAGGTCTTTATGTTCACTTCTCTCCACACAAACTCTGACCTTGCTTTTCCCCCTTCAGCACGGGGCACCCTAATATAACTTGAACAAGTTTGTGATCAGAGCCAGCATCTAACCCAGCATTTTCCTTCCACTATTTGTGTTTGCCAACAAAGCAAAACAAAAGCACTTTGTAGATAAATGCTTTCATTCTATAACTTCAGAGATAAGGAGCTTAGGAGCACAAATATGTGAATCTGGTTTAGGCATAAATAGTGATATTAAACTCTTTCCTGTTTTGGTGGAGAAGGAGAGTTAGTGAACAAGAAAGTGCAGGGTGCTTAGGAGGGATGGAGCAGTCTGGGAGCAAGGAAGATGCGTATCCATGCACACGGTTTCTTCCCACTTCTTCACTGTTCGTTTTCATCTGAGAACAAGCACAAACAGCGAGGCATGGTATCCTGGAGCGCCATGCCCAGCAAGTCAAAAAGGAGCTTGTGTCTGCACAAAATGCTTAAACAGAAACCTAATCCAGGACAGAATATTTATTTAAACTGGACAAAATTCCTTATGGAATGACAATGGTGGGCTTTTTCCTTTCTCTCTCTTTCAATCTCTCTTTCTGTTTAGTTAGTTCACAAATGTTTTAATATGATGTTTTTCTACATATTTGTTATTGGATTTTGCTCATATTTTCCTACCTATCACCTCCCTGCCTTGGCCTTTTTTCTCCTGTAAAAGGTCCTCATTCTCCTCCCAAGTAGTCCTCCTTTGACTTTTCTATGTGTGTATGTGTGTTGAGTATATTTATTTTTAAGTCAAGATTCTTTGTAACAGATATATTTGTAACATTTTAATATGTTTTTATTTGAATGTGTGTGTGAGTGTTTGTGCTCATGTGTGTGTGTGTGTGTGTGTGTGTGTGTGTGTGTACCTGTGTATGAGTGGAGGCTAGAAAGGGGCATTGAATCCCCCTCTCAGAACTGGAGTCACAGGCATGATGAGACGTCTTGTTTGTTACATGGGTGCTGGAATCTGAAATCTGAACCTCACGACTGTGCAGTAAACACTAGCAGCAATTGCCTCTTACCTTCAGCCTGATTTCTTTTTTTCCTCATAATACCTTTCTTGGTCCCTAATCCTCCCCCTTAGAATTCCCACATAGTTCCCTTCTAATTTCATGTCCTAGCTCTCTCTCTCTCTCCATCTATCTATCTACCTGCCTCTCTATCTTCTATCTGCCTACTTACCTACCTATGAATCTAGAATCTGTACACAGAAAGCACACATGTGTTGTCTGTCTTTCTGAGTCTGATTTATCTTATTTAACATGATAATCTTCAGTTCTGTCCATTCCTGTAAATGATATAACTTCATTCTCACTATGGTGGAAGAAAACTCCATTGTGTAAATGTACCACGGTTTCTTACCTGTTCCTCGGCTGATACACGTGTAGGATGGTTTCACCACATGCTAATTGTCCATAGAACTGCGCTAAACGTGGATGTGCAACTCTTTCTGTGGCATACAGAACGTTAGCTGTTTTCAGCAGGAGAATTATGACCAGAGGCAGAGCATTAGAAATTGGCACACTATAGTTCAAACTTTGCTGTAGTAAATACTGTGAGAAATGTGTTTATAGAATTCACTTTGTGACATACAGTCCGTAAGTACCTGCAATACTAGCGAGGAGGGTCAAGAGGAACTGAGAAGCCTTGAATCAAAAGTTTTCAGTCTTGTTAAATGATCAAGCATGACTTTAAAAAAAAATAAGTTTCTCTGTATACATTAATTTTCATAGTATTTATTTCGCTGTTAATTATGTGTATATGTCTGTGCTTGTGTGTAAATATTCACATGTGTGTGTGTGTACCTGTACAGGCCAGAAGAAGGCATCAGATCCTCTGGAGCTGGAGTTAAAGGAGGTTCTGAGCTGTTATGGGTACTGGATACCAAGTCCAGGTCCTCTGTAAAAGCAACTAACTCCCTTAACTGCTGAGCTATCTGTCCAGCCCTAATGCAAACCCTGTCTGTATCTTATATGCCTTATACTAGTGTTGCCATTTTTAATGAGGTCAGTGATTTAGGGCTGTTGCTCAAGTCTATGTATGTTTAGACTGCTTGATTAAATAGGAATTCCCTTAGTGGCATCCTATTTCTCACTCATTTGAGTATGTGTCTGGCTAACTTTGCTAAATTTAACTCACCAAACACTTGGGGAAAGAGTACATGACTATTTTCTTTGAACGTCTTCTATGGAGTAGAAGAAAACAATCTCATGAGATTTGAAAGCTCCCCACTGTCCCATAATTGAATTAAAATGAGTTGGAGATATACAGTAACAATTTAAATTAATATTTAATTTAAAACAACCAGTTTTAGATTGCATCTTTGTACATTTCCAAAGGTTATTGAAAATCATTTTTATTCCAGTGTGTAGCATCTCGATATACTAGTCTTTTTCATTTCTGCTACTAAAAACATCACCAACTTAATGATTCAAATCAGTGGTAACATGTGTGTACACGTGTGGTGTATACAAATGTGTGCATGTGAAGGTCATAGGAGGACCTTGGGTGTCCAGTTCTAACACTCTTCACCTTATTCCACTGAGACAGGGTCTCTCACTGGAACTGGAGCCAGCCTGTCGGCAAGTTAACTCAGAATATGCTATCTCTGCCCCGCAGTGCTGGAGTTACAGGCGCCTATGTGCTAAGCCCAGGGTGTTTTGCTTTGTTTTGTCTTGTTTTGTTTTACATAGGTGCTCGGAACTCAAGCTCAGATCCTCTTGCTTGTTCACAAGCATGCAACCACTGAGCCATCTCCCTAGTTTCCAACAGTGGCCATTTTTAATCTTATACTTAGCAGATCAGAAGCCTAATGTGGGCCTCCCTCGGTTTAAAGTCACAGTATACTCTCCTCTGTGGGCTGCAGCAGACAGCTAACTTCTCTCCTCAACCACATTTGACAACACTGAGTTTTATGTGGTTGAAGGATTGAGGTTCCTTTTGTCACCCCTTTTATTTCTTGGCTTTTCTCTGAAACCTACAGTTGGTCTTTGGCTCAAGGCGCTCCTACTCTGTCTTAAAAGCTAGAGGTGATGGGCTGAATCATCGCTGCTTCTCTCTCTATGGCGAGAAGATGACATTCTTGCCTTTGAAGACTTGTGGGGTTAGGCTCGGCAAACTATCTAGACAGAGCGATCTCCTAATCACAAGGCGCATAATCTTGGTCATATCGTAGATTCTCTTTGTAGTGTAAGATAGCATAGTCTCAAGTTTAGAACATACAAATCTTTGAGGGTCCTTCTACCTATGTCGTGAAAGTACATGGGAACAGGTGATACACTACAACTCTGCAACATGTGTGATGTTTTCAGCAAGTCTCACTCCTGTAGCTGCTTTCTCTATAGATGGCTAACTGGCATGCTTACTGGTGTGTGGTGCCTAGCTAAGGCAAAATAAAGACATGGTATGAAGTATCGCTTATCGATAAGGGTTTCTGTTGTCCAAAGATCTATTTGTGCCTCTAATTATGCTGGCAAGGGCTTCTTGCTTCCTGACCCCATAGTCTAGTATCTGAATGTTACCAATGGCCATGGAGAATGGAATTGAGCCACAGCAAATCTTTGTAAATATGTAGCCTGACCAGAGAATCTGCCCCATGTCCTAGTGGAGCCTACGTACATAGCACGTACCAATAGTATTCATGTGTGGGCATAGTGTATTGCACATGTAGGTATGTGCAGGCATGCAGAGGTCAGAGGAGGATGTTGAATGCTCCACTCTATCAATCTCTGCCATATTGTTTTGATACAGGGTCTCTTACTAGGCCTATGGATGGCTGGTGGTTTTTCAGTCTCAGATATTCTCCTCCAGTCCATATAATGTTTGGATTACAGGCTCACATACAACCAGGCCTAGCTCTTAAATGCGGTTATTGGGATCTTAACTCAGGTGCCCAATTTTTAAAATATTTTTTTATTTTTGCATCATGCATAGCACTCCCCAACAGTCAAAGTTACTTACATTTTATTTTACATTTATCTGTTGGCACTGGGCACGTGTGCTGGTAGGGGCATGCTGCTTTGTATATGTGGTGCTCAGAAGGACAACTTGAAGGGGGTGAGGTCTCTTCTACCGTTAGGTCCTGGAGAACAAACTCACCTCCCCAGGCTTACATAGTGACCTGTCTTGCCAGCTTCAGAGTTCCTTTTATACATGCTCTAGTGAAGATTGGATGTCATCCAGGTCTGTCTGACTTCACTGCTGGTGGCTCTTGTCCTTAGGACTGCCCTATTGATTGCACTATTGGATAGTTGTGGACATCTAAGTCATCTCCTGCCTCCTGGCTCTGTTTACTACGAGCCGTCCTCTGTGCCACAGGACACAGAAGGTGGAGATTCTCAACCTTACAGTTGTGACAAGCCAAGGATCCCATCCAGTTCCACGGGCAGTGGTGGTATGATGACGTTCTGAGCAGGAGACTCTCAGCTCCCTGAGATACAACTAAGTGGTTCTGGAATCCTGTTTGTTACACTGTAAAAGGCAGTTGATCATAACAATAATAAGCCTTTTATTACCACTCTAAGACCTGGGGCTTTCCAGGTCCCATTGTTCTGTGTATGTTAGCTCCATGGATGTCTGTGGATGCTGTTATTAAACCAATTATCAGATGAAGCAGATGAGGTGAAGTGACTCACCCATGTCTACATAGCTGGTCAGTGACAAAGCTGAGATATGAGCTCAGATTCCTCCACTTTGAGCAAGAAGCCAAATTATGCCTCAGCGTGTTCTATCACTGAACATCTAGAACCATCTCTGAATACATTTTATCATACCTCTGCATTTTCAAAATGTTTAGCTTAAAGTTTAGCTTATCATTCAAAACCATAATCCATTTCTAATCTTGGAAAGATGCTAAGTATTGTGATAGCCCACCAAGTTTCCATGCTCGGAAGTTTCCTATGCTAGGAAGAAAGGCTATGAAGAACCTACGTCCTCACCAGGAAGTAAAAGGCTGGTTCCGGAAAGTGTGAGAGGAAAGTGATTAAACTTCTGGGTCCTGCGCTATGTTCTTCACCCCGGTCAGATGGGGTAGGGACAGGGAGGATAGACCTGGGATTTGCACTCTGACCTGTCTCCCAGGCTCTTCTTCCTGTGACATCAAGGTTTTCATTCCTGTCAAGGGAAGCTAGGCATGATGGCGCATCCCTATGACATGGAAACAGGAGTGTCACATGTTTCTGTCCAGTGTCGGCTGCATAGTGAAAACCTGTCTCAGAAAACAGCCCTAAACAAACACACAAAAACTTGTTAAAAAGAAAACAAGCAGGGCTGAGAGAAGTCTCAATGGTGAATAGCTCTGACTGCTCCATCCGAAGGCCTGGACTTGGGTCCTAGCAACCACGTCAGCTGACTCACAATCACCCTGCTCCAGCTCTGAGGGATCCAATGTCCCTCGCCTCCTTGTGTACGCACGCACACACCTACATGCAGACACACATACTTAACCACAATTACAAATAACAATACATTTAAAAATAAGACAAAAATAGAACAAATAGGAAGCAAATAGATAAAAGGTTGATGCTTTGAAAAAACGCACAGAATCTTCCCCTCCCCACTTCCCCTGGCTCTTGTGAGGGATTCCACAGAGCTCATTCTGAGAACCAAACCTGTATGAATTGCAATGCTGGTTGGCTTTTTTGTTTTTGTCTTTTCCTTTCCCTTTTTGTTTGGTGTTTAAACAAGGTGCGATGCAGTGTGCACCTACTTTAGAAACAAAAAGAAAAGAGCGGGGAGAGCCGAGAGCCAGGACTGAACCTCACAAGAGGACAGGAATTCCTGCATTCCTACAGGAGAGGACTGCTTGGCCCTGGCCCTGAGAAGACCCAGGGGTTTCCCAGCAGCACAAGGGTGGGCGTTCTCAGGGCAAACAGGACAGTATGGACATGCGGGATAAGGCTGGAATTCTCAAACTAGCTAATGCAATCTTGGTGCTCCTACCGTGTAGAGTGATGGAAAGAGAGGAGACTAAAAGCAGCCGGACTGAGGAAGCCTTCCCAGAGCTTTCCTCTTTGTCTCTTTGACTAGAGAAAGTGGATTTCAGCTGTCACTACGGAAAGCATCTCGAGACTCTAGAATCCTCATTCTTTAACATGGTGTTTTCCCCACTACGTTATCAACAACGAAGGAGAAACTATACAATGCTGTGGTAAAGACGCTTGCTTTCTGCTGTTTTTTACTGTGTGCCTGGAATCGACATTTTTGGCGATACTGAACATCAAATGGCTGACCATGGAAGGCCATTGGGGAAATCCCCATATTAATGTTTATAAAATATACTGTCTAGAATATTTCATAGGCTTAATACATGTTAACTATAAGTATGTATGTATATGTCCAATAACACATTTTATCTATATGAGAAGAAATTTCACGAGACAGACTTTTCAGGATATAGCTAAGAGTGGTGGTGCCCACACATGTAATCGAGCACCGAGACTGAGGTAGGAGGATAATGAATTTGAGGTCAGTCTAGGTTACAGGGCAAAACCCAGTTTTTTTGTCATTGTTGTTTTGTTTTTGTTATTTGCTTTTAGAGCATCCAGAATGTATAGACTTTGAAAAAAATAGACAATAAGGCAAGAAAAGTCTGTGTGTGATATTAAATCAGAAGCTATTGTTTTGTTTTCCCAAACAACCCAAGTGGCCCTCCTTTCACTCCTTTATTCCTAGGGATGAAGAGGAAGTGAGGAGCAATTTATTCACTGTGAAGAAAAACACTTTAACCCCGAGAGAAGAAAGCATGATACCAAAGAAGTAACAGTCCAAGGGTGGGCGAAAACTTGCAATTTAGTGACACGTTCGCTAACTGCTCAGGAAAAAATCAAACAAAATACAAAAACAAACAAACAAAAAACCGTTTAACGAAATGACACTCACTACTCTGGAAGGAATGACCTAGAACACAAGGCTCCACAGTTAGACATATTTAATTAGATGCACTTCTTGGGCTTTTCCTACTCACACTGTAGAATCTGTGCCTCTGAAGAGAACTGTACATTTTATTCTAAAATTGCTTTTCAGCTCTGTAGACTGGGACACGCGTTTGCTGACTGAACAGCCTTGCCTCGCAGAAGAACGTCTGACCCCTTCTGGCAAATTAAATACAATTATGCAAACTATGAGGATTTGGGCCTAATCTAATTAATATAGTACATATGAAACAGATAATAATTTCCCTGGTGAAAAACTAGGTTGTCTTAGTTCGTGTTTGAACTAAGGCTTAGAAAAACATTGTCCTCTCTAAGTAAAATTTCATTATCTTCCCCGTTCTGTTTGCTCAGCCCCGTAACAGATGTGTTTAGAAAATAGGACCAAAATTGGAATCTTCAGATGATAACATTTTTTTTTCAAAATTTACCAAAAATATTCTATGAATAAGAAAAAAAGAGATGATTTCATTTTTTTTTCTTGCCAAGCACAAACAAAACCATGGTTGCAAATCCATTCAGTGGGGGATTTCTGCGCACTAAATATAAAAGGTTAGACTCGACCTGGATTAAATGCATCCCGATCAATGCCAATCACAAACTTTCTGAATTACATTTTCAATCCTGAAGCTGAGAGCACTCCTGTCTGAATGGGTGAATTCCATTAGCATTAATCAGTGTTCTGCTTCTACGGCGAAATGAAAACAGGAAGGAATTTTTCTTTTTTTTCCATTCTCTTTCACCAAGAGAACTAAAGAAAAGGCTCTAACTTGTGTGAAAAGATGCGTGTTTCTCTTTCTTCCTCCCAACAAGACTGAATTCTGTACTGCAGAGATATCCTCGCTTATCAGGAGATGCAACGGGTGAACCAAAGCAGATTTTTCTGAGACCCGTGCCTCTGGCCTGATGTCATTTCTAACTGTGTGAGCACAGCCTTGGTCCATTTGTTCCTTAGCTTCTTGTGGCGGGGGGAGGGGGCCACTGCCAACAAGCATGCCAGCTCTCCAGCTGCAAAAATATCCAATTCACATGGGCCTGGACTTAATTCCTAGATAATGCCAATACCATAGAACCGTCTCAACAGCTGTTAGGAGCAGTGTTTCCTAGACAGTCATGGCCTAGCAAGCTCTTTATTCTATCGAGGAAACTCTGCTGGAGATGAGGGAAGAAACATTCTGCCAAGAATTCCAACACTCAGTGTCTGTCTTCATCGGCTTTTACATCTGGAACGGCAAAGGCCTTCTCAAGAGATATGCAATAGAAGCAGCAGTGTATTTGTGTGTGACTTCCACAAGCAGGCTAATAAAGAAGCAGATTTCTAAGTGGTGTTGGTAGCTATTTTGTTATGCCATGAGGTCCCTCCAGTTAGAGCTGAAACCTCTTGGTTAGCAATGGAGAGTAGCACAGGGTCATATAGAAGGTAGTGGTGGGGACCACAATCCTATGGCCACATGGATTTTCCCATCACTTATTGATAAAGATGCAAATATTTCATTGTAACAGGAAAGAGGCCCCCAAATACGTTACATGAAGAACTGAAGTAAGTCATTTTATATCTTGAATTTGCTCTGCAATGATATGAAGTGAGATGAGTAGGTAAATCACGGATAGGAGAAGATGGACTGTGAGCTGGTATTGAAGCTGGGTGGTGAACATGTGGAGCAGTGTTACAGTCCTCTTTAACCATGTATTTTGTTTTGTTTTTTGAGACAAGGTTTCTCTGTAGCTTTGGAGCCTGTCCTGGAATTAGCTCTTGTAGAACAGGTTGGCCTCGAACTCACAGAGATCCGCCTGCCTCTGCCTCCCGAGTGCTGGGATTAAAGGCGTGTGCCACCACTGCCTGGCTTTTAACCATGTATTTTACGACCATTTCCTGAGAAGCTCAAGGTTTCTGTTCACGGCATTTGTGAATGACTGCTCTATGTTAATGTATGAAGAACTAAGAATGTAGCTTGCTGGAGTATGTGCTTAGCATGTGTGTAGTTCTGGATTTGAGTCCTAGCATTTATTTAAAAAAAATGACAAGTAATCTTAGACTTCAAAGTTCTTGCATTAGGAATCCAGCCCATAACTGTGTGAAAACATTCAATAAAGTAAACCGTACTGATTGAAAAGAATCTAAAAATCAAAATGTATTTCTTTTTGACATAGATAGGGTTTCTCTGCGTAGCCCTGACAATCCTGGAACTCACGCTGTAGACCAGGCTGGTCTCAAACTCAGAGACCCTCAGAGATCCGCCTGCCCCCCCCCATCCGCCAGCAGCGGGCCCTGGGATTAAAGGCATGGCCAAACTGCATTTCTTAAAGTTGCTTGTTAAATCCCTCTACTCAGCCCTTCTCTTTCCCACTGGTTTTCTCGAATTTGGTGCTATTTATGCTCAGTGTGAGGATAGTAATAGGTTTCAATTTTTAAGTGGCAAACGTAATTTAGAATACACCTCCTACACCTCCTTGTCTATATCAACCACAGTGAACTTGCTCTCAGCAGCCGCTCTGCTTTCCCTTGGCTTTGGCAATCCGCTCTGAACATTTCCTTCTTCTCATTCCAATGCAGGGTGATTGGGGCTGACAGGACTCGGGCTATTCCCGTCTCCCACTGGAGTTTTACACTAGGGACTTATAATGTGTGTAGACGTCATGCCTTTTTTCCTACACACTTTCAGTAAGAGAACTCCATGTTCTCACAGTTTGGACAAGGTTGTTTTTAATACTCAGCCACTCTGAGTGTTGAATCCCATTTTCATTTTGATAGCCCCTTGTCTATTTGCCCCAAAGATAAATTGAAATATCCTGTTTGGTGTGGTGGTATTCCTGTCTGTGATGTTAGGTTGTTTTTAGGTTTTTTGTTTTGCTTTGTTTTTAGGTCTATGCGATTCCATCAGGGCAACTGACTTCCTAATTAGTCATTAATAACAATTCCTGGAACACTTGTGATGTCAATCTACGCATCAGCTAGGTGAGTTATATTTGGGGTCAAGGATTCTGTGGTCAGGTCATGTGTGGGGGCTAGCTCTTGTAGTGGAAGAAAATTATACTGATCTCACAATAAGTCACACAAAACTGGGATGACTTCGCTTTAGGTTCTCACATTCTTAGCTCTTGCCTGATGTGCACAAGAGCCTTCAGATAGACTCCCGAGTGCAGCTAGAGGAGGGACTGGGGACTGCAGAGATCTTGGGTGAGGAACAGACCTTCCAGGCGATTTTATCGCTTTAATGATCAGTAGCCATGGTTTCGTCACTCACGCCTTGTTTTCTGCTGTCCTCTTTAGATTTTAGCGGTCGTTTTCCTGTTCTCTCTTTACCCACTGCTCTGCATCTCACGGCCTTGTGACTGCTATGGAAGCAATGGGCCACTGAACACTGGCTTTTCTCAGCCCCCGAATATCTGCATGTCTTCCACAAACACTGGAAGAGCCTTCAGATAGACTCCCAAATGCAGCTACAGGAGGGACACAGAGATAGTGAAGTGTTTTCATAGCGTGTTGATCAGTGACATTTAAGGATTCCGTTTTCATTTTTAATTATATGTGTGCACTTGCACGGGAGTACAGAGCTGGGAGAGGGCAGAAGAGAGAGTTAAAACTCCTGGACCTGGATCTATAGGCAGTGTAGAGTGAACCAGTGTGGGTCCTGGAAACCAAGCCTGGGTCCTCTGCAAGAATAGTACACACTTTTAGCTGTTAGGCCATCTCTCTTCAGCCTAGATACCTCACCAATGTGATGCTCCCATCACCCACTTCAAAGTTAGAAAATTAAGTTTAATTAGAAAGGCAAAGGCAAATGTGAAACTCGATTTAGTAGATATTTACATTTTTCCTTGTTTTCATTCTTCTTTCCCGTGGAGTTTAGTCTGTGCTTATCTCTGAACAGTTTGAAATTTGAATTATGCTTCACTTCAAAATATATTTATGTAAACTAATAGTTCAAGTTATAAGAATTTCCTGTAATCATAATACCTAAACTTCTTTTGGAATCAGTAATTACTGCCATTATTATTAATATAAAGGTTACCCAAACACACACACACACAAAAGAGAAAATCTGCATACTTAACAATCTCAAGCTAAATCGTGAAATAGACTTTTCTATAAAAACATGTTTTAAGAAAGAAAATGTGTGGTGAATTGGGCTTTTGGATTTTCTCTTTTATTAGACTTTTTTTTTGCTTCTAGTACCTATTCATGAATATTTATTGCTCATTTCTGGAAAAGGCAAACACAACATCAATAAAACCAACATTTTTTATTTTTTCAGTTATTTTTGAAGCAGTTTTGCTGTATAGTCCTGGGGTCTCCAACTTATAATCTTCTTGATTCAGCCTCTCAGGTGTTATGATTATAAGTAAAAGTCACCTAGAAGCATCCCTAATTCTTACTTTTGTTGATGCGTATACTCAAAAATCTTATTCATGTGCATAAGTAGATGGCACTGAAAAGTGGCATGGTGTGTGTGTGTGTATGTGTGTGTGTGTGTGTGTGTGTGTGTGTGTTTGTGTGTGTGTTGCTAGTGAATGAACCCAGGAGACTGCACATGCTAGGCAAATGCTCTACCCTGCATCACCTACATAGAACCACTCGATGATCTTTCATCAAAAGGTCCTTTGGAACTGTAACAGCGGCTGACTCAGGAGTGACACTTTGGTCTTCCTCTTCCCACAGCCTTTCCACTGGGACTCCTCAGTGAGAAGCTTAGGTCATAGTGTTGTTTCCCTAAGCCCCTTCTCAGCATGAGTGCAGTCCCTGCCACTGCACTCTCTCTGACAGCCAGTCAGTAGGCAGACCATAAGCCCTTATTTACAGACTGGTTCTCCTGACTGGGGAGGCGCCTCTGTTCCCAGGTGGAGCAGCCATGAACTCTAAGTAACCAGATAAGGGGAAACCAAGCCCGAGGTTTTTTCTCTGCCCCAAGTTCTGCTCAGTATGGTTAATGAGCTGCAGAGAATGTTTGGTGGACAGAGGGGCAGGCACTCAAGTGTGAGGACCCGAGTTTGAAGCCCCAGAACCCTTGTGAAAGCCAGGTGCTACAGCCTGAGCGTCTATAATTCCAGGGCTGCTATGGAAGATGGAAGGCAGGGGCAAGAAAATCCCAGAAAGTTTGTGAGCCCTCAAACCTGGCATCTACAGCAGAAAAACAAAGAGATCCTGTCTCAAGTAAAGTGGAAGGCAAGACCAACACCCAATGTGATCTCTGATCCCTTCTCTCATGAATGTGTATGCCATACACGCACATACACAAAGATAAAAAATTAAAAAAATAGTGAAAATATCTATAATATTAATATGTATCCCCTGCAGTCCTGATTCAAAGCTCTGTTAAGATACTATAGAACTTGATAATGTTTCTACAAACATAATTGTTTCTTCTGTAAAGGTATTTGACCAGATATTTCTCAAGATACGATCTTGTTGTGAGGTGGATGAAGTCTGC
>JAQHUG010000019.1:1285865-1296883 GCA_028555095.1 Dicrostonyx torquatus | reverse complement strand
AAGGACCCGCCGCCATGAAAAGGGCGGGTGGGGAGATGATTTATGGTAGTGAAACTATTCAATACAGTTCAGTAGTTTGGACACACTTTCATTATTCTTGAAGACTTAGAGCATCGCTGTGGCTAAACCCCTGACATGAGACATGTTAAAGGAAGGATTCATTTTGGCTCGTGGTCGAAGAGATGCACACCCACAGAAAGGTACAGTGGCAGGAGACTCCATGACAGTGGGATCGTGTAGTTAGGACTGCTCATTCTGCACATCTCCATGGATAGGAAGCAGAGAGAGACATAGAGAAGGGGCCAAAAGCAGGGTCAGGCTATCGTCCTCAATGTCGCACTCCTCATTACACATCACTTCCTCTAGCTAGGCCTCACCTCAACAACCTCCTTAAATAACATCAACTATTGAAGACCAAATATTCACACACATGACCCAGGGCAGCATTTTACAATAAAATCATAAGAATACTATGTGAGCTGTGGACTTGGGGTGGTGATGGTATGTCAAATGGGTTCACCAACTGGTACAAATGTGTGGAATATAGATGGTAGGTGGTAGGTAAGGTGAACATGAGTAGGGATGAGGACAAATGAGCATCTACCTCCATTTTGCTGTGGACATAAAGTTGCTGTCCTATTATCAATTATATTAAAGATGCTTCAGAAAGTCTATTAAATACATATTCATTTCCCATTAATATTTTCATGTATTACCTTTATTATTTGATAGCCCTTAAGTGTTTCATGAAATTCTGGCAACTTATTTTTGTGCTCAGTAAAATAATATAATATATACTTAAGTATATACAATAATATATTTAATTTAAATATATGTGTGTGTGAGTGTGTGTGTGTGTGTTGTGGTCATATGTATATGAACTTAGTTCCATTTCTGGAGCAACATAGTAGTTCTGAATTTTATCATAAGAATTATAATTGAATTAAGAATCATTGACCACATCTTCTCTAGTTAATGTAATTAGCCAGATTACATATCTCATCATTTTTTATTTATTGCTGTGCATAATACATAACCCCCAAATTTAGCAATCAAAACAGACATCCGGTAGAGAACTTGCCTCGGATTTACAAAGCCCTGGCCTCAAACCCAGCACTGTGGAAACTGAGGTGGTGGTAACCACCTATAATCCCAGCACTCAGGAGGTGGAGGCAGGAGGATTAGGAATTCAAAGTCATGTTCAGCTACATAGAGAGTTCTGGTCCAGAGGCAAGCCTGGACTGATACTGTCCCCTCAAAAAAAAAAAAAAAAAAGAATGAATGCTTTATTTAGTTACTTGATTGGTTAATCTTGCAGAGGTTTGACAAAGCGGGATCCTTTGAATGGCTGCACAAAGAACACAACCGTGCACAGGGCCACCTGAAAGCTGGCCTACTGTATCAGCTCTTGAGCTGGCATAGTCAGACCAGCTGCATGCTGCTCAAGAACATAGTTATCTCTGTTATCTTTCCGTACAGCTCAATACACGTATGCATGCAATGATGCAGCTGCTAGGTTACTTCTGTACCCCCTCCTGGTTTTATAAATACCAACTCAAGAAGCATGAAACCCCTGTCCACCTAGTTCCCAGAAAAGATCTTGTTGGCTTTTAAATCCCTCTTCCTTTATTCCATCTCTGATACTCTTTTCTTTCTCTTCAATAAGATTATCTTTTATCATAGACTCTTTTTTTTAAATGAATGAATAAGTAAGATTAACACATAAAATGCTACTTGAGATAGAGAAGAGTATGGTCTCTGCCTGGTTCCATATTGCAAATCCCTTACAAGCCCTGCGGTTACTGCAAGGCAGAATGGACTGGTATTTTAGGGTTTCCCCTGGCTGGCGAGATACGGAAAGTTTTACTGGCTCATATTGTGTTCTGATTTCCTGAAGCAGTTTTCAAAATCCACGCCACTTCAGCCAGACCCTGAAATAAAGCCTGCTTATGACACTGCTCCTTGTCAGTTAAAAATTTAGTCTAGAACATTTTATTTCAGTCTTATTCTTCCTTTTTTAAACTTTATTTTAACAGGATTTTAGAGACGTCACAATTTTCTGTTATAAAACTTCTCCTGTGGGATGTGATTCTGAAATATTCTCAAATGTTTCTGAATCACAAAGAACCACATTCTTTTTCTCAAAAAAGAATTTCTGGTGCAATGTTCAAGTTTATTTTTTAAAATGAATAACTTGAATATTTAACATATTTGCTGTTCTGTCATTTGCACTTAATGGCTGTACTGTATAGCTTAAGTTTTACCATCATCTACTCTGTTCACTCTATGAGGCATATGTAAAGTCTTCTCTTATTTTCGAGATTATAATTGTGCCCTGTCATCCTTCTCTTCCCTTCTTGTAAACCGTCTCGTTTACTCCGCCTTGAGGGGTCAAATCCTTTGCAATGTATGTGTTCACATTTTGCAACAAGGAAATGTACATCACAATTCCTTTTCTTTCATAAAGCTTCTACGCTAGATTTGATTGATTGATTATTGATTGCTGTGCTGGCATTAGAACTCGGTCTCATGTATGCTAGACAGACACCTACCTGAGTTACATCCCCAGACTCAGGAGCCCTCGTGTTAGATCGTTAGCATGTTGATGCTTACTTGACAAATGGGTATTCAGGTTTGTAAACGTTCAAATTAATTCATATAATTTGGGTGTTGCTCTCTGTAACTATACTGTATCGAAACGTATGGGCTTTCATGGCCTGAGTCTTAAGTAACTTGCTGACTATTTGTATATAAAGTCTTTCTAATTCAAAACTTTCCCTTCTGCAAAAAGAATAGAGATGAGGGTTTTTGGTTTTTTTTTTGTTTTTTTGTTTTTTTTTTGTGCATGTGTGTTTTGAGAAAACTTCCTTGAACTCTCATTTTCTCTCTCTGTCTCTCTTTCTCTCTGTGTGTGTGTCTCTCTGTCTGTCTGTCTGTCTGTCTCTCCACCTCTACTGTTATTTGGTTTGTCATGACTTTTGTTATTAGAAGATTAAAAACCTGGTTCTAGAAGCAGACTACTTGAGCTCAATCCCACTTTTGCCATTAAAACGCTGTCATTTTGTGTGTATTGGTGGAGAGACATTCTGTGCCTTAGGTTCCTTAATTTTAAAAGGGGTCTCAATAGTAATAAATATTAAATAATGTTGTTATATTAGATTAAAAGAATTATTTATAAAGCAAATTACAGGAGTTCCTACCATTTGGTAATTGAGCAGTAAATGTCACCAGTTATTATTGCTGCTCTGTTTATTTCTGTGTAATAGTTTTAATTTTTTGATCATTACATCTTTCTTGATGATTTTACTACAGCCTGTTAAATAAACCATGTCTTGAGAGCTGTGTAAGCAGATACCTTTCATTAGTAATCTTATCTCTAAGCTTTATGCTGAGTTAAAAAGAATAACTTTTTTTTCAGTATCAGTGTTTAATCATTTTACTTTTCACCACTAAAAATTTTATAGATTGTGCAAGAACATATTTCAATAAGCATATAAACTGTGGCCTTGAAAATTATACAGTGAGAGTTATAAATTCAAGTCGTGTCTTCCAGTCGGGTTCTTAATGTGAGGGGGAGTGTGGAGTGTACTCAAGTGATCAGAGGATCGAGCAGCCAGGCTGGGAGGGCCAGAGACACCTTGGAAAAGTCCATTTACAGGAGCTGATTCCTGGCGGTGAAAGAGGAATGTGCTTGGCAAAAAGAAGTCAATTCAGACAGAAACCCATACAAACAAAAATCCAGAATCATGGGATGACTCTAAAATCAGAGTGCTAAGCCCAGAGCTAAGCCCAGACTCCTGGAGTTACTGTGCCCCCAACAAGAGCGGAAGTGGAAGTAAAGAAACATCGATAGGCTGGGGATGCAAACCAGTTGGCAGAGTGCTTACATAACATGTATAAGCCCTGGGCTCAATCTACAGCACCACATATATTAAACATGATGACTCACGCCTGTAATCTCAGCACTTGGGAGGCAGAGGTAGGAGCATCATGAATTTAAGATCATCCTAATACAGAGAGTTGGAAGACAACTGAGCTACAAGAGATCTTGTCTCACATCAAAACAAAAATTTCTGAAAAGTGAGGAGATGGCCTAGAGGGATGGCTCAGCATTAGTCTGCAGCCATATTACTTTGTACTGCCAGCCAGCTCCCAAATAAACACACAGAGCCTTATTATTAATTATAAATGTTTGGTTGATAGCTTACCCTTTTTACTAACTAGCTCTTTCAACTTAAATTAACCTGTATTTTTTAATCTATGTCATACCACATGGCAGTCCCTTTATTCATCTTGCTTCTCCCGCATCTCCTGGTGACCCCACCCTGCTTCATCCCCAAGCTCTCTCGCTTTCTGCAAGCTCTGCCTAGTCTCTTCCTGCCTAGCTAAGGAACATTTAGCTCCTTATTAAACCAATGAGAGTAACACGTCTTCACAATGTACAAAAAGATTGCTCCACAACATTAGTTGGTTGATTTATTTTGAGAGAAGGTCTCACTTTAAAAACTCAGCCTGGAATCCATCATGATTGTCCTCGTGCCTCTGTTCTCTGATTCTTACAAGGCAGGACTGCAGGTGTGTATGATCACACACTGTGAGTTTGTACATTGTGCTATATGTAAGGGCTAGTCATGATTTTTTCCAGAAGTAATGTTTGGTTGCTTTTCGCCTCTGAGAGCAAGGTCTCTTATGACGCAGTCAAGCATGTCCTGGATTTTGTGTTCCTCCTGCTTCAGTCTCCCCAGTGCTGGTTTTACAGCAGGTTTACCACAGCTGGATCAGAAGGGACTCTTTAAGCAGCACGGGAGGGTGACCAAGCACAGGAGAAGGGAGGGCTACCACTGGGAAGACAAATGGAGCAAGAAAAATAGAATCTTCTTTAATTTAATTTTGGAGGAAATGTCATGATAATACAGTCTTTCTGCTTATGGGTTTTGTGATTTTATTGTTGACTGACACTTTAAAAGTGCAACACTGCACTCAGTATGTAGTTAATACACCAATAGTGTCTTCTCTCCCTTGCTACATAAGGATGTATCTCTATGGTCCCATGTGGAAGATAGAGTGAAAGAAACCGAGACGGGGAGGAGGCCAGGGTATGTACTCCATACTGTTTCTTGGGAAATGAAGAAAGATTGAGTTGAAAAGACAATCTGCCTGGTGTTGGTGGCACATGCCTTTAATCCCAGCATTTGGGAGGCAGAGGCAGGCAGATCACAGTGAGTTCAAGACCAACCTGGTCTACAAAGTGAGTACCAGGACAGCCAGGGCTACACAGAGAAACCCTGTCTTAAAAAACAAAACAAACAAACAAAAAGCAACAAAAATAAAGAACAAAGAAAGAAAAAAAAGACAATCCATTCTGTAGCCCTTGCAATAGTCAGTCAGAGACAGAGGTGGGGTTTGATTGTTAGAAATCTGGGGCCATTATCTATTTTAGACATTGTATTCAGAGCTATGGATGAGTTAGACACCTTTTTTTCTTTGGACTTCCCAAAATCTCCTAGATAGACAGATAGTTCCATAAATAGACCCATTATAAAGAACAATATTCATCAGGATTCCCCCAAGCTCAGTCCAGTGCTTGACTGAGGAAGCCTGAATCTCTCTATCAGTCACTGGATGAAGGCTCTCTGATGACAATTGGGGTAGTTACCAATCTGATTATGGGAGATGACCAGTTCAGGCACCCTACCAACTATTGCTAAGACTATTAGTTGGGGCCATCCTTGTAGATTAGTGGGGTTTCTCTGGCACCAGGTTTCTACCTGACTCCAAAACGTCCTCCCATCAACACATCTCCTTCATTTTCTTCCCCTTCATCCTTATTGCCAGCCAAATCCCTCATGTTCCCAACCCTGCTAGGCCCAGCCCACCCAGGAGATCTCTTCTATTTCCCCTTCTCAGGAAAATCCCTCCTTCCCATACCCCTTTGGGCCCTCCTTGTTACCTAGCCTTTCTGGGCCAGTGTATTATAAGGGAACCCACAGAAACAACTAACCTGGGTTCATAGGAGCTCACAGACTCTGGACCAACAGCTAGGGAGCCTGCATGGGACAGATCTAGGCCCTCTACGTGTGTGACAGTTATGTAGACTGATCTACTTTGGGGTCCCTGTCCCTAACATTTTGACTGACATTCAGAAACTTATTCCTCGTACTGAGTTGCCTTGCCCAGTCTTAATAAAAGGGAGGAGTTTAGTTCTACCTTGATATGCCATGCTCTGTTGACACCCATGGAAGACCTGCCCTTTCTGAACAGAAGCAGAAGAAGAGTGGATTGGTAGAGGAGGGCTGAAGAAGGGTGTAAAAGAAGGGAATGGGAGAAGAGAAAGGAGGAGAAAGTGTGGTCAGGACATAAAATAAATCAACAAATTTAATTAATAGTAATAATAATAAAAGAACAATATTCTCTGTGGAGTTTTGTATCAGCATTACCTTTGATATCTTTTCCAAAGGGGAAAAATATTTTACAGTGACTCTTTAAATGAGCTGTTCAAAATTAAGTGAGTGCCATCAGACCCCAGCCCCTGCATGTTTTCAGTCTTTTTAAATGATTTCCTTTTCTTTATGTGTATGTGCCTTTGTCTCTATGTGGGCATGTGCATCTGTTTGTGGTGCTCAGGGAGGTTAGAAGAGGGTGTTGCAACCTCTGCAGCTGAATTTACAGGTGGTTGTGAACAACCCAATATGGGAATTGGGAACCAAACCTGGGATCCTCTGGAAAAGCAGCGATTGTTGAGCTCTCTTTCTCAACCCACAATAAGACAGAGTCTCATCTTGTTGCGCTATGGCCCAAACTGGCCTCTCGCTTGCCCTCCTCCTGCCCACTCCTGTGGTGTGGACTTTGCTTTGTTCTTATTAGTAGTTCTCACCATGGCTCTTAGCACTTACATCTCACATCATCTATCAGCCCTTAAACAGCCCAGTTCAAATCCTAACAGCCAACACCTAACTCCAGGGTAGAATGAAGAACATCTCATTCAGATTTAAAAGAAAAGTATTCTGCTTTGCACGAAATGGCTTTTAATCAAGAATCTCAACGGACACTGATTCTTCAAATGATGAGAGATTGACGAGAAATGGGGAGACGTTGAGCATTTAAAAAAAAAGAAGAAAGAAAGAAACGGCTAACTCATGGGGATGTATGCAAAGATGAGACATTTCCAAAGGAGCAACTGGTTCTGTGATTATTAATTCTCTTCCTTCTAGAGTGGCTAACGGACGGCATTTTCAGTTAATCGTCTTTTGAAAGTTTCTATACCAGTGCTGTTTATAGTGCTGTGACATGCATCTCCCGGTTACCACTCTTACTATTAACCCTTTGAGGTCCTCACATAGTTTCAGTTTCTACATCGTCTTGTAACTGTCATCCAGAAAGCTGAACCATTTTCTCTAAATGTATCATCTTCTCTACTCAGCTTCGTAGACACACTTGAATCTCTGAATTCTGGATTAATTGAAGAATTCATATATGGGTCTTTCCTATAGTACTTCAAGCCTTCAGTTCCTTTTGGAATTACCAATTCATATCTGAATATGTGATATATATGCATATATGATATGTGCATGTTTATATATCAAAGGAGTTAAAATGAGAAGGGAGGTCACAATTGACAGGAAGTGGGCGACTGTTACAACTAGGAAGACTATGGGCCAAAAAAACACAGTAAAGAGAGACAAAGAAAGAAGTAGGGCCTCTGAAGCCATAAAGGTGTGTGTGTTTCTTTAAAAAGATGGCAGTTTCAAAATACATGATATTGAAAAGATGGGTAGGCATGACTGGTAGGCAGGAGATAGAAAGCAGGAGTAACAGTTACCCATATCTAGGAAAAAAAACACTGAGGGCTCAGATATATTTTCTGGTATACAGGAAAATGCAAAGATGGTTTTTTTTTCTTACGACACTGTTCTAACTTACAGCCTGGATGCTTTCAAGTATGCATTCAATGGTGAATATTCATTGAATAGGGCACTATTATTTGAGAGCACTTGTTACATGGGCATTTCATTTCAATCCAAAATAAAAAAAATAGCCAGAAACACTTGACTTACAGCTTACTAAACCCTGTACAGTTTTATTTATTTGTTTGTTTACCTATTTATTCTTCTTAGCACACCACAGATAATCTATGTGTTGCCCACATATTCAGTGGTGCATGGTCAAACTCCCCTTAAAGAAAGCTGATTCTTTCCCCTACCTAACCCCCACCAAAAGCCATCAGCTGTGAAGAGCTACACTTCAGCATCCTTATTGCATTTTTAAAGAGGTCTCTTCAATGCCTGCCTGTCTAGACTGTTTCATTTGGGAGTGGGGAGAGGGGCTTGCCATAGGAGCTTTCTATGTCTCTTTTTTTCAGCTGTCCGTCTGCAGTCACCAGTTCCACAGCTTCCTTGCCCTTTATGGTCACCAGTAGCAACATGGAACATGAACTTCCACATGCTTTCTGGCAACAGCAAGAACCACACTTTCTCCCTTTGTAGTTTGGCACCCAGTTCTGTTCTGCCATCTTTCCTTTGAATTAAATGAGTACACATTTTTGTTATTTTGGTTTTTGTTTTGTTTTTGAAACAGTTTTTCTGTGTAACTGCCCTTTCTGTCCTGGAACTTATTTTGTAGACCAGATAGGCCACAAACTCAAAGAGTTCCCCCTGTTTCTGCCTCACAAGTGCTGGGATTAAAGGCATGCACCACCACCACCAGGCTGTAATGTAAATGGAGACCCGAATAATCACACAGAAACTATATTAATTGCAACACTGTTTGGTCAATGGTTTGTACATATTTCTAGCTAGTTCTTATACCTTAAAATAACCCATTTCTATCATTTTGTATTTTATCACAAGGCTGTGATATACCTAGAGGTGTCTTTCTCCTTCAGCAGCTACATGGCATCTCACTGACTCCACCTACTCTTTCTATATCTCTTCCAGTCTGGCTATATTCTGTCCTGCTACAGGCCAAAGTAGCTTTATTCACTAACCAATAAGACAGCACATGTACAGAAGGACATGCCATATATTTTCCCCTTTTCTGTCTAATTAAAAGAGAAGATTTTAAGTTTAGCATAGTGAAATTGCATATAACAAAAAGGTTATATTACAAGCAAGAATTACAGTTATAATATTTCTTTGTGAGTCTAAAGTTTCATATCTAATTTATTTTTATTACAACTAAGGAAGAGTATAACTGTAACTATATATTCTTCAACTCCATCAAAGACCCCAGAAGGATATAATATTACCTAAGTAAACAGGAAGTGCATTGTAAGCAACTTCCAAATTTGACAGAAACATCTCGCAGCCTGAACAGTCACCCAAAGTTCTTCTGTAACATTTGGGCATCTATCTTTAGCCTACCATAGTATCTGACAAACTCTTCAGGGAACCTGGAAATTTGAAGATCTGTTTTGACTTGTAATGACAAAGTTTGTCAGCTACTTTCTTCTGTATCCTGCAGAATGTCTGGCAGTTTCTTCTGTGAAGCAGGAATCCTGAAAGATCATCCCATTTTTAAAAAAAAGTTCAGTGGTCATTATTTTTCTGCGGGTCCTACATATCCAGTTCATACAGCATATCATCAAGCAGTCCAGGCAAGAACAGTTTCTTGCACAAATGGCTAGCAAACTCCATAAGGAGCCTCTTTGATACCCATAATCCCCTTGAAGCAATTGGTGTTGCCAGAAGCAGACATGTCTCATTGCCCAGAAAAATTTAAGCCCTTAAAACCTTTTAAATGCCATGTTCCATAGGTCTTTGAAAGGGATGAAGAATGCCTATCCATCTGAAATATATCTCTCATCTAGAAAACCTAACTAATATGACTAGCTTGACTAGTATAGACGACTATTAATAAACATAATACCTTAAACAAGAACAGAAATACAATATACACAGTATAACAAAATTATAAAGTATAAAAATCAACCTTAAATTTGTATCAATAGACTAAAATTCATACCAATGCAAAATACTCATCTCTATATCATATTCCCATTATTTTTTTAATAAATTAACTATGATAATTAATTCCTTATAATCAACCCCCTTTAAATGAAAACAAACATTTTAAACAATTATTTTGGGAATTTGGGCATAGTTTTCTCCAAACTGATTCCTGCTGTTTGTTGGGTGAAGTATTTTGAGGGTTCATAGAGACCTTTTGAGAATCTCATCCCATCAAACCACATTAGCCTGGAAGGAATCCACAGGTTCTCATCTTCTATGGAAACAAAAGCAGAAGTTCTTTTCCAAAGCAACACATCCTTAGATTTTAATTTTGAAGTCAAGATATCTTTAAAATATATTTGTTGGTTTAGCTTAGTAGCCCATACAATGAAACAACTCTCTGTACTTAGCTCATTCACAGTCAAAAAATTCAAAGAAAATATGATAGTATACATAATCCAGATTCTCTGTGTACATTCCGTCTTTACGTGGCGTATTTTCTATACTCTTTTAATCTATGATTATCTGTTCTCTTTATATTACTTTTATTGTCTCTTTAAAGACTTTGCTTTATTTTTTAAAATGTTATATTTCTTTTTATAACTGTCTGTATTCTTTTTCCTCTTTCTTCCAGGCTTATACACACACACACACACACACACACACACACACACATATATATATATATTAACACACTGTGTCTCATCCAGATGTCTTTTATGTGTGAATCTGTCCTATTGTGTAACTGAATTTTTTTTCTGACAAGAAACATTTTAAAATGGTAAGCATTGTGGTTGCAGCAACGCTGAATGCTGGCTCTGCCTCTCTTGGCCTTTTAACATGGTGGAGGTTTGTTCACCACTGTGAGCCCTGCCCATTGCCTCAGCTTCAGGGGCATGTGATTGCCATTAAGCAAGTTGTAGCACTCTGCTCACAAACTCCATTTAAGTGTTGCATAGCCAGACCTCACAAAAGAGTAAGAGCCATTCCATGCCATCAGAAAGAACCAGGAAGTCAGCTCTTAGAGGAGCTTCATTTCAGCTTGTGGCCTGCAAACAAAGCCTATCTGGG
>JAQHUG010000019.1:1251120-1281494 GCA_028555095.1 Dicrostonyx torquatus | reverse complement strand
AAAAAAAAGTCTTCAAAAAGAGAGAGTAAGACAGTCAGAGATTAAAAGGAGTAAATAAAAATAAGCCACATAAAAATGGAAAATTCAAAGAGAGTGTGGATTATATATATTGTTGTGTTTCCTTTGAATTTTTTGACTGTGAAGGAGCTAAGTACAGAGAGATATTTCATTGTATGAACTTATAAGCTAAACCAGAATGTATATTATAAATGCATCTTGACTTCAGAATTTGAGTCTAAGGATATGTTGCTTTGGAAAAGAGATTCTTTTGTTTCCATAGAGGATGAGAACCTGTGGATTGCTTCCAGACTAATTTGGTTTGATGGACCAAGACCCCCTGTAAGGTCGCCTTGAACACCTCTCAGAAAATTACTTTGCCCAACAAAAAGCAGGAAGCAGAATAGAGACAACTACACCTATATTCCAAATATTGTCTATAAATGTTTATTTACATTTAAAGGGGATATGTTATAGAGATTTGCATTGGTATGGATCTTGGTTTAATTGATAAGAATTTTGTTATATGTGAATTTCTGCTCTTGATTAAGGTATTCTTTATGCAGGTCATTTAAAAATGTAATGTATAATTAAGAAATATAGGTTAATAGATAATAATCTATAATTGTCAAGCTTGTAGTCATGTTAGCTAGATATATAGATATTCTTCAAACCTTTCAGAGACTTTCAGAATATGGCATTTAAAATGTTTTAAGAAATTAAGACTTTTCATGACATTGAGACACATCTATTCCTGGCAGGACCATTCTATTTCAAGAGGAAGATGGGCATTGAAGAGGCTCTTCATGGAGTTTGTTAGCCATTTTGTTGGAGGAGGCTACTTGTTTGTCCCGACCACACAGAACTGAAATAACCACACAGAAACTATATTCATTAAATCATTGCTGGGCCAGTTAGCTCTAACTTCTTATTGGCTAACTCTTACATCTTAATTTAATCCATCTCCATTAATTTGTATATCACCCACGAGGTCATGACCTACCAGCAAAGTTTCATCTTGCCTCTGGTGGCTGATACATGGCATTTCTCTGACTCTGCCCTTCTTTCTCACAGCATTGTTCCATATCTCCACCTACTTAAGTTCTGCCCTATCAATAGTCCAAGGCAGTTTCTTTATTCATTAACCAAGAAAAGCAACACACAGACAGAAGGACATCCCACACCACCATATGGGTGAGAAACTGGTCTTGCTTGGACTTCTGGATAAACTGGGCATGCAGCATCCACAGAGAAATACTGCTGAACTTGTCTAAAGGTGAGACAAACCTTTGGGGTTCCTGCTTTATGAAAGAGTCTGTTAGACATTCTGTAGAACACAGAAGAAAAAGACTGACAAACTGTCAATATAGATGGAATGGTTTTTGAGATTTCCTGCTTCATGAAAAGTCTTCTGGATACTGTGGGACAGTAGGCTGAAGATGGATGCCCCAGCAATACAGAAAAACTTTGGGTGACTGTCCAGGCAGCGAGATGTCTCTGTTGATTTTAGAGTTTTGGAAGTTGCTTACAATGCACTTCCTGTTTACTTAGGTAATATTTTATCCCTTTGGAGTCTTTGATGGAGTTAAAGAATTTATAGTTATAGTTTTTCTTAACTATGATATAATATAAAATATATATAAATATTGTAACTGTAATTCTTGCTTGATAACTGTTTTGTTATATGTAATTTTACTATGCTAAAGATAAAACCTTCCTTTTTATTTAAACAAAAAGGGGAGGTAATGTGGAATTTCCCTCTGTGTGCTGTGATTACCATTAATGCAAAAAGAAACTGACTTGGACCTATAACAGGGCAGAACTTAGGTAGGTGGGGAAAACTAAACTGAATGCTGAGAGAAAGGAGGTGGAGTCAGGGAGAAGTCATTTAGCCTCACTGGAGCCAGACAGAACTTTGCTCAGTAAGCCACAGCCACGTGGTAATACACAGTTTACTGGAAATGGCTTAAATTCAGATGTAAGAAGTTAGCCAATAAGAAACTAGAGCTAATGGACCAAGCAGTGATTTAATTAATATAGTATCTATGTGGTTATTTTGGGGCAAAGCAGCCAGGAACCAACAAGCAGCCTGTTGCTACAGGCAAGCATGGTGTTGGAGCAGCAGCTGAGAGTTTATATCTGAACACAAACATGAGGCAGAGAGAGCAGTCACAGAGCGAATGAGAGAGAGAACACTCAGTAGGAATGGTGTATACTTTTGAAACCTGACAGGGGCTCCAGTGGCACACCTCCTCCAACAAAGTCACACCCATCTTTTTCAAAGGTTTCACTAACTAGGGAGCAACCACTCGAATATATGAGTCTATGGAGGGCATTCTCACTCAAACCATTAGCACATATTAGTTACATATAATAACGGGTTTCATTATGACATCTTCACATACAATGTATTTTGTTTATATTCACCTTTTATGAGCTCCTTCTTCCCAGTTAGTGTCCATTCTATTTTCATGCCTCTGTGTGTGTGTTTGTGTGTGTGTGTGTGTGTGTGTGTGTGTGTGTGTGTGAGAGAGAGAGAGAGAGAGAGAGAGAGAGAGAGAGAAGGCAGTGTTGTCCTCAATTAAATGGGGGGGTGGCACTTACAGAAGCACACATACCTTTTCAGTGGCTACACCACTGAAGAAAATGTCTCTCTCACCTAGAAGCGATTCACTACCTATAAATGCTCAGGGGACAGGGTGGAGCTCTCAAGAGCCCTTCCTTGAGGTATAATGGATTGGGACTGACATTAGCCTATGTGATTATGGAGCCTAAAGTCTGCCTTTCTGTTCCATTGTCACCAACTCTGGTACATACCAAAGCGAATGTATAGCTTAGAACCTTTGGTTCTTGCAATGCCCTCTGAACTTGGATTCACCAATCTTTCATTCCTCATTCTGAGTATCTGAGTATCTCGTGTCACCACGAGGCACTGGGGAAACTAGAGAGAATGCTACAGCAGGCACTATGACCTCTTGGTGTTTTGCAAGGAAAAAAAAGCACACGCAAGCAACATACTACTATGAGGTATGATAAAGACTGTGCCCGGTTGGAATGATGGCATAGGAGAAGCTTCACTTGGTAGAGAACCAACAAGTGGCAGCCTCCTTACAACCCCCTCTGAGGAGGGACTTGCTGCTCCTACTGCCTGCAGTGCTGCCAACATTCTCAGACCTTGCCTCTGAAGTCCCACTCAGGTCATGCACACACACCCCTACTTCCAGATCAAGGTCACACCCTTCCTCCCACAGGCAAGCCAAGGTCACACCCTTCCCCACATAGGCAGGCCACCTCTGCCTTCTATTTCAAGTTCCTGAGCACCCTGCACCGTTGGTTGGTACCGTCTGGCTTGCATCTCAGCTGGAGTTCGCCCTCTTCCCAATTCTTCCTCTGCCCCCTCCTTTGCATGGGTGTTGACTCAAGTGCCACTCCCTGATAAACATCCGGAACTCTAAACTCTGGCTGAATCTGCTTCCTGGAGAACCCAAACTGCTTTATAGTGTGAAGAGGCTTTGATGAGTCAGACAGTGAGAAATACTGAGTGACTGAGGCCCGAACGCTAGAGAGGTAGGCAGGGGCCTGGCTGAGAAGCATGGGTAGACCACGGAAAAGGGTTCAAGGCCTGGATTAAGGAAGCGACCAGAAGGAAGCCACAGTGTGTGATTGTAGTGTGGCTAGAACAGACTGAGGAAGTGCTATGAAGCCTAAAACTCTATTTTCAGGGTAATTGCAGTGCATATGCATGTATGAAAATGTCACAATCAAACCCATGTTAGACAAGTGATTTTCTTCTCCTAGATATTAATGATAAAAATAAAGATAAGCAGCGTTTTCCCGCCCTTGAGCCATTGCTTTTCATTCTGTTCTTCCTCTTCAACAAAAGCTGCTAACCCCACACCACGGCTTACACAGCTCCGCTCCTGTGAGCTTGTCAAGATACCCCAGGAGTGAGAGTTCTAAAAGTGAGTTCTGTGGTGACAAGAGTAAACCGATGAGTGCTGGTGGAAAAGTGTTAGATAAGTCACTAGGGCCTTGACCTCTACATATCAGAAGGACTTGTCCTCCTGCCAAGCACAGCTGCGGGGCTGTTTCTTAATCCCTGGATAGATGTGGGTGTAGTGATTATATTAGCACAGTTCATCTGAACAAGGATAATGTAGCCACCAAGATTAGAGTTCTATGAGGGTTTATTGAATATAATCATCACCTTACACATACATATTTAAAATGTTCAATTTTGGTAAGTTGTAATGTGTGCATACATCTTTGAAACCATCAGCCAAGGTCAAAATGACACATATTTCCAGCACAAAAGAGGACCCTTCCTTCTCTTGTTTCCTCTTCTTGTTTCTGGGAAACCCCCTACCCTGCTTGTGTTTCTGTGGGTGGCTTTACACTGCCTAGAAATTCACATAAGTGGAATCACATTCTGTGTACTATTCTATATCCAGGTTGTCCCTCCAGTATAATACTTTATAGACTGGAAGTAAAGTGTTTCACTGTGTAATAATTTTATATGTTATCAAACACTGCACATGAGAAATCTTATTTGTGTTACATACTGTACATTATTATTACTACTGTTATTATAGTGTTACATATTATATACTATTAATGGAACTAGTAAAATGTCCCTCAATTTTTAAGCAGTTGGGAATTTTGTGTGGGTTATAGCTCACTTTCCTTCTCTTGTCAAATGTTTTGTCTTCGTACTTAGAATAATGGATTTTAAGGCTTTTTCTCTGTGTATTATCTTGCATTTCATATTTTTTCCAGAGAATTAAAAAAGTATAAGCCTCAGTATAATTTTTGGTGTACCCCTGAATTTGCATTAACACACAAAGCTTCTAATGTACTGAAGAAAGGTACTGACCCTTTGAGATTTTAGTGTGGGAAACAGCTATGGCAAAATGAAGTCAGTTTCCAGATCACTGTCATGTACTCATCTTACAAAATAGTGTACTTATCTTACAAAATAGAGTCTGAGGAATACTGATTTTCTTATAAAATGCTAATATTAATTTTATTTGCAAACAGAAATTAAAAGAAGGAAGATAGAGACATGACTTCCTCCTGAGATTTCCTCACAGGGCTCCCTCACAGGGTGTAGTTAGGGAACAAAAGAGCACAGTATCAGATTCTGGCTGACGACTGAGCATACTGTTTAAGTACCACTTAGGTCAAGATAATGATAGAGTCCGTGTAGGTTGGTTCTTTTTCTCATACTTGAAAGAGATGTTTTGCCTGGCTCTGTTACACCAACTATCACAAAGGTCCTAGGACACGATGCTGGTTCTTCTCCACACCACAAAGGTGGACCACAGAAGGCCTGCAACCTCCTGTGGTCTCTCACCCACCCGAGACCACGCCAAGCCCTTAGAGCTCCCATCTACTCAGTACTTGGTGTATAAACTGAATTTCCCAGTGTTGCTTAGGTCATAGTGCTCAACAGAGCAAATGAAAGCCAATTTAACACAATAAATAGGGAAAGCAGAAAGAGTAAACAAAACGTGGAAGGGCGAGGTTTGTCCCGATGAGGCAGCTTCCTGTCAGCCCTTTAAAGAACCAGTTTTTGAAAACGGTTTGTTCCTATTTATTTGGTTTTTTCCATAACCTATTACATATTTAATTTTACACATTTGCAGGAAAAAGTATAAAAAAGATGCAATTAAAAATAATTCACAAATAGAATATAAATTAATTTACTTATGTATGTGTGTGTGTGTGTGTGTGTGTGTGTGTAAAAGAGAATATGTGTGTCAATGCATGTGTGCCCTCTGTGGAAGACAAAAGGAAACCTGAGGGAGTCAGTTCTTTTCTTCCACTCTGTAGGTCCTGGGATCTAACTCAGGTCTTTATCTGAGCCATTTGTCCACACCATGCAAACTATTCTAAAGCTTTTTGTTTGTTTTGAAACAAACTGGCCTCACCAAAATGCTCCTGCCTCAGCATCTCACAGTGCTGAGTTAGGTGCCTCCACCACTACCTAGGGCCCTTAAATTTGTTCTTTGGTAGAGAGGCATTTAGGTTGATTTCCCCCTGGCTTTACTTTGCTAAGCCATTGGCCAAAACAACTTTACTCATCAACCAAAAAAGCAACACATATGCAGAAGGACCTCCCACATCACTACATCGAGAGACCCTGTTTCAACTCTCCCCTATAAAAAGAGAGAAGAACTTCAATGAGACTTCATTAGCTTATAAAATCAGAACTACAGCTGTGCCTATGGTTATTTTAAACTGAAGCATCTTCCTCTTTTAGAAAAGTTAGACTGAAAAAATGAGTAACATTAAATGCCTCTCCTGGCTGCTTATACATATGTAACATTTAAACTGGGTACCAAGGGACCTGATTTCATCATCATTAGGGGGTCATAGCAAATCGTATTTTTAAAAGATATTTTTATCCTGAATTGACATACTATTTATCATTATTTCTGGTTCTTAACTGGAAAGCAGGTCAATTTGATTTGTGAAGACACTGACAATTAAGTAACACCCAAGCTTGCTTGCGTGGTTTATTTTTAAAATGTAAAAGAAACCACGTTATTTCATCACCAGAGTCTCTGAACTGGAACATTGCTGATGGAGATTAAAGCAAGAAGCTGATATTCATTCATGGAAATATAGATTCTTCTTTAAAAATTAGATCATTAAACCAGAGACTTTGTGTGCTGAGTAAAATACAGATTGATTTCTTTCATTAAGTAGAATTTAAGTTTATAATAGAATACCATCTGAGCCATGGTAAGCTATCTAACATGCTTACTATCCAAGCACCATTTGACAGACCTGCTCTTGATCTATAGCCATCACTGCCTTCTAAGCTACAGATTCATTGTTTGAGGGGAGACCACATTTCTCTTTTCTCTTCCCCAACGGCCCCGAATTAGTATGAATGCTCGATGTGCTCCTTACTGACATGTGCGTGAGAGGTCATGTGCAGACAAACTGTAGACTTTATTTACTTAAGAATTCATCCCCAGTAGGAAGAGCAAGGAGGACATTGAGCTAAAGCCATTGCTCTGACTTTGTTTTAACAGATATTATATGAATAAAGACCTTAGGTTTTTGGGAAGATTAGAGATATCTGACTAAACTTTTTAAAATTTAATTTAATCTAATTCTTTATTTTTTGGGACAAGGTCTCACTATTTAATCTTGGCTGGTGTGGAGTTCTGTAAAGTAGCCCAGGCTGGCCTGAAGTTCACAGAGATCCTCCTACCTCTGCCTCCCCAGTGCTGGGATTAAAAGCCTATACCACAATGTCCTAGAAGGTATTATCTCTTAATGGGTAAGCCATCTCTCCAGCCCCCTTTTTGATAAACACCAAGCCCAAGCAATTGTGTTAATGTCCATAATCTCAGAAGGATTATGAGCTCAAGGACAGTCTGAGCTACATAGCAAGGTTTTACAAGCCAGTCTGGGCTACATTATAAGATCCTTTCTCTGAAGCTCTCTGTGAGTTCCAGGCCAGCTTGATCTACAAAGAGAGTTTCAGGCCAGTTAGTGTGACAATGAGACCGAAATTTAACTAACTAACTAACTAACTAAATAAATAAATAAATAAATATAGGGGAAGAAGCAGGAGGGCTTAAGTAGAATTTAAGTTTATAATAGAATATCATCTTAAGTACATATAGGAGGATCTGAGTTTGGTTTAGTTCTTTGCACCCACTTTGGAACACTTGCCCACATGACTCCAGTTCCAGGTGACCCGATGCCCTTTTCTGGTCTTTGGAGGCACCTGTATTCCTATGGGTACTTGCTTCCCCATTTATACACATTATTAAAAAACAAATCCCTTTAAAAACAGATTCAAATGGGGTGGAGAAGGGATAGAAATGAAGACAGAGTAACATGACCCTGTCCTCAGTAAATCCTGAATCCATAAACCATACCAAACCATTGTGTTCTTTTCACACTCTGTAGACAGACACCTTACGTGCCATTCCGTTTCATTCCATGTCAAAACCCTGATCATCGTTAACTCAGGGATGGGGTTGAGTAGGTGTTGGGGTACATGGGACATTTACTATCCTATGTGTGTGTGTGAGAGAGTGTGTGTATGTGCACGAGTGTGCATGCACGCATGTGTATTTACTCACCATGGTGTGTCTAGAGGCGTCAGGGCACAGCTTTTAGCATCTTTCTTCCTTCACCACGTGGGTCCCAAGGATTGAACACAGGTCATTAGACCCGGCAGCAAGCACCATTGACCCTAATGTCTTTTCACAACTGTGATGCATATATAAATAACACTAGAAGGGAACAAGTACTGCATTTCCTTAAGTACTGCATTTTACCTAAGTGCTGTTCACAGGAGACAGTCCTCCACTGGGAGGGAGATATTCCCTTGAGTTGTTGAGAATATTCTGAGTCCTTTGACCTTCTGCAAAAAGGAAAAGCATCCCCTCCAAATGTCTTTGCGTGGTTTCTTACAATGGCCCTGCTAATCTGTGGCTTATGGATAGAAGTTTCTTTGTAAAGCTTCTTACAAGCTACATTAATTTGGCACCTCACTAAAGATGTCATGATCTACATTTGGAACAATACTAAACTGAGAGACTGTTCCAGAAATCCTAGTAGGAGAGGATGGTACATGCATATAACTAAGGCAAGAGCAATGGAGGTGGGAGAAACAGAGGTAACTGTTATCTGGGAGGCAGACTCGGTTTATCCTTGAGATTGCTGGAAGGAAACAGAGCAAGGGTAGTTCCTGTTTGAATAACCAGTTGCCATTCATAAGGAGTACTACTGGAAGAGAAATTCTGATGGACAGTGGACTCTGCCTTGAGGATGTGAAGGGTGTGTTGCCCTGATACATCAGAATGGAGGTGTTTGCAAGTTTGAGTTGGGGTGAGGAGACAAGTATGTTCTGGGGGTACAGCTCCTAAGAATGTAGACTGCAGCCAAGGCCATGGTCATAGATGAGCTTGTGAGGGAGCAGTGGGAAAGGTAGGGCCAAGAGTGAAACCCTAGGGCCTACAAGATGCACGGTGGATAAAGGTGATTGCTACCAACACAGATGATCAGAGTTCAACTCTCAGGACCCATATGGTGGAAGCAGAGAAACAACTGCTGAAAGTTGACTCCTGACCACCCACACAAGCCCTGGAACCTGTACACCAGTGCATGCATGTGCACACACACACACACACACACACACACACACTCACACTAAACAAATAGGGTGGAACCCCAGAAATGACAGGAGAAGAGGGCGAACAGATGATGACCTTAGAAGGAGGACAATAGAAGAGAAGAATATTTGAAAAGTATGCCTTTAGTGCCTTTAGGTTTTATGATTTTTAACATATTGCCAATAGCACTGTGGTCCAGTAGAATGTAAATGACAGTTTTATTTGTGTGGCTGGGATTAAATATTCTGACAAAAAACCAATTTAAGGGAGAAAGGGTTTGTTCTGGCTTACAATTTCTCATTACACTCTGTTAATTACTTTTTTCTTGTTATGATAAACCACCATGTCCAAAGGCAACTGAAGAAATGGGGTTTATTTTGGCCTATAGTTCCAGACAATTGGAGCTGATAGTTTAGGGGACAACGCAGCAGCAAACAGCAGGAACAGAAAGCTGGAAACTCACATCTTGACCCATAAGCATGGAGCAGAGAGAGAAAACGCTATGTAGCCAATGCGTTTTACTCTTAAAGCCCTCCCCCAGTGATGTACTTCCTTCAACAAGGCCATAGAACCTAAGCCTCCCCAACTACCACCAACCCGGAAACAAGTAAGAGTTCATATGTCAAAGGCTGGGGGAAATGGATTCAAACCACCACACATCCACTACTGCCTGGAAGTCAAGGAAAGAACTCGAAATAGTCAGTCATAAAACAACAAAAAGCAGATAGTGGATAAATTCATGCATGTCTAGCGCTCAGTCAGCTCTCCCCCTTTATTTATTTATTTATTTATTTTTTAAATTCATATAATCCAAGGCTCAAAACAGGGAGTGGTGCTGCCTACTTTCAGACTGGGCCTTCCCCTATCAGTTAAGGCAATCAAAGCAATCTCCTCCAGACATGCGCATAATGCAGCTTGATCTAGCCAGTCTCTCATCAACACAGTCTCACTGCAGTGAGAGAGAATGAAATACTAGTGAGCCTGGAACAGGCATGAGAGATGGTCTCAAGGAAATGTTCATCCCTAGTAAGATGCTCATTCCCCTGTGAAATGAGGGTGCTGAGCTAAACGATGAGTAGAGAATGATACATTAGATCTATCGTGAGGTATGAAAATGAACTCATTCATTCATTTCTGTAACACAAACGGGGTTCCCATGATGCACAGTCACTGTTTTAGTCACAAGGGTATGATGATGAGCCAGTCTGTGAAAACAGTTGTCATAGTGATGAAAACAGACCATGCGCAAGTAAATGATTTAATTCATAGTGAATTTGGGGCTTATAATAAGGATTAGTTGAAAAAAGTAATATGGGTAGGTAGGGAGAAAATAAGGCAGTTTGGGCAGATTCCTTTCTGTATCCATGGGCGAGTCAGATGAAGGATGTTTAGTGCAAAGGGTTTTACTGTAGAGCATTCCTGGGGAGATGGTCAGTTAGCACAAAGGCGTGGACCAAGGATGGCTTGGCCTGTCTAGGAAACAGTGAGAAGGAGAAAGGGAAAAACATCCATCCAGGGCAAGGCATAGAGTTGTTTATGGTGAGTTAATGTGAAAACGAGACCTGACTCTGGTTGTAGTTAACGTAACAATTTGAGGTTTGCCTTACAATAGGGAGGGTTATGGAGTTTAAGCAGGCTTGATCCTATCTATAATTTTTAAGAGCTCATATTGGCAGCTGAATGCACCAACGAAAGCAAAAGGAAAAGTAGTACTCTAGGTAGAGGTCAGTTCTCTTAGTAATCCAGAGGGGACAAAGGGACACATCCCAAGCCCCTTGATATCAGTGGAATACTCCAGACAGTTGTCCTGCTGGGATCAACATGTCTACCTTTATAATACAGTCTTAACTAAAGGCAGTTCCAAAATGCTAACATAACAATAACCAAATATTCGAGTATCAGTCAAGATCTCACTTTTATCAAGTCAGTCTTGTCACCTCAGACTTCAAGCAGGAGCCCCCCCATGTACATACAGTGCTTAAGTCTTTGAAGAATGAAGGCTGGCTTTGATCTCAACCCCCTGTTGGCCCGTCACCCGCTTCGACTTGCAAACCACACAGGATTGCACAACCTCAACCCAGTCTCACTTACAAAACATTGTCCTTTTGCCCCTGGTGACCCTGACTTCAGTATCTGATGTTTTACTTCTACCTCAGGCAACAAGACCCTTTCTGCAGGCCTCAATGTCTGAGTCGCTTCCCTATTTCTGCCTAGCTACCTCTGCCCTACCTGGGAAGAGTCACAAGCCTGTCCAGATACTGTGTGCAAAACCCTTCTGTTCCCTGTCTTGTTTAATGCTGAGATGATATGTATACACACTTTCCCAACACTCATCAAGTTATACACACACACTTTAATTAAAGATATCCCAATTTTTAAGATGAATAAAGACACCTTGCTTTTGAAAATGTTATATTTTTGATGACAGAATTGATAAGCCACCTTCAGTTCCTGTATTCCTTAACTCTGTTATTTTGATTATTATGGTCTTTCCTCTTTTCAAATTCTTCTCTCCCTCCGTTATTTATTTACCTCTTCGTATCAGGGTCCTGCCATTTAGCCCTAAATGACCTGGTACCTACTATGTAGCCTACTCTGTCCTCAAACTGACGTCAGTCTCCCTACCTGAGCCTCCTGAATGCTGAGATTACCAACATGCACTTCTGCTCCCAGGTTCCCATGGACCCTTTAAAGTCGTGACCATGGCTCTACTCTTGCTTTACCAGGACACTTTCTCTGTCTCTCAGTAGTTTTTCCAACCTTCCACCATCCTCAAGACATTGATCTTCTTTGCTTCCTAACTTCCTGTCAGGCAATCATATCCACATGTACTTTTGCTGTTGTTTTAGCTTGGTTTTTGAGACCAGACAAATTGTCTCTGTGTAGCCTTGGCTGCCCTGGAACTAGCTCTGCAGACCAGACTGGCCTCAAATTCACAAAGATCCTCCTGTCTCTGCCTCCCAAGTGCTTTAAAGATTTACATTTGTTTTGTTTAGAAGCCTGCCTAGCTATTCACCCCTAAAATATCTCAAAACAAATCCATTATCTTTGTTAAGTAACATTTCTTGTGACTTCAAAATATTGCATCATTATTTTTTACAAATTTACATTTGAAAAACATTGAAGTAGTCAGTAATCTTTTTTATCTACCCTTCATCCTCCTTTTCTTCATCCTCCACCACTTCCTCTCATCTATTTAGTACTATTGTTATTGTGTATGCATGTGTGTATGATATGTATGGGTGGTTCATGCTATGATGCGTGTGTGGAGGACAAAGGACAGCTTTGTGGAGTTGGTTCTCTTCCCACCTTTATGTAAGTTCCAAGGATCAAATTTAGGTTTCCAACCTGCTCAGCAATCTCACCAGCCTCCCCCATACCTCCTTTCCCTTCTTGCCTTCCTCCTCCTCTTCTCCGTCCTCTCTTGAGACAGGGCCTTACCATGTAACTCCAGCTGGGCCTGGTATTTATGATGTAGACTAGGTTAGCTTTAAACTTGCAGCAAACACCCTGCCTCTGCTTTCTAAATGCCGGGGTTATAACTGTGCAACATTACCCTAAGCCTTGTCAACCTTTTGACCTTTTTCTATAAAAATTAACATTGGGTTCTACCTATTATTTCCCATCTATAAAACCCTCTCCATTTTCCCTACTGTCTCTTTTTTGTTTTTAATTTTTTGAGACAGGGTTTTTCTGTAGCTTTGGAGCCTGTCCTGGAACTAGCTCTTGTAGACTAGGCTGTCCTTAAACTCAAAGAGTTCCATGTGCTTCTGCCTCCCGAGTGCTGGGATTAAAGGTGTGCACCACTACCACTTGGCTCCCTACTGTCTCTTGAATCAAGTCTTTATTCTTCCTTCTATTAACAATTTAAGTCTAATTCACAGTTCTTCCAACTCTACCACTGATAACCCAAGACAGTTCCCATACTTTCCTCTCCCATTCCTTTGGACTTACTCTATCCATCACGGTTATCTACTCCAAAAAATGATGGCTGTCTACTCCACCATGATTATCTACTCCAGTCAAAATCCCGCCCATATCCCTAGATCTTCTCATGTCATATTAGCCAGAAATGAGGGAAGGATTGAGCTGACAGAAAAACAAGCCTGAAAACAAGTATCTACTGGGTTGTGACCATTCTTCCCTGAGAGCAAGGGTGTCTCTTATGCCCATCAGCCTATTTGCTGTGCTTGGCACACAGAAAGCAGAAACGCAGTGTGAACTGAATGTGAACTGAATGTTGATGAGGGAGCCATAGTTAGTCTGCTCCTCATCCCAATAGTTGAGAGAGAGTGACTGGAGTCATAAGGGAAGGACAGGCTGAAGAGAAACAGCGAAACCACCTTTATATTTTTCTTGTGTTTATTGAAGTTAGAACAGAAGAGCTTCTAATGAAAGGCAGAAACCTTTGCCCTTCCTTCCCTGCAGCCTGCTCCTTCACCAAGCACCATCACTTGAGGCTTCTGTATTTTTAATACTTCTAGTAGTAATTTATCTTAAGGAGGATGTTATATTGTCTTTCATTAATGAACTGAAGATATAATCATCACCTTCCTTCTATTAAATGTGAAATATGTATCTTCGTTAAAAGTTGAGTTTCTGGTAGGCCTGAGGGGAGGAGAGGTGGATTGTACATTGTCTGGGATTAATTAAGGTATTAGCTACAAGAATTGAAGTCACTGCCATGGCTGATGATGGCCTTCAGTTCCTTCAGGGTAGGCTGAGCAACTCGAAAACAACAGTTTGGTGGGCCAGCCCCTCATGGTCCTGACTTCCTTGCTCATCTTCTCCCACCTTCTGCAGTGTGCCTGATCTAATGGGAGCTCATCAAATCCAGCTGGACCAGGACTGAATGAGCATATGACTAAACCTGAATCTCTGAATGCCAATGGGGGCTGACTGAGAAGCCAATGATAATGGCACTGGGACCTATCTCTTCTGCATGTATTGGCTTTTTGGGAACCTAGTCTATATGGATGCATACATTCTTAGGCCTAGATGGAGTTGGAAGGGCCTTGGGCTTCCCACAGGGCAGGGTATCCTGACCCCTCTTAAGGAAGCAGGGGGAGGGAGGAGGGGTAGTGGGGGAGTGGAAGGGCCTGGGACAAGGGGAGGAAGTGTAAATTTTTCTTTTAACAATAAAGAAATAAAAAACAAACAAGCAAACAAAAAAACCCCCAATAGTTTGGTATCTTCTTAAATACTCCCTAGATATACCAGGGGCTTCTAGACAGCAGGCTGGCTCTTTGCATATGCGTACCAATTGGATCAATGAATAGCTCCTGTTGATAAAGTTAACCAAAACTGCTGTGTCATGAAAGAGAAAGAAGGTGATTAATGAGTGATCCAAGAATCAATAAGCGACTGTTTTCAAGGTTGATTGGTCAAGCCTTCCTGCCAATACCAGACTGTCTGTTCCAAGAGTGGGTTAGCCTATATACTTTGTAAAAGAAAATGCCACATTCTTAAATAAGAAATAAGTAGTTAAATGTAAGCTCAATACGTCCTGTTCAGAAGCAGTCTAGAGTAATCTAAATTATAGTAGGTTTATTATTGCTGAGTATTTACCCTGAGCTTTTCAAAGAAGTGTCAGACACATTCTACTTGCAACAAATATTTTAAAATACTAACTTCAGTAGCCAGACTGATGTCACATGCCTGTAATCCCAACACTTGGGAAATTGAAACAGAAGCATCGTGAGTTCTAGACCAGCCTGGCCTAAACAGAAAAATCCAGCTCAAAGACAAAAATGTGTTCATTTAAGTCTCTAGCTTGGACCTAAAACTTAACAGGGCTGCTATTAACTACTTTAGGAAGTGAATGTAGGTTCCTTGCATGCCTAATCATTGTCTCGGTTCTCAATTACAGTAAATGGCATTTCCATTGCTAGGAAACCCAAACCCAAGTTTATTTCCTTGATTTGTCCTTCATTCTCCCCATGCCCCTTAGTATTCATTAGAGACTTGGTTGCAAAACCTCCCACAGATACTAAAATCCAAGTTGCCCGGGCCAATGTAAATGCTACATAAACAATGAGAAGGGAAATGTCTACACAGGCTCAGCACAGTCTTAAGTTGTTTTTTTTTTCAAACTCTGCAGTTGTTTGACTACTGTTCTGTACTGTAGTGGGTTGAGCCCACTGTACGGAGACTGACTGTACTCTGTGACCAGTCCCTGTGTTATTCTCTCCTTGCTATCTGTCTGCTATTGCAGCACCACTGTAAGCCTGTCCATTAAAGCGGCCCCTTCCTTTTTCCTAAGGCCTCTGTGATACACTCCCCACTCACGCTCACACAATCCATCCATGGCCCCTCTGCCTTTTCAAAAACACAGACCCTATATTTCTTAACTCTACCCAGGTTATTGGAGGCTCACTCCACAGCCTGGGATTCCCTCTGCTTGTTCTCTCCCATCTTCTCCTGCCCTAGAACCTTGACTAGATTAACTATCTTCCCTGGTCTGGTCTGTTCACTTGCGATGTTAGCTGTTATTTATCTCACGATAGTAGGCAACAACACTTTGATCAAGCTACAGCTTTCTGATACTGTTTTTCTAGAGTGGCTGTCACACAACACCATGAGGTAGATGGCAAAACATAGAAATATATTTTCTCACCTTTCTGGAGACCAGAGAATTCTGTTTCTCCTTGAGGCTTCCCTGGGGTTGCAGACTTCTTGTCATGTCTTTGAATTGCCTGTTCTCTGAGCACAAATTGCCCTGAGGTTCCTTCCTCTTCGTAGAGGAATAATAATCATATTCAATTATGTAATAAACTGTCTTTAACTTAAATTTTTCTTTGAGTTTTTTTCACGTATGTATTTATTATCTCTGTGTGTATACATACATGCAAGTGCCAGCATATGGGTATAGATAGGATTGGAGGACAACTTGCAGGAGAGATTTGATCCATCCACCACATGGGTTCATGTTACTGAACTCTGGCTAAGTCATCAGGCTTAGCAGTGGGTTCCTGAGCTTCCTCGGTACCCCTAGCTCAATTTTTTTTGGGGGGGGTTGTTATTGTTTTGGTTTTTGAGACAGGGTTTCTCTGGGTAGCCTTTGTTGTTCTGGAACTGGCTAACCTGTTCACAGAGATCTGCCTGCCTCTGCCTCCCAAGTGCTGGGATTAAAGGCATGCACCGCCACCACCTGGTTTCCCTAGCTCAAATTATAATGGCTTTATCTCCAAGTACAGTCACATTGTGAAGTACTGGCAGTCAGGACTTCAACATATTAGTTTTGTGGCAGCACGATTCAGTCCACAACATTCAGCTTGGGCAACAGATTGCATGATGACACTCTACTCTTCTTTATACCACTGTTCTACTTTCTGAAAGAGATTAATGAAGTTGAGGAAGAAGACAGTTCAAAATGTGGGCTGAACCATGCCTCTCTGACAGGTTGCAATGGACTTTAATGGTCAGGGGCTAGAGAGAACAGGATAGGTAAGGGATAGGTAATCTCAAGGTTTAGGTCCAGGATTGAACTCCGTCTCAGTGCCAGATGTTGCAGTAGCCAAAGAAAATGAGGACCTGGACCAGAGTTGAGATGTTGCAGCAATGCAGCACCCCACAGCACTCAGGTTGCACTTTAGGATTTCCTGAATGTGATAATTCCAGGCTTCATTCCCGTAGTGGAGCTGGTGCTCAGAATATACAGCACCTCTTTCCAGCTCATTGTTCCTGGAACAAAAATCAGTCTCAGTTCCAAGACTCACAAACCAGCATAGTCAGAGGCAACACTTAATTCTGAAAAGTTCAGATCTGTTCAGTCGCTGGAAGTATGAAGTGTTAGCTTCACTAACTGTAGGGCTACTCTTTATTGTCAGCCTGATTGGATTTGGGATCACCAGGAGGCACTCTTCTGAGGGTCTCTGAGGATGATTTTCAGAAAGTGTAAACAGAGAAGGGAAGCTCTATCCTGAGCACAGACGGCACTGTTCTAGGGGCTAGGCCTCAGACGGAATACAGAGCAGAGATCTAGCATTCTTCTTTCTTCGCTTCCTGATTACACACACAGTGTGACCAGCTCCTGGGAATCAAAGTAAAACCTTCTTGGACCAGTAAGATGGCTCATCCAATAAAAATGCTTGCTATGCAAGTCCGGTGACCTCAACTTTATCTCCAGAACCTACATACAGGTGGAAAGATAAAGAACAGCCCTAGAGAGTTGTCATCTGACATCCACACATGTGCCACATATGTGCTGACCACCACATCCATACACACTGTGCACACACGGTAATGAGAAAACAGTAAACAAACCCTTTCTTAGTCCCTTGCTGTTGACTGGAATGCTGCCACAGCAACAAGGAGGGTAACTAGGGCATCATCATAGAAAGCAACTACTCGTGTTGGGTTAAGATGTGCTTGTCTCTTGCTTCCCATGGAGGAGTGCTCCCCAGGACTCCTCTTGCATACCAGAAGCCATGGATGAACAAGCAAAGCCTCTTACACCAAATGGCATGGAATTTCCCTGAAACCTATGCACACCTTCACATTCGCCACAAACCATCTCTATATTACTTCTAATACTCAATGCAATTAAAGGGGCTTTGTAAATGTTCATTATATATTTTCTGTATAAGAAAACTGTGCATGTTCAGAACATGTGTGATTTTTCTTCTTGAATATTTTTCATCTTGGGAATTGTTTGTATTCATGGATATCGAGTCCATAGATACAGAAGACCTGCTGTGTATTAATGTGTAATAATTCATGAAGTTTTGACTATTGTATACTCAGTTAAACATTTAAAAATTTTTATTTATGTGTGTGTGTGTGTGCATGCACGTGTGCATGTTTGAACACTTTCAGGAACTGTTTTTTTCTACCATGTGGGTCCTTAGCTCAATTCAGATCATTAGACTTGGTGGTTAGCACTTTTATCTACCGAGCATCTTTTATCTACACTAGCCATCTTCTGTTTGTCTTAGTCAGTTTGTTTTTTGAGACAGGAACTCACTATGTATGTATGGCTGGCCTCAAACTCACAAAGAGTTTTTCTCTGTCTCCTAAGAGCTGAGACTGAAGGTGTTCGCCACGACCCACACCTACTTCTTCTTTGTTTTTGTCTTACTCTATATGTTGGACTGGTCTGGAACTTGCTGTGTGGCAGCCCAGAATGCCTTCAGTTTGCCACACCCCTGATGGTTTCCCAAGTGCAGAGAACACAGGTACACACACCCCTTACTTTGTAAAATTCCATTTTCAAGATTTTTAAATGAAAACATAATTTGTGAAAAGTTTTGCTCAAAGAAAGAGAGATAATTGCTGTATTCTTTGTACAGGATCTTTATCAACTATATGATTAGGTGCATTCCAGAAGGTTCATTTGAGAGTTTCACAAGTGAAAAACTCTAGACTTTATTTTTTTCCACGCGTGTAGACCTCGAACTTTGACCTTGCACACCTGATCCTTTTGCTAGAATTATAGGCGCATGGCACCATGGTCTTGCCAAATACTAGGCTTTGGCTCTTTAAAGCCAGTGTGTAAACTGGGTGTGTTGGCGGATGCCTATAATCCCAGCACTTGGGAATCTGAGACAGAATCACTTCAAATTTGAGGTCAGTCTGAGCTACCTAGTGAGGACCGAGTCAGCCTGGGCTATAGTGTGGGAACCTGCCTCAAGCCAGCATACAAACAAATACATAAACAAAATAACTGTGTAAGTCTGTAAGTTTCATGGGTTTACAGGATCAAATGCAACTTAAACAGGTGCTGGGGATGGAGTAGAGTGAAGGATGCCTGCAGTCCCAGTACTCAGGAGACTGGATGAGGCAGAAGAATTGCAGGTTCACAAGTTCGAAGCCAACCTGGGCTATATAATTTTGGGAAAGTCTGAGCTATGTAACAAGACCCTGTAGGAGTAGAGAAAGGAAGAGATAAAGGGTCTTAGAAGTTGGAGGGAGTGGAAGATAGTAAGGATGGAGGGAAGACATGAACAAAAAGAAGGAAGGAGGGAGGAAGAGAGATGCTTCAAACTAGGTAAGGTTTTTATTGTGTTCTTTTTTGCATTTTTTAAGAATATAGAAAAGTTACAGTCACTAAACGACATCATAAAAACCTATCCATCTTAATTGTCCATGATGGAAAAGAAAAACAGAAAACTGAGTCTGGGCTTTCCAGAAAACCAGCTTCATTATCATAAACTAAGGCCTTTTCCTACCAACTTGTTCATCTTTCAAAGAACTAAACACCTCTCCTCCATGTGATCCATGGACTGCTAAATGCCTTTCTCATCTGTCTCTTTGCTGTACCAAATATTCCATTTTTTTCAGGTTTAGTTTTAGAATTAAGAACTAACCCATTTCTATTTAATTGCAATGAGATTACTTTAAGTATTAAAGGTTTGTACCTTTTTCTTCCTCATTCTTCCTTCCTTTCTTTTTTTCTTTCCTTCTTTATCATATTTTATTTTAATGTTTTGGCCCTGGGATTGAACTAGGACCTCATACACAGTGATTGTATACTCTTCCACTCTCTGATACTCCAGCCAAAGAGTTTATTGTTAGCTTATCTGCCATAGGTAGAAAAAACAATTGAGGGCCTGGGCATGTAGCTCATTTGGTAGAGTACTTGCCTAGCATGAATGAAGTACTGAGTTTGATCACCAGTACCACCCAAAACTGGCCAGCATTCTGGAGATGGAGGCTGAAGGACCCGAATGTTCAAGGTCATCCTTAGCTACATAGCACGTTCAAGGCTACCCTGGACTATGAGAGATTGTATCTCAAAAACTAAAGCAGAAGCAAAAATACTTTCTGAAAAGTCCCTGTCTAACCATGACAGGTGGATAGATGAGGGAAGTAAATAATTATGCAGAGATAGGATTTTTTAAATTTATGTTTATTCATTGTTATTAGTGATTATGTGCTGAATTGTGTTTATGTATGTGTGTCTGTCTCTCTGTGCAAGCAGGCACATGCATGACATTGCACACATGTGAAGGTCAGAAGGACAACTTTGTGGAATTCTCTTCCTCCATCTTTACCTGCGTCCTGAGTTCTGGGGCTCAAATTCATGTCATGGTCAGGCTTGCCCAGAGAGAATTCACTGAGCCATCTCATTGGTTTGGGAGATGTTTTACATTCAGGGACCCATCTGGTTTTGACATCAGATTGAAAACGTCTGTAATGCAGGCTCTTCGGAGAGGGTTCTAGGAGCGAGGAAGAAACCCATCTTAAGCAGACTGCAACTGTGTGGAAATGATGATTGAGAAGAGAGAGAAATGAAAGACATCTATCGTAGAAGCATTTCAACCTAGCTTGCTGAATAGAACTTCCTTTGGACTATACGAATGTTTTTAAAAACATAGTATAAAATATGTCTATGTGTCTCTTAATGATCCGTTTCCTTGTTTGTGTGACTGGAAAGTTTGGGAAATCCCATCTGGGGTACCACACACTCCAGGGTTAATTAGGGTCCCCCTTGGGGTTCTTAGTCTCATTAATAAAATAACTTAGGAATAGACTCAGAAGAAAGCTCAAGGAATTTTTTTTTTAAATTAGGATTCAAAGGAAAATCCCCAGGGCGGGCAATATGCAGATCTCAGGAGTTGCCCAGAGAAGGAGGATGGAAAAGAGAAAGGACACAGTCGGCTCTCTTTGAGTGAAGGTGGCATGTTCACAAGCTTCTTTAGGAAAGGCATAGAAAGAAGAAAGGGAGATGCTCTCACGGAGACACATGGCTGCAGATGTGTGTATGACTACACGAGGGGCAGTCTCTGTGAAGGACGTTTGCACCGTCTCATTTAAGGGAGAACTTTCTCCTGAGGTTGACCTCGAGCCTCCACACATGTAGTACACACATCTACCCGAATACATATAATAAACACATGCATGTAAAATAAAATAAAATTCAACAAGAGCATGGTAGACTGAATGATGCCACTTACTCCCTGCTGAAAGATGCTACACGTGATTAAGATAAGGGAACAGGCCATAGCAGGAGGCATTTTCCCTTTTGCTAAGCAGTACAGACTCCTTATGGAGGCCCGCAAGCTAGCTAGGGGCAGGAAGAAGGATTGCCAGCCACGTTTCAGTCTGTGGCTATCTGTCTCCTTGACTTTGGCTGAAGGCAGAGACGCACAGCTTGTCCTTAACCTTACTTTTAAAATGAGTGTGGATTCCAGGAACAAAACCGGACAAGACTATTCCCCAGGGGCAATCACTGCTGTAGGTGTGACTGTACTCTGGAGTTGAAGTGCTCTTTCCTGAGAACTACCTTGTTCCCTCAAGCAATAAGGACTTTTTTGGCTTGCTTTCCTGGACCAGAACTGAGACATTAATGGCGGAGACCACATCCTAAACCAGGACTACTTAGCTACGCAGGCTTTTTGCTTCTTGGCCCAGTCTTTCTCTATTTAAGTCTGCAGCTCATGTTAGGTCCCACAAAAGACTTGAGGGACACTGGACCTCATCATTTCTTCCTCTTTCCGTTGAGTAAAATCTCTCTCTCTCTTTTTTCTCTCTCTCTTTTTCTCTAACATTGTTTGTTTCTTTAACTGGTATTAAGAATACATGACCAAGCGTTATTTGTTAGGGTTGCCAGAACCTAGCCTGTTACCCCCAAAACTCCACTGAACCAAACATGATGGCATATGTCAGTGTGGTGGTTTGAAAGAAAATGGTCCCCATAGGGAGTGGTACGAGTAGGAGGTGTAATTTTGGTGGAGTAGGTGTGGTCTTGTTGAAGTATGTCAGGATATATGCTTGCTCTTGATTGGACATGGTGGCAAACACGGAAGCCTTATGGGTGTGACTGGTCATTTTCTGAGAACCTCGGAATGGTCTTGGCCAGGGTCCATCATCCTGGCCCGTATTTAATTAAAGCTTGCTTTAATTCTTGACTCAAAAATTATGGTAGTGGTCTTGTTCTTGACTGGTGTTTTTAACAGTATCCCCTCAACTTCCCCCACTTCACAGTCTGTTTTTGAGACATATGTAGACCAGGATGACCTGAAACTCACAGAAATCCAACTGCCTCTCTTTCCCAAGTCCTGGGGTTAAAAGCAAATGTCACTATGCTCAGCTGTCATATAATTTGAAATAATTCAGTAAAATTAAATAAGGAGACAGCCACAGACTGAAGGCACGGATGGCTGTCCTTCATCCTGCTCTTAGCTTGCGGACCTATATAAGGTCCTATATAAGGAGTCAGTATTGCTTAACCAAAGTAAAGAACTTCCTGCTACTGCCTGTTTCCCTTTTCTTAATCACATGTGAATTGAGTGTAGCATGTTTTGGGAGGGAGCAGGTGACATCACTCAGTCTACCATGCTCTTATTGAATTTTATTTTATTTTACATGTATGTATTTATTATGTGTGTGTGTATGTGTGAATGTATATGTATTTGGGTGGATGTGTGTACACATGCACATGTAGGTACGTGTGTGGAGACCTGAGGTCAACCTCAGGTGTTTTCACCAACTTCGTTTTTCTGAGACAGAGTCTCTTCATTTACCTGGAGCTTGCTGATTAAGCCAGAATAACTGGCCATTGAGTCCTAGAGAATCCCCATCTCCACCTTTCCATCACCAAGAATACAAACATGTACCACTATACTTAGTTTGTTTACATGGATGCTGTGGCTAAAATGCAGGCCTTGATACTTGTACAACAAGCATTTTGCCAGTTGAGCCTCTCCCTGGCCCCCATAATTGAATTTAAAAAAATCATACATGTATTTTATTTATTTTGCCATTAGTTGTAACAAGCAATATACTTTGGATTTTCTTTACAATTACTGCTCGTGGAACAGCCATTGCCTTTTTCTGAGTCTCCTGAAGGAAGGGTTCAGATTCTTGCTACAGATGTTCCAGGGGCCGAATTGTGCTTCTGCCCCTGCCCTGGAAAGGTCCTTTTGACATCTCAGCTCAGACTGTGTGGGCTGCACCTCTCTGTCTCTAACACCTTTTTGCTGGTTTTGGTAAGGTGACACAGAAGGTCTGGGCCTTATTATTATCACACAGCATCTTGTCTAAGTTTCCTGCTGCCTGGCTCCCTTGGTTCCTGCTGTTTTTGTTCTGAGCCTGGGCTTCCAGTCATCTCTTCTGAAAGCTTTCTATCTGTCTGTATGCCTATCTATCCATCTATCTTCTATCTATCTATCTATCTATCTATCTATCTATCTATCTATCTATCTACTTATCCATCTATCATCTTTCAGACAAGAATTGTTTTTGTAGCCTTCATTGGTATCACTTTCCTTTTTTCAAGTTATTTTTTAAAAGATTGACTGTAGCCTGGGGGTTCTCATAATTATGTATCATTAACTGTGCATAAAAAATAAATCACAGTAACAGAGCAAGCATTTATTAATCCAGACTCTTAACCCCATGTACAGCTAGTGCCCAGCCAATGACAAATGTTTCCCTAAAGACAGTTGCGAGAGACTCACATTGTCTTTTGATCATCAAGGAATGATTTATGTTTTGTTTGGGTAGGGAGGTTTTCTTTTTAATTGATAGTACCAAATGTAGGTTTAACCCTCAAACAACCAAAATATTTGATGGACTGGGATGCTATAGCCTTTAACCACAAAATAAATAGAAATACATTTAAACAGATACCATAGTTACTCCACATAAACTGTCATTGTTTCAGATACAACAGATTTGGGTGTTGCTGAAAACCTCGAGAAAACTTTGCGTTTGCAAACTCTTCATTATCCAAGCCAATACAGTGCTTGATATTTCACCTCTTTGGTGAGCAATATTTTTTACCTTTAACACTTACTGAATGCCTGCCTTGTGCTAGCCTCTTTACAAGGTGCTGGCTACAAGAATAAATAAGGGTTCTGGCTCCTTGTACAATGTCTGGCAGTGGCAAGGAGCACTCAATGAATGCTTTTTGAATTAATGACATAATCCCTGCCTCCAAAGAGCCCTATCCTGTGGGAAACACAGGCACCTAATTGGGACATATCATGTTCCCAAAATAGTGAGCGAGCTCAAGTGAGGCCGGGTGCAAAGGGGCACTGTTGGCATGTTTTAGATGCCTTTGTAAGCTCCTAACATGGTGTCAAGGGCACACTGTCCTGTCCAATGACACCTCTTGACTCTGTCTGAATGATTACTCAGGACTGTCCTCCCAGGACCTCACAGGGATGCTTGTGAAGTTGTGTTTGAACTCCTATTAATAGGCCTACTCAGTACGCGGCAGATTGCATCTGAACATCAAACAGCCAGAATCCCCAACAATGACGCTTGGCACCAAGCCAACCATCAAGCATCAAAGCCATATTCCTTGAAAATCAGCTCCATGTGATGATAAATAAAGGCATCGGGATTCCAAACCAATTATCTCATAGTGAAAGGCATGTTCTTCAAGGGCACCCTGGGATTTATTTAAAAAAAAAAGAGAGAAAGAAAAAAGGAACAGCAGTGGCACTGGGGATGCTAGCCCTGAAATGCCAACAATGATCATAGCAAAAGGACAAGAAGAATAACCAGGAAAATCAGAGAAGTAGAACTCATGCCTCACACCTTGTACCAACTTTCTTGCAAAAGTTCAAGAAAATACATATTTATTTTAAATTTTTGACTTGAGCCCCCACCAGCAAAATGGCAGTGGAAAACATTCAAGCTTGCTGAGTCCTGTCAAGCCCTTGGCTGCACCAGAGTCCCTACTGGAGTGACGGTAGGAGGATAGGACAATTATCACCTCTGAGCTCACCTTTATGTCTAAAGGCTGAGTCTCATAGTAGACACAAAGCAAGCTTCTTCTGTGATCCTCACTGGACTCCACAGTGTGTGAAACTAAACTATGTTTACTGAAGCCACACAGTACAGTATTCAGCCATGGGCAGTTAAGCCCTTATCTAAAGCACAGTATGGTGGTAGTGGGAAAAACCTGGCTTGGGAGGACCTGTACACTTGTACTTACATCCCAGGTCCCAGGTCATGAACTTTGTAAGTTGAATCAGGAATTTAATCATTCTAGATCTCTGTATTCATAACACACACAGACACACATACAGACACAGACACACATATAGACACACACACGCACATGCACACACACACACACACATACACACAGTGCCCCAAGGACCTACCTCCTAATAGCTGCATAATCAGAACTCCTTAGCCATTTGACTGCTAGTTGACTTAGCAGCACATGACAGGGCAGGAAAAGGAGTTTAGGCCTGCTGTCTTTCCTTCCCACTTCTGCATCAGATCCCAGGCAGCAGCTGGATGGCCTGGCCCCTGTCCCTTGACACTAGCTTTACATGGGCTCTGGGGAGCACCATTTCCACCCCTTATCTCTTGGGAGCCTCAGCATTCTTTGTTTGCTCTTGAACCCCCTCACCGCCCCTGTGAGCAACCCTTTATCAGTCCCATCATTGACACCTCCACTCCCCTTTTATTTCTTTCTCGGAACCTGGCTGGTAGGGTGCACCAAACAGTTTCAAAACTACAAAGGACTAACTGTCTAAACACAGGTCATCAAACTTCTAGTGTTCTCTGCAAGTATTTGGGTGTATTTTCACCATTAGAACTATAGTCGAAAATGTCTAACTTTCCTGATTGTATCTAAGTATTGTGATGGCCGGAAAGAAAGACAAAATGAGAAGCCAGTAACGAAGCTTACGTTGACTATTTTGCCTGTATCTAGCTTGCCTCCTCTTCATTAATTAGAAGCTGGTCAGAAAACTGGACAATTGCCAGAATGGATGGGTTGCTATTCACACTTCAACTCTTCCCCTTCCAGGACCTGGTGCCCAACCATAGAATAAGTAGAGATTGGGTTTGCTTAGATCTGAATAGATGTGTATATCTATCTGGATGTAGGTTTCCATAGAGGACCTGTCCTCTATGAAAAGAGACGGTGGCAGTGGCTTTTTTCTTATATAGCTGTTAAGGTGACTCCCTTGATTTTTGCTCTTCATGTTTCACTGTGGAGGTGGTATTTACTTTCACTGTATGATTATCTGAACATTTTAGTTTTTCAAAGTGAAAGTCTTAGCCTACGTATAATTTCTTCTTAAAATAATGACCTTTTCAAAGACGTCTTTTTCTCAGCATATTAAGAAAAGTTGTTATTGTGACATATGCATGCAACCAATGCCTTTGGAGTGCCAATCTTTGTGTGACTAAAGTAGGAGAGTCCGAGGTTCAAGGCCAGGTAAGGTGCCTGCCAGGACCCTGTTCATGTAACCTAAATATTTTTACTCCAAGTAGCAAACTTAAGACTCTGTCTTAAGGAAGAAACAAAAGTAATTGCTTTGTTGTTTTCAATACTTTATTTGTCTAGGCACATCCTCATGTAGTAGCAGCCTGCTCTCAAATTTGTTGTCAGTCTAGGTTGCCTTTGAACTTCTGATCCTCTTCTTCCACTTCCTGCATGCTGTGGGAAATCCTACAGCCAGTAGCCCTTAAGTTACTGTCTATGTGGGCGTGGCCTCTTATTTATGCTGATGTAAAGTGCACAACAAGCTGCGGGATTTCGTTGCTGTTCTTTGTTCCAGCAGAGGATATTGGTTTGTGAATCTGCCACTAAATAAATAACCCTCTATTATTCTCAATTCTGAGCTAGTGTGGGATTTCTTTTAAGCATCCATCTTTACCTGAGTGTTGGGATTCTAATAGATGTGGGTCACCATATGTCTTAGTTACTTTTCTATTGCTGTACTAGGACACCATGACCAATACAACATATAAAATAAAGGGTTTGATTGAGGGCACATGGCTCTAGAGGGTTAAAGTCCATAGCTACCTCAAGGAAGCATGACAGTAATCAAACAGGAATGGTACTAGAGCAGAAGCTGAGAGCTTGCATATTGAGACACAGCTATGGACCAACGAGAACTAACCAGGAATAGTACCAGCAGTTGTTGAAACCTCAAAGCCCACCCCCAGTAAAAATACATCCTTTAACAAGGATATACCTCCAGGTCCTTCCCAAACAGTTCCACCAAATGTGAACTAAGTATTCAAATATATGAGCCCATGGGGAAATTCTCATTCACACTACCCTACTCTGTCCATTAAGGCCTGTGAATGGCTTGAACAAAAATGGACCCCCATAGGCTCATAGGGAGTGACATTATTAGGAGGTTTGGCCTTATTGGAGTAGGTGTGGTCTTGTTGGAGGAAGTGTGTCACCAGAGATGGACTTTGAGGTTTCAGAAGTTCAAGCCAAGCCCAGTATGATTCTCTCTTCCTGATGTGGTCAAATCCGGATATAGAACTCTCGACTACCTCTCCAGCACTGTGTCTGCCTGCATCCCTCCATACTTCCTATCATGATGACAATGGACTAAGCCTCTTAAATGAAAGTCAGACCCTAATTAAATACTTTCCTTTATAAGAGTTGCCATGGTCCATACTGTTTCTTCACAGTAATTGAAACCCTAACTAAGATAGAGCCCCCTTCATGCGAGTCAAACACTTTACCAACTGAGCCACACCCCTAGATATATGCCTACATTTAGAATTCTAAGATGAGTGATGGCAGTGCATACCTTTGATCCAAGCACTTGGGAAGCAAAGGCAAGAGGATTTCTGAGTTGAGGCCAAGCTGGTCTACAAAGTGAGTTCCAGGACAGCCAGGGCTACACAGAGAATGCCTGTCTCAAAAAAACTAATAAAATAAAATAAATAAAAGAAAAGAAAGTCTAAACTTGGGTTCTGTAGTGCACACTTGCAATTCTAGCATCAAGAGTTTGAGGCTAGCCTGAGATACATGAAATCTCTCAAAAAAGGAAGTCTAATAATGAATTAATTGCATACTAACACCTACCTACATAGGTATATCTAGTAGGCTTCATCACTTGTAAGCAACAATAAATATTTAAGGCATATTTAAATAAAAGGAATTTTTCTGGTCCTAATTATATTTGAGGATCTAGTGGCTGAAACTAGTAGACAATTTATTTAGAGTTTTGCTACCAGAAAGACCTTTTTTTTTTACCTTGAGCCACTCTGCTCAAGATTTAAATCCCAGAAAAATCAATCTGGCTTGGCCAGGGTCACAGACACTCTCTTTGGTAAAGAAATTTGGCTCATTTCCTTGGCAGTTGTGGCACAGGGATGGAGCATGCCAAAGGAAAAGTGAGATACTAAGAATAAAGGAAGGGAAAAGAAATTGGGGGCTGGAAGAAAGAAAAGACTCTACTGCACATGTTCTTGAAACATTTTATGATACACTATTAAGGTATTCACTATGGGGCTGTTGAAATGGCTCAGTAGGTAAAGGTGCCTGCTGCCAAGCCTGAGGACCTGAGTTTGACTCCTGATGACTTGAGTTTGACCAACACAATGGAAGTTGTCTTCTGACCTCAGTCACACCACTCTCCCAGGAACTCTGTTTTACTGTAATATCAAAACAGCTTTAAAGAGGAAAAAAATGTTTATTATTTGAAAACAATGAAGTGATCTACTTAAAGAGGAGAAAAATAAGATTCTTCTGTTTTAGGAATCAAGGAAGGACAAGGCACGGGCGAAGACTGAGGGAAAGGAGACTACCACAGTGACTAAGAAGGGACAGTGGCCTGGGTGGCAGTAGAGAAAGACACATGCGAATAGATGGGAGGTGTGTGTTTTAGGGACTGAATCTTCTAATTCAGGAGAAGGACAATCAAGCATGATGGGTGAATAATGATACTCAGTGTAAACAGGAAGATGGGAGTGTAGGAGGCTGCCAAACACAGACTGTTGGAGGAGCCCACTTGTTTGTTCCCAGCCGCCCAGACCCAAAATAACCACACAGAAACTATGTTATTTAAATCACTGCTTGGCCAATCACTTAAGCATATTGCTACCTAGCGCTTATATCTTTCGTTAACCCATTTCTATAAATCTGTGTATTGCCACATGGCTGTGGCTTACCAGCAAGGTTCCAGCACGTCTTTCTCTGGTGGTGACTAAATGGCTTCTCCTTGACTCTGCTGACTCTTTCTCTATATCTCTTTCAGTCTGGCTTTACTCTGTTAAGCCATTGGCCGAAAGCAGCTTTTTTATTAACCAATGGCAATAAAACATATTCACAGCATACATCACCTCCCACATCACAGAACTTTCTCACCATGGATTATCACGAGTTCAACCATCATGGTTGAGATGCCTGGGGTGTTTTAGTGAAGTCTGTTTGTTTACTACAGGAAGCAATAGCAGCCAATGGACTCCCGAAAGCTTCTCAAGGGAGACATTGCCTGACTTGGACTTCATTTTTCATTTCATTTGTATCACTGAAGGAGCCATCCAAATGGTTTCTCAATGAATACTCTAACTCAAAGATACAGTCAAGTGTCAGGTTTACCAGAAAGCTGTTTTCAGTTTTGAAATGAATTTTTGCAGCTCCTTTTGTGTCCCTACTTCAATAGCTTTTAGCGTACATTTGAGACATCTCAACCTCAGATGTCTGCTCTCTCTCTCTCTCTCTCTCTCTCTCTCTCTCTCTCTCTCTCTCTCTCTCTCTCTCCTTCTGTAGAAAGAAGATCTCAGAATCTGCATGCCCCAGAATGAAAGCTCTGCTGGGACCAGACTTATGGGCTGATTACGTGACCAGATAACCACATGGTTGGGCAATTATAGTCATCCCTGATATGCTGGGTAGGTTAAGGACTAACTAGCATCTATGCAATACTCAGTACTTGAGTTTTATGGAGTTTAAAATTTTAGTATCATAAGACTCATAGCACAGTATGAAGGACAAGGGGAGAATATGTGAGGGAAAAAAAGAAGTCAGAGAAGAAAGGGGAGCCTCCAAGTGGGGTTTCCTGTGAGAGACTCAGTGCTCTGACCTGAAATCCCATCTGTGGTGAAATGTAACCAGGCAACTCACTGTTTCCTCCACGACAAGGCAAACAGTCAGAGTGATTGATTTCTCACATTGACTTGAGTGATTTTATGAATTCAGATACCATTGAGTGGCATCCCCCCTTCTGGGAGTGTTAGGCACTCCCTTTTCTGGGGTGGTAGACTATTGACGCTGGGTAGATTTTGAAGATGTTCATGAACCTTCTTGATACAGCTCTCTAGATAACAGCAATGCTTTATTTTATTTTACTTTATTTTTTATTTTTTTTTAATTTTTTTTTTCCTGGACTTTGCTGGCAGGTTCCCCCAGCCCATCTCTCTTTCTTCCCTTTTAGCCAAGGCTGGTCCTTAGTTTGAAGTTCCCCTGTTTCAATTTCCCAAGTGCTGTTCTGCAGGCTATTACTACAGTGTCATTATGCCTGGCCATAAGATTTGTTCTGTTATGTTTCTTTCTTTCTTTTTTTTAAA
>JAQHUG010000019.1:1216738-1232276 GCA_028555095.1 Dicrostonyx torquatus | reverse complement strand
GAGAGAGAGAGAGAGAGAGAGAGAGAGAGAGAGAGAGAGAGAGAGAGAGAGAGACCAAGTGTCCCAAGGTGGCCCTCATCTCACTAGACAGCCAAGGATAACCTTGAACTCCCGACCCTGCCTCTACAAATTCTGAGATTACAGGCACTCACCCCTGTTCCCGGCTGTTTGTAGATAGATAATGATATGGATAAATGGCTAAGTGTGATAGCTCAGGCAGCAAGACCACAAGTGTGAGGCCTTGTGAGCTGTTTCTTGAAACACCACCTTCCCCCTCCACACCGAATGCATTAGTAATCAGTCTATGCACATTTAAAGACAAGTAGAATCAGAAGAACAAAGCTGAAAAAGTCTAAATGCGGGAGTCTGATCTGTTTAGGAAAAGCAACTGGAATTTTTAAAGTGACTGACAGTGTTTGAGCCAGCAGGCAAGACACCATAGATTTGGGGATTGAGCCCCCTAATACAGTAACTGGGCAATCTCCAGGTCTCTCAGGCTGAGGATTTCTGCCTTGGATAGAATGGTCCCCCTACCCGCTTGTGTCATGGGGCAGTGAGTTAATGGTGGGAGGGGAGAAGCTCACTCCTTGCCTCTGCTGTGCTGTGATAGACTTTAATCGTTTCCTCTTTCAAATAAAACAAGTCTCAAACTCATTCTTTTCCGGAGGAGACTGGACGGCTGTTATCTTGGTTTCCATACAGTTTGCAAGTTCTGTGCTTTGTGGGTATACGGGGTACAAGGCTGTCGACGAGAGTTCCTAGGCAGATGTGAATTAGCAGTTAACTTTTTTTTTTTTTGCATGTTCATAAAAATCTCGAAGGTAGGGGTCTGTTGTTTATCCATTCAGCCTCTTTTGAGTCATTCAGGTACAGGGTGTGTCTGTCAATTGAAACTGCACAGCGGAGGAAGTTTTGACTTCACGTCTGCCTAGGGTGGGTGGGAAGGCAATGCGACTGGGGGACTTGGGTGGAACCTCTTTTTAACTGTAGGGCAAGGCTGCTACCTAAACAAACCTAACCAAGGCCTCTTCAGCCTCAATCTCTTAAGTATTATCTACTGAGAGAAAAATGTGGGTGAGGTGTGACTCTTTAGATTTGGGGGTCTCTTAGTTATCTCTCAAACAACGAAAAGGGGGAGCTCAGTTTTAGCCAGGCTGCAGTAGGTGCTGGCCTGTGAAAACCCAGACAACCCCTGCCCCTGTGGAAATTCCTGAGCTGCCTGACTGTTAAATCTCTGAGGTCAGGGTTAGCAGCCCACCTCCTCAAAGGCCTCAGCGCTTCCCAGAATCTGGGACACACCGCCTGGCTTGGCACTCAGCTGAGCGAGGGGAACCCCCACCCAATACCAAGCCCGGCGCTGGCCCACTTCACGGTGCGCCCGGGGAAAGCCACTTTCTGCCCATCAGACCGCAAGTTTCAAGGCTTCACTAGGATCAGAGTAGAGAGGGGGAGGAGGAGGACAGAAGCATTTCGGTGCCTTCGGGCTGCTCGCCCCCGGCCTCTCTCGCAATCCCTTCCCAGGATCTCCTCCCTGCGGCGCGGCGGCGACTCTCTTAGTCTAGGGTTGGGTTTCCCCTGACCGTGTGTAAGCGGCCGCTAGAGCACCGGGCCACTCGGATCCTGTGGGCTCTGGAATAGGGGACCAGGAAGGTCCTCCACGAGATGTAGGTTTGTCCTCTGCTCTCTAAGATTTTACCGAAGAAAAGTTTTTCAAGGTAGCCTCATCTCTAGTTTCTGAGTCCTCTCCAGCTCTGGAGACCACGGATAGAAGGCAAGAGACGTGATTTGTGAATTAGAATTTAGGGGCTGCCAGACTCCGCCCCTCTTCTTTCCCCTCTCTCTGCTGGTTGGGGCAGAGGGGCTCCTATTCATTTCGTTTTATTTTAGTCACTCTGCCCCAGATCTTTCTTGAAGGCTGCTTCTCAGCTGCACGGACCCGGAGGGGCCCCCTGCCACTGGCAGAGGGCGGAGGAGTTAGAGGCATTAACCCCTCCCAGTCCCTTCCTAGAGGAGCCACCCAGCCTCGGCGGGGCGCTCAGAGACTTCGCTTTGCCAGTGGTGCGGGCAGCAGCAGCCAAGGCTGGCCATTGGAGTGATCGGCTGCGGAGGGAGGGGACCCCAGCTCAGAGAACTTTGCGAGTGAGCTGGTCGCCGTCATTCGAAGACAGCAGCAAGATGTGGATCGCGCGGTACAGAACCAGAGTTCTGCGGACGCAGCTTCGTCCTGCTTGAACGAGGTAGGGGGTTGTGAGCCTCTCAGGCTTCAGCGCTGACTGCGGGAAGCTCAGGTGCCAAGAACTAAGCTTTAAAAACCGAACGAAACAAAGAAAAACTTTGGAAAAAAGAAAAGTGCATTACCAGGTTACTATGGAACCCATCTTGATTGGCTTCTCTTTGGGGCACGGAGTTAATGAAGTTCAGAAATCGATCAATCCCCAAATTGTACAAACGACGGGGGTGGGTGGGTGCGGGGACAGAGAAAAGCGGAGACGCCTATTTTTAGAAATGCTATAGACAAAATTATCAGGCATCACCGCAATGACTTCCCGCGCCCGAGAGTGGACTGTACGGTTAGGGTGGGGAAACATGCAGTTTCGTGAACTTTTCTGCCATAGAAATGACTTCAATCAATGGTTATAGTTTTTATTTATTTATTTAGACTTCATTTTTATCATGCTGAGCTATTACCCAGGCAGTCGTGCTGTGTGTCCTTTCTCCGGGGGGTTACTAGTTATGTGAGAGGGGGCAATGTCGAGGGTGTGGGCCGAGGACGGGGATTGATAACACAGACTAAAACTGCCCATGAAAATGTAGCAGTGTGTGTTTCTGGAAAGTTTCTAGCCTAAAGCTAGAAGTGGCAGGCTCCGTTATTACTAGCACGGTAACTACTCTGTGCATGCATGTGTTGGCTGAAGTCAAAAGAGGCAATCGGTACAAGTAGAAGCCTCTGGGATTTGCTGCAATCTCATAGGAGGGGCTCTAGATGAATATCTTTAAACTTAATAAGTTTACTTGTGTGTGTGGGGGACTTGGGTAGGGAGGAGGGAAGCAAAAAAAAAATTAAGAAGAAGAAAGACTAGGTAGGCAGTTGCTTGGCGGAGGCGCCAAGCTTTCCTGTTTACTGCAAGGCCTGGCGGCCCACACCTCAGTGCGCCCTCCGACCCGACCCTCAGCACACCTGCTCCCAGGAGTTATTAATAGAGCCCAGAAAATGACTTACATTGTCAAACGAACCTCCTGCAAATCTACTTTCTTGCATGGTAGCTAGGAGGTGGGCTGATCTCTAGGAGCTGTGCGAGCGTGTGTGTGTGTGTGTGTGTGTGTGTGTGTGTGTGTGTGTGTGTGTGTGTGTGTGTGTGTGTGTGTGTGTGTGAGAGAGAGAGAGAGAGGGGGGGTGTCAGGGGTGTACGAATCTACACTACACATAGAATTGGCAGCTGGGGCCTTCTGTGAGAAGAGGCCCTTGGGCTGGTGGTGAAGCAAGTGGCTGAGCTGGTGGCACTTAGAGAAATCTCAGGGTTGGAAGCCAGCGGTGGCCATGCCAGGAGAAAGGGTGAGCGCTTGGAAACTAGAACGGGGCACTGTTTTCCATTCCCATTTGGGTGGCTTTAGTGAGCTGAGAGAAGGTTGTCCTCTAGTCAGAGTTTTCATTCTGGGTAATTTGTTTGCTTTTTCCCTCTCTTTCTAACTTCATTTCTCTCTGTGTCTCTAGTTTGTTTATTTTTGTTTTGTTACTAGAAATGATAATTTGAGTTAAAAAAAAATAAAAGTCCTCCCTGTGTTCTGGCCAAGTTTCCTTAAACAAATCAACAACCAACTGGAGCAGTGCCTTGACCAGAATGAATTATGCTAGTGTGCTGGGCCTTTTTTCCTGATTCTCTTTTCTTTGTAACTCGTTTAAGGCTGTTGTTTCGGAGGCTCTCTCCAGCCACGGAAAAGCAACACAAAAAACGTTGGTTTGCTCACTGACCCGGCCCTGCGGTAACCGAAGGACCGCTCAACCTCGCCCTCTAGCGTTCGTCTGGAGAAGTACTACCCCGGGTTCTTGGGGACACACTGCGGCTATGGTGTCCACCAGCATCCCGGTGGTTAAGGCCCTTCGAAGCTCAGTTTCCGACTATGGCAACTATGATATCATAGTCCGGCATTATAACTACACAGGCAAGTTGAACATCGGGTTGGAGAAGGACCATGGCATTAAACTGACTTCAGTGGTCTTCATTCTCATCTGCTGCTTCATCATCCTAGAGAATATATTTGTCTTGCTAACTATTTGGAAAACCAAGAAATTTCATCGGCCCATGTACTATTTCATCGGCAACCTGGCCCTCTCGGACCTGTTAGCAGGAGTGGCTTATGCAGCTAACCTGCTGTTGTCTGGGGCCACCACCTACAAGCTCACCCCCGCCCAGTGGTTTCTGCGGGAAGGGAGTATGTTTGTGGCTCTGTCAGCCTCGGTGTTCAGCCTCCTTGCCATCGCCATAGAGCGCTACATCACCATGCTGAAGATGAAACTGCACAATGGGAGCAACAGCTCGCGCTCGTTTCTGCTGATCAGCGCCTGCTGGGTCATCTCCCTGATTCTGGGGGGCCTGCCCATCATGGGCTGGAACTGCATCAACTCGCTGTCCAGCTGCTCCACCGTGCTCCCGCTCTACCACAAGCACTATATTCTCTTCTGCACCACCGTCTTCACCCTGCTCCTGCTGTCCATTGTCATACTGTACTGCAGGATCTACTCCTTGGTCAGGACTCGAAGCCGCCGCCTGACCTTCCGAAAGAACATTTCCAAGGCTAGCCGCAGTTCTGAGAAGTCGCTGGCCTTACTGAAGACCGTGATCATTGTCCTGAGTGTCTTCATTGCCTGCTGGGCCCCTCTCTTCATCCTACTATTGCTGGATGTGGGCTGCAAGGCGAAGACCTGCAGCATCCTTTACAAAGCAGAGTACTTCCTGGTTTTGGCTGTGCTGAACTCAGGTACCAATCCCATCATTTACACTCTGACCAACAAGGAGATGCGCAGGGCCTTCATTCGGATCGTATCCTGTTGCAAATGTCCCAACGGAGACTCCACTGGCAAATTCAAACGGCCCATCATCCCAGGCATGGAATTTAGCCGCAGCAAATCAGATAACTCCTCCCACCCACAGAAGGACGATGGGGACAACCCAGAGACCATTATGTCTTCTGGAAACGTCAACTCTTCCTCTTAAAAATGGAAGCTGTTAGTACTGGGGAACCATTCTGACTTGGTCACTCACTGCCCCAGAATATAAAAAATGTCTCTCATTCTCCACTGCTGCCGGGAAGGAGCTCCTGAGAGCTTGAGAGAGAGAGGGAGGGAAGGGAGAACGTGCGGCCTGGCGATGCCATGATGTAGGGTAGGTCGTCCTTGTGAACAAAGCACTGGAAAGGGTGGAGATGAGGTCTGGCCTGCAGTGGGTTTCCTGCCCTCCCCTCATACCCTGGAGCTTTGATTTTGCACTGAGCCAAAGCTAGCATTGTCAAGCTCCTGAAGGGCTCCTCTGACCCCTTCTCAAAGACTAAAGTCCCATGAGAAAGTATCCCTGGTGTTTTGAGATGTGATCTTTCACTGTAAAGGTAAAGTGGGGATGTGCCCTTTAGCTTGGTAGGGGCTGTGCACCTCGCACTCCGCTTCCCCTCTCTCCCCTTCCCACCCCGTCTCCATATTCTTTTACTTTATATCTTAAATGTCTGACGTTGCTTGTCAGGAGGGGGTTGTACAGGGCTCTTTCTTGATTGTCTGAAACTGGAAGGCTATTCACGGGAAAGGCTACTTGCTGAGGCCAAAGTTTCCATGGAAGGCGGGTTAAGTTGTTGGGGATTTGCTAGGCCATGTTCAAAAAAATTCCTCACGCATTCCTTTCCCCATTACAACCACAGTGAATATAATGGGAATAATGACATCTACTTTATTTGAATGATATCAACTAGGATCTTAGGATCTTAGGTATGTTTCTTTCTTTTTCTTTCTTCTTTCTTTTTCTTTCTTTTTTTGAGACAGTGTTTCTCTGTATCTTTGGAGCCTGTCCTGATTCTCTCTGTAGACCAGGCTGGCCTCGAACTCACAGAGATCCGCTTGCCTCTGCCTCCCAAGTGCTGGGATTAAAGGCATACACCACCACTGCTTGGTTTAGGTGTATTCTTATTCCTCATGTGTTCCTTATTCCCATTACAACCAAAGTGAACATGTGTTTGTAATGGGAATAACAAAGTCTATTTTTATTTGAATGATATCCTCCCGGCCCTGAGATGAAACAGGAGAAAACCCACAGGATGAAGTGAACTGTGGCGGTGACTTTTGCAAACCAAGAGTGATTTCTTCTTGTTCTTCTCTAACAAATACGATGTCTTTGGCACTTTTATTGATTGTTTCAGAGTGTGTGTGTGATTCATTTCAAACAATGGAGGAGTTATATCATTTAAAATACAATTTATGAATTTTGAATGTATTTGTTTCTTTGAGGTCATCTTGTTGAGTTTCTTCCTAACCTGTGTTAACACCACTGAATGTGTAGTTCTTAAGAAAGTGCCACCCTCTTGTACCCGAAAAAGCATTACTGTAACTGACAGGGAGCATCAGGAGTTCTTCATTTCAGCTGTTAATAGAGATGGTGAGGTGTAAATGTTGCAGAGAATAAAAATATATTACTGTCTCTTTAGCATGGTTTTCAGTGCAATTAAACCAAGAAATGTCTTTTTTTTAAAAAAAAAAACATAGTATTTAATAGGTTTCTGACTTTTGTGGACCATTTTGCACATAGCTTTATCAACTTTTAAACATTAATAAACTGATTTTTTTAAAGATTCTTTTGTGAAGAGAACTGTTTAGAAATCACTCACTGAGATATCTGTTGGTTCTGTGGCCCTTTGGAATTAGAGTTAAGAGTAAATTTGTGGTACTCTTTAAAAGCTTTTGCCTTGATAAGCTAGGGTATGGAAAAATGTGGTTGGTTTTGAAACCACTCTAGCTTTTTCAGGAAGAGAAACTTCAATCAACTATCATTAAAGACATGTAGAGAGAGAGAGAGAAAAACCATCAGCCTTTTAAAGATCACAGCAAATAAATGTAACTATTTGGAGGTAAACAAAACTAAGTGTGATAATTCCACCTGAAAATATAGCCTTCTAAAATACAACAGTGAATGCTTAAATCTTTTCAAATCCAACTAGAGAAGCGTGCATTCTTGGTCTTTTTGCAAAATGCTGGGGGGAGAAAACACGGAGCAGGAGATAATATTAAGTCGCTCAGTGCTTTGTACTTTTTTGGTTTGTCTGCTCTTAAGTCAAGGTCTAGTGGGTTCCAGGCTGGCCTCGTGCTCACTCTAAAGATGAATGTCAACTTTTAGTCCTGCTCCCACCTCTTCCTCAGTGCTGGCCCCAGGTTTATGCTGGGCTGGGGATTGAACCCAGGTCTGTACATATGCATAGTTGAGCTACCTATCCAGTCTCTAAGTCAACCCATGTTCGAGGACACCGTCTTGGGTTCTTATAAGAACAATATGGGACTATGTCATATCAACAGTTAGAATATAGGGTGAGTGATCACCGCCCATCCCTGACACACACATACATCTTAAATATTTCTCGGTGTTCCTGGCCATCTAAATGTTTCTAGTAAAATGAAAGCAACTGTGAAATGGCAGCATACAACACAAAATTATTACAACAGTCTGCTCTTAGAGTTATTGTCATCTTTTTTTTACTGCAGATTAAATGGGAGTACTTTGGTGTGTCTGGGTTTCTAGCCTATTGTTACATTTTAGAATTTGTGTTTGCAAGTGTCATTGAATATGCACAGGACAGGACACAGTTGGGACATGAAGATAAACCTCACCTACTAGAGTAGATGTCATTTCTGGGTGAGGCTGACTGTGGGAAACAGAGTGTGTTCACTAAGGAAACCTTAGGTCATAACCTCCAGCTTCCTGAAGGAAATGCCAAAAGTGCTCGGAAGACAAAGGGCTGGAAACAAAAGAGAATGTCTCTGTCCATCTGTCTGCCGCGGCGGAAGGGGTGACTTCATGTTCCACTCACTTCCTCGGGCTTTCGTTACAGACTCGGGCATAATGGAAAAGTGTGTCCATTTTGCTTCGGTGGATGATAAAGCTGTACTTTGGGACTTATCTCCAAGCACAGGGTGACTCACGATATGGGAACAGATGGGAGCTCCTTGCTGACAGGAGGTCAATCTTCTTGTCCACCTCTGAGCACAGCATCCTGTGGACGTGCTTTCTTCCAGTGCCACCAGACAGCGGACCTCATCTGGGGAAAGCTGGGCAGTCACAGAAGTGTGGGACCCCCAACCCCCAGTTTTAGTCAAGATGCAAAGACAGAGAGAAAGGAATCTGTGGTTGTATTCTACCATGTATATCTGATTTTAATTAGGTATACTCTAAGGAGTGAGATGAGAAAAACTCCCAGTGATTGACCACACACACACACACACACACACACACACACACACACTATATGTATGCATGTATATATATTATATAATATATTAAAATATATGCTTACATAGCTGCATTGGTAGAGAGCTTGTCTAGCATGCAGAAAGCTATGAGTTCCATCCCCAGGAACCCTTAAACCTCATGTGGGCATGGTAGTAATTCCAGGAAGGAGAAACAGGAAGATGTTCAGTTAAATACTGATTGAAGCCATCCTAGAATATATGAGACCATCTCTTAAAAATGTAGTCTTGTTCAAGAGAAATGAGAGGCATATGAAACCACTTAATGTTTTTGTGTAAAAATTCAATTAGTTCTAAATACCAGGAAAGCTACAAAATGGCATAGGATTTGATCCCCAACATTCAGTATTACTAACATCCCAGGACATTATCCAAGGGCTGTTGAGCTGGCATAGAAGGTAAAGTTGCTTGCCACACAAACCCAGTGACTTGGGTTTGGTCATTTCCAGAAGCCCTTTAATGCTAAGAGTTGGAGCAGGGAGTGGTGGTTCATGCTTATAATCCACTAAATAAGAGAGTGAAGCAGAAGAAAAAGAATTTGAGACCAGTTTTGGCCAAGTGAGAAATCAGAGGTCAAATTGGGCTATATGAGACTCTGTCTTAAAAAACTAAAACAGCTACAACCAAATCTTGCAATATTACCAGGAACTTAGAAGCTTAAGTGTAAGCTTTGGATCCATGTATCTGTGCTCTTTCCATACTAGATTCTCCTGAGTAAGACTGACACTTCATCTGTGATGTCCAGAATCCCTATTTCCCCCCAATGTAAATAGTCTGCTTCTAGAGATCATCATGATAGTCCTTTGGCCAGTTTCTTCTCTGATGCTGCCTGTGTCAAGAAACTGTTCAGTGCACATCTTTTCAATACTTCTCAGACTGCACTTTTCTTAGACTTCAGACCCCTAGCACCTAGGCTCTCTCCATAACTAAGACTGCTAACTTCTAAGCATCTGTTTGAAGTTTCAACTCAGAGAGGAAGACTTCAGACAAGTGGTGGGTGTTCCTGGGAATGCTATACCATGAGGACCTGAGGATCCAGTTAACTCTTAGTGGTAGCAATCACACGTTTCCTGGGAATTAGGCTATCATGCTGGAGTGGTCCATTTTAAAGTGTTCCTTGTACAGAATTACTGAAGAGCTTCTTAAAAGTCACTGGCTCAGCGGTTGGGGCACATCTATAATCCTAGTACTCAGAATGCTTAGACAGGGGCATTGCTGGGAGTTCCCTTCTCATTACGAAAACAAACAAACAAACAAAAGTCGTTGGTCCAAAATCTAATCTCTAACTAAAAACTGTTATGTATGGTAAGTATTTGCAGTGATTCTTTGTAGTTTCAATGTAATCGCATTATTCTTTTAATATAACCAATTAATTCATTTTATTTTTCTGAGACAGGATCTCATATAGCCCAAGCTGGCCTCAAACTTATTCTGAATCTAAGGCATACACCATTATACCTGGCTCTAAAATTTGTTTTTGAAGCAGGGTATCATATAATCCAGGATGGCCTCAAACTACTTGAAGGTGAGCATGAACTTATGACTTTGCCGTGACTGAGCAAGTTCCCCGATTACCAGTGAGTGTTACCACACCCAGCTTATACAGTGCCAGATGCAGAACCCAGGACTTCCTGCCTGCTAGACAGGCGCAGACACTCTCCCATCTAAACCGTGTTCTTTTTCGTATTTCAGATGACTCATTCCATTCCTCTGGTCTGTGGTGTTTTCCAAGGGCACCTAACTAATTTTATCAAACTAAATTTGATCTTGTTTATTTTTAGAGTTGATTTGTTTGCATTTTCTCCTGCATAGTTCAGTAGTAGGTAAAACTGGTAGACAGCACTTTTGTGGATGTGTGTTTTATATTTGTGTGTGTGAGAGAGAGAGGTGGGAGAGGGGGAGACAGGTATGTACATGTGTCTTTTGAGACAAGGTCTCATTCTGCTGTTCAAGCTGTCTTTGAATTTACTGTAATTCCCCTGCCTGAGCTTCCTGAGTACTGGGTGCCAGGTGAGGGTCACCCTGTCCAACACAGTAAGTTCCTGAAGATGAGTGATTGTATCAGCTCTCCCACACTTCCTTTCTACCTTTCTGGTGTGCTTCCCATCATCACACAAGGAAAAGGACTCAACAGAGCCAGCTACACACAGTTTTGCTTTTAATTCTGTGAATAGCTGAATCTAGAATCATCTTTCAGAACATTCCAGGAAACAAAACACGAGCAGGTAAAAACTGTCCAAGTGTCTATGTACACACAGAGAATTTTTCTTTGTCATGGTGGTACATGTCCAGAGCAGCTGAAGTAGGAGGGTTACAAATGAGACTCTATCTCAAAAAAATAGTTTTTTTTACATGGTGGTGTGGGGGACAGGTCAGGGAATATGTTCAGTGCTCAGTAAATATGTGTCCAAAAACTTAAAAAGAAAAAGTTTATAAAGACAGCAAAACAAACTCCAGAAGAGGAGAAAGGAAGAAAGTCAAAAGAGCTGACAAGACAAGATGGGAATAGCGCTAGAAATACAGTTCATTCAGGAAGTCCAGTCTTGTCCTTGTCACAGTTCTTGATGAAAGCTGGGACCAAGAGCAATGCTGATCCACAAGGGAATGTGTCTCTTAATGAATTTTCCCATTTTCCTATCCTCCGTTCCTGGGTTTGGCTTCTTGACTTTGGATTCGCATGGTTCCTATTTTCCCCATGTTCTCCTCTTTTTATTCCTTTGGGATCTCAAAGATGAACACTCAGACTTTGCTCTGTGTATAGGCATAAGCAGTAGCCCAAAGTGAGCAGCGAATCTGAGCGTTTAGAAATGACTGTGTTGTGTTCTATTGAGGCTCCTCTATGCTCCCAGCCAGCAGCTTCCTTGTTGATGACAGCTGGCCCACATGAAATGCTGCTCAGTTACTACAAATTCTTTTAAAATTTTATGAACCTCAAAACCATCATGTTGAACAAAAACAAACAAACAGACAAAACAAAACAAAAACAGATTCATATTGCACAAACCCCAGAAGTGAAATCTAAGAAAAGGCAAAACTGGAACGAGAGAGGTGAACTGAGGAGAAGAGTGCTGCTCCCTGTTCTCACAGAGGATCTGAGTTCGGTTCCCAGCACCCATGGAAAATGCTCCGCAACCCTCTGTAATTCTGGTTTCTGGGTATCCTACACTCCTGTCCTCTGTCAGACTTACACTCATATGCACTCCTATAATAATTAAAGACAATAAAAATAAAACTTTTTTAAGAATGAAAGGAAAACCAATTCATTGATATCAAAAGAGAATGAGCAGGGACCCAAGAAAAGGAAGAAGGGGGACTTTCTAGGTTGTTAAGAATATTTTATATTTGATCCTTTCCTTTAAGGAATATTGTTATTCAGATGTACATAGCTGTCTAAACTTACCCAACCCTATTCTAGAGACAAATGAAGTTTTAAAAATCTAAGATGGCTGGCTTCTGCTTCTAAGTACAAGGGCAGTACAGGGTCTCCTCTCAGAAATTCTGGGAAGATTCCATGGATTTCAAGAGAACGTGGCAAAAGTCCCAGAATAGTCCATAGAAGAGCATGTGTTCTCTTTGTATTTATCTTATGCCCCAGGAACAAATTATTAAAATACTAAATAATCATGACCCAATGGTGCTCTTTTACTTCTATAGGATGAGAAATTGGCTTAGCCTCACTGCGCGTAATCCCTGGAGAATCTGTGTGTGTTGGAAGAGTCTGGTGGTACAATGAAACTTTCCCATTAAAAATGCATTGATTCAGATTCCACTCTTATGAATTTATAAACGGCTATAAACAATCTCAAGAAGAACACAATTTATAAACTGGTAGGAATGCTGTATCAGTATTGGAAACACAGAGAGAAATATGCCACACCATGGTCAAATGAGCAAACCTAGACAAAGCATTCAGTCAGATAAGAGCAGCTCTCCAGGTGTAAGCTCTACATGGGTACAAGTGTTGGGCAGAGCTTTAAAGGATTGGGAAGGCAACACTGAAATCAGGTATGCTGTCTGCCACTGCTCATCCCTGTCGGAGATTTGACCTTCAGCCAGCTCTTGGTGTAGTGGAGCAGAGGTGACATGCTTCAGGTGTTCCACAGGCTGATTAGATATTAATGAGGACCAGAAACAGGAAAGAGGGAGAAACGCTGCCTGGATCTACCAGGGAATGGAGAAGGCCGTAAGCCGCTTGCTTATCTGTTTCCTGTAGAGGAATCAAAGCCACAGTGTGGTTGACCTTCCTGCCCCCACCTCCCTCACAGCTCTACTGTCTGTCCACTCTCTTCTGAATTCAGCGGGAATGCCTGGCCTGGTTGTGCATTGTGATATAGGAAAGTGACAAACAGGGTCTTTGACTTTCTAGAATGTGCAGTGTCTATTCCTTCTGTTCTGGTACTTCAGCGGCCTCTTCCCTTTGAGGTTAAGAGATGATGATATGGCAAGAAATACTACTTTTTTTTTTCTTTCAGGAGTGTATTCATGGTCCTGTACTTCCTCCAATATTTTTAGTTTTGCAGCATTTCATTTAGACAGTATGGTTAGGTCAGGCATGGTGACTTATACTGTAATCCCAGCGCTGCGGAACCACGGCAGAAGAAAGCCTGGGTTATGTAGTGAATTCTCTGAGTCAGTCTGGGCTACTGAGGTAGAACCTGTCTGTAAAAAAACCAAAGGAAAGGCTGGCTTTATGGCTCAGCACGTAAAGATTCTTGCCAGGTGAGCCTGGTTGAATTCCAGGCGCCTATGTAAAAGAGTCAGTTCTGTCCACTGACTCCAGTATAGCATTGGTCTCTAACCTCCACATGTGTGTAACGGCACAAGTGCCCACAGACACACACAACACACATGCATACACTAACAGACCACAGTGACAGCACAGTGCAAAGAAGACAAAGTGAGCTTAGTGCTGGTAGCTTTCATCCCTGGCTCCATCTGCCTTCTCTAAATCGCGGTAGGTGAGCTGGAACGACGTCATCTGGAAGAGGGAGTTACTAGACACTGCTGTAAAAGCCAGGATGGAGATTTTTCAGGTCGTTTACGGTCTGTGCGGGGAAAGCCATTTGGTGTCCGTTAGACCACAGGGCTTACGTTGCTGCCAGTTTCTGCCTCACCTGAGTGTGTGCTCCTGTGAACAAGAGCCGTGTGGGTTGCAATGGCCAAATTAGGTCCAGACAAGTCATTTGAACAATGTAAGTGGATATAAAATACAGGAGACAAAATGTGTAACTTTAAAAAAATGATTAACTTATTTTATTTGCGTGTGTGTGTATGTGGTGTGGTGTGGTGGTGGTGGTGGTGGTGGTGGTGTGTGTGTGTGTGTGTGTGTGTGTGTGTGTGTGTGTGTGTGTGTGTTTGTCTTCTGGGGCCAGAAGAACAGGAAAGGGCACTGGATCCTCTGAAGCTGGAGTTACAGGTGTCTGTGAGCTGCTTGACATAGGTGCTAGGATTGGAAGAGCCACAAGGTCACCTGGTTTATGTGGTGCCAGGCACTGAACCCCAGGCTTCCCGCATACTGAGCAAGCGCTCTATCAACTGAGCTGCACCCCAGCCCCATTTGCTGTTTTTATGACTGTCAAGAATGCCAGTCACTCAGACATCTGTGCCTCCATGGCCAGCTCTGCCCCTCACACTGCTCCTCCTCGATGGTGGAGCGTCTTCACCGCTTTGTGCAAATGAGAAAATATTTATTTCTAATTTCAGAGTTTCTTTTGCTCCTGTCTAGACACTTCAGATAAAAAAAAAACAAATTTAGATCGCCAGTAAAGTTATGTTCTAAAATAAGAAAATATTTGTGAGAAATCACTTGTAAAAACATGAGCTATCAGACGCCCGGAGACTCCGCTCACCCGGCTTCTGCCATACCAGAAATAGAGGTTGGTTAGCTCACATGCTGTTCTGCCTCAGCGAGCTGCATGCAGCCACCTGCAGAGAGAGCCCTTGGTTTCTCTTCCTTGTCTAGAAGCCTGTCAAGGCAGCTGTGAGAAAAACACAGGTTTTCAGACTCCTTTCTATTGTGGAAGTGAGCTTGGGTATCACAGAAGTTTTCCCAGCTTGTTCAACTTTGTCACAGGGCCAACAAGATGGATTGGAGGATGAAAGTGCTTGTCGTGCAAAACCGGTGACTTGAGTTCAACACCTGGAATTCACGTTAAAAAAAATGGACTCGGTGGCGACTCATCTTTCCAGCACACTTACTACCAGATGGGAAACAGACAGAAGGGAATTGTCCTTGGGCTGGGGGACTGGCTCTTCTGGGGGATACAGGATAGCAGAAACAACAGAGACCCTGCCTCAACAAGGGAGAAGGAAAGAAAGGATTCCTCAAAGCTGTCCCCTGACTTCCATGTGCGCTCTGTGGTACAGGTGCACCTTTAAAAAATACAAGTGGCTCGGAACAGTTAGCTGGATATTCTTCTGTCATTAACTTTTCCAGCTGGAGAGAGGTGGGGAGCTATGTACAGGTTCATGCAGTGTACATGTATGTATACATTGATACAGTCATGTGCCTAGGCATATGAAGGTCAGAGGTCAACGCAGGTTTCTTCCTCAACTGTTTCCTACTTATCTTTTAAGACAGGATCTTCCACTGAACCTGAAGCCCAGTGGTTCAACCCTCTCCTTCCTTCAAGCCCCACATCACTGGGGTCACAGGAAAGCATCACTGTGTCCCGCTCTTGTGGGACTCCGAAGCACTGTGGCATGACTGCACTTCATCCAGTCTGCTGAAGTTTTATGTCGTAATAGGAACAATTATAAAGAGTTTGACTGTTTGGTGGTGGTGGTTCACACTTTTGATCCCAGCACTCAGGAGGCAGGGACAGAAAGATCTCAAAGTCAGCCTGGTTTACAGAGAGAGAGAGAGAGCTCCAGGACAGCAGGAGCTACATAGAAAAACCCTGTCTCTGGAGAAAAATAAAATGTTTGATCCTGAGTTCAGTTCCAAATGTCCACATTATGAGGTTCACAGCTTCTTGTAACTCCAGTTCCATGGGATCTGACACGGTTTTCTGGCCTCCATAGGCACTGGCAAACATGTAGCAG
>JAQHUG010000019.1:1203949-1215313 GCA_028555095.1 Dicrostonyx torquatus | reverse complement strand
ACGAATTCATTAAAAGTGAAGAGATAGAGGAAAGAACACTAAAAATAACATATACTTATGTTATATGCGTATTTGGCTTGAGTGTACATCTGTGTACCACATGTGTGCTGGTGCCCAAAAAGGGCATCGGATCCCCTGGAACTGGAGCTGCGGATGCTTGTGAGCTGCTATTCGGGTGCTGAGAACTGAATCCTAGTCGACTCTCTGCCGGAGCGACAAGAGCAGTAGATTGTTGAGTCATCTCTCAAGCACCTAGGTAAGAGCACTAAACACAACTAAATAAAAATGAAAGACACCCTCTGATTATTTTCTTCTAACCCAGGGAGGTTATATTGAAAGGACACAGAAAACTGAGTTACTGAAAGTCTCTTCACAGAGAATGATCCCTCTGAAAAGAAGGAATAGTCTTAGTCCATACAGGTTTGAGTCAGTTAAAAACCGAGTAGCCAGATGTGGTGGCGGCGCATGCCTTTAATTCCAACACTGGGAGACAGAGGCAGGTAGATCTCTTGTGAGTTCAAGGTCAGCCTGGACTACAGAGTGATTTCCAGGACAACCAGGGCTACCTAGTGAGATCCAGTCTTAAAACAAATGTTAAGCACAAACAAACAAAAAAAACCAAATAATGTTCTTAAGATAAATGGTTGGTGACAATTGTCGTGAGTGGGCTATTGAAGCTCTTCCTCGTTGACATAGTTAATGACTTTTTTAAAAAAAAAAGATTTTATTCGTTTATTATGTACATAGTGTTTCCTTGCATGTTTGCCCACAGGCCAGAAGAGGGCATCAGATCTCATTACAGATGGTTGTGAGCCACCATGTGGTTGCTGAGAATTGAATTCAGGACCTCTGGAATAGCAGCCAGTGCTCTTAACCTCTGAGCCACCTCTCTAGCCTGTTAATGACATTTTCTAAAAAGACAGATTCTTGCTATGTTGTCTAGCTAGACTGGCCTCAAACTCACAATTTTCTAACCTTCAATGCATACCTACACATGCCTAAATAAACAATAAACAGACACAGATAGATGGATAGCAATAGGCAGATACATAGACATATAGATAGGCGCTGATGTAGGAGTTAATCGTGACAGTAGTGCCCTGTGAAGACAGGAGGCAGACTTTTTGAAAGCCTTTGGGATTTTGTAGTTCCCAAATTCTCCTCCTCAGAAGCAAATCTATCTGATAACTTTTGTCTAACAGATACAATAAACCTATAGGGAATTTAAAGGAATTTAATACACCTGAAGGAAAAGTTTTTTTTAAAAAAAGCTATAGAAATGACTCTCATTAAAGCATCATGCTGTACAGCTGAGTGTCTTCAAACCTGTTCTCTCATCAGTCTGGAAGCTGAGGCAGGAGACCCACCACAAATGAGAGATTGGTTTGCATTTCATAGTGACTTCCATACCAGCCTGGCTACAGAGTGAGGCTTCCCATCAACAAATCAACAAAAAGCCACTATGTGGTCAAATATTGTGCCGTGTTCCCTGGAGAGGGTGGCTCTCAGGCCACCCCACCGCTTCTGGTCACCTAGAGACTGAGTTCGTATGCTTTGTGGAAGTCGGGCTCACAGAACTGTGTGTGACGTCACCACCGTCAGTTTACATTAGACTTTGCATCTGGCTATCAATTAAGAGTGCACTGGCGGGGGAATTCATACATGGAGCTAAGTCAATCAAAATAACGTTTTATTTTTGTTTTAAGTTCTTTCCTTCCACTCAGCTTCCGTTTACATCTACCTACAGGAAAAAGAGGGCTTCCCGTACAACGGGAGTTTCCTTCTTCGGTGTTCTAAGCTCCTCACATTCCTTATGTCTGACTGTATGGATTCTTCTGAATACTTTGGAGAAAATCCAAGGCCTTCACTCTCACTAAAATTCTATCCTAGATAAAACAAACGAACTTGGTGAGCATCATTTCTCCTTTCCCAATTCCTTTTTTGGTAAAGCACAAATTGAGGGTCCATCTCTGGTTCCCATATTTTGGAGCCAGCAGGGTGTTCAGAGGCCTTGTGGGCTGTCCCTTGTAGTAATCTCCCAGATCCCAATCATTCACATTTCACGGCTCTTGGTAGGCACCATTAACAGCCCGAGGCAGAGTTTTGCTTTTCACTTGTGAGAGAATGAAGAGGCCCTGCCAAGGTTCAGAAACAGAAACAAAGCTTTAAGCCCCTCAATGTGATGAACTAATATGAACGCGAAAGCACACAAGCTCTTTCCCACAGAAGACCCTAATGCAGGGGCCTGACATGCAGGCTGACAACCAATGTACACCAAGAACCAGCGACAGGGAGAAACAGCAGGAATTCTGAAAGGAGCCAAGTTACGAACCTTAGGGAAAATAAGAATGTATTCCTATTAGCTTTGTTAAGATAGGAATCTCTATGGTTATTTTTTTTATAGAACTGGATATATTGTTATTGAAGAGAAGTGAAATAGCTGGAAAGCGTGTACTTTAGCCAAGCTCTGTCTAACTTCTGCTTTAAGTAGGCTGAAATATTCCCTTAGACTGTGAAAATGGTTCTAGATATGGGTTTTTTTTTGGGGGGGTTGATTAACACACCTTGGAAAATGGCATTTATAGAACCCACAGGACAAAAGAATGGAAAAGCAACGGTGGACTTGAAACACGTGCCTCTGACTGCCCTAATTCCCTCTGAAATGCAGTGGCCTCCCAGACAGTATCAGGCCACTGTTGTTTTGTTCCAACATCCCTAAGGGCAGAACAGACAGTGAGATCAGCTTCCTGAATAAACCTGCAGGCCCTTGGTCGAAGATTCTTCAGAAGGTTCCTTACTCTCTTTAGATGTAACTTTTCTCTGCTTATTTACTCTAGTATAACTGAAAATTTGGAGCAGTGGTTCTCAACCTGTGGGTTACAACCCCTCTGGGGGTCAGATGAGCCTTTCATAGGGGTTGTGTATTAGATATCCTGCATATCAGATTCTTGCATTTGGTTCATAACAGCAGTAAAATTACAGTTATGAAGTATCAACAAAAAGAATTTTATGATTGGGAGGCACCACAGCATGAGGGACTGTATTAAAGGGTCCACCACATTAGAAAGGTCTAGAAACCACTGATTTATAGTTTCATTTAGATCTAACAATTCTGAATCTCAAAAGTCCTGGGATTAAAGGGGAGACACCACCAACTGGATTTGTTTCTGCATCGTCTTGTATAGCCCAGGATGGCCTTAAACTCACAGAGATCCACCTGCCTCTATCTTCCAAATCCTTGAACTCACAGAGATCCTCCTGCCTCTATCTCCCAAATCCTGGAATTCAAGGTGTGTGTCACCTTTATTTGACCGCTAGTGGCTTTAGCTTTGCCTTTGGTCTTCAGGCAAGATTTATTTATTAGAACGCAAATAATATACCACTATAATACATCCCCACCCTTTGCCTCCACAAATCAAGCTTCTGTGTTTAGTTAAGAATGTAAAGCAAGTATTTCTAGGTATCTCAAAGAGAGTTGGAGTTTGGTAGGTTATATTAAGATTTTTGTTTATTTTATGTTTTATTTAAGTGCTTGGAATTTTTGAGATAGGGTCTCACATAGAATGGCCTGGTTCTAAACTCAATATACGGCCAAGGATGACCTTGAACTCTTGGTCTTCCTGAAAGAAGTGGCATAAATAATAGTCACAAATGATCTCAAGGATCCTACTTTGCCATCAATAAAAACTGGTGCAACTGAGGGAGCTCTCAGTCCTGAGTTACCCACCCAGGATTCCACTCTGGGTACCACGACAGTCCCACATAGGAGTTGGTTTTTATTTTAATATTTTTTTGCTCCCTAGGATATGACAAGCATGGTGAACTGGGAAATCAGACTAGCTTAGGTTCTGGGACTCTGTGGATGAGGATTCTTCTTGGCCAGTATATACAATCATCAGAAGCTACTGTATATCCTCGTAGGGGATGCCAGTGCCTATGTTTCCACTGAGTGGTGGTGACAGATACATAAAAAGCAGTCCCTCTATGTCTCTAAAAGAGGCTGTCCTAATGCATCAGCATGATGAGAAAATAACACAGGCAAAGTTATGATGCATGGGAAGCACTTTCCAAGTGTCAATCTACCCTCCCATATCACTTTCTAAAATTTCTTTAAAATTTAAAGGCTTAGAAAATATGTTGGCAAAGCTTTCATCGTGCTAGAGGGCACGACATAAGCTGCTTTCGTTTGCAGGGGACAGTGGCCAAAGACAAGACTCATAACTGGCCACAGTGCTGCAGAGTGCTCAGCTCTAAATGAGACATTTCTATCAAGCTTTCTTCCTTCCCCACAATGGTCAATGACCATCATGGGAAGAGGGCGTGAAGAACTGGTGGAGGATGGGTGGGGAGGAGTGTTGTGACATACTGTCGTTTGGACATGACATGACCATTGCACTCCAGAGCTCACAGCAGCTGTGGTTAGCATGCACAAGATCTGTGTCCATCACCGGTGGGGGAGGGCCTCGGGAGACTACACCCTTCCACCAGCAGCTATTGGCAGTTAATGACAACTGGGGGAGAGGAGTCACTGACTTCAGAGAAATAGCTACTGGTTATTTGCCCATGTTCCCGTAAAGAACCCCCACACCTAGGCTGGACCAAGTGGCCCTAATTAAACCTTGCAATGCCTCACCCAAGACTTGAAAGTAGGAGAGGAATTTATTTGGAAGAAGAATTCAGCATGAGTGGCAGGATGAATGAGAGTTGGTAATGGGTGAATACGATCAAAATACACTATATGCGTGTAAAAGTTTCTAAAAAAGTATTTCAAACAAGTAATGTTATCATGTCTGATTTTTCCCACTCCAACTCACTATATACAGTGCTTCTGCGAAGTGTATGTTACTGTCTATCTTCTGAGCATGCAAAGTCAGGGACTAAAGAGGCTAAATAATCCTCTTCGAAACAAGAACAAGATGACCAGTGAAGCTGAGGGCTTTGACATTTTCTTCCATGAGGAAGTTGGACATTTTTCTTTTCTTTAGTCTTGGACTCAGAATGTGCAAGTTAGAGGGGACTTCAGGGATCTGCATAACCAATTGTCTCATTGTAGAGATAAGTGACTTGCGCTAGCTTAATTCCTCTTTCTCTGAACTACTTTGCAACCACAGACACATTAGTAAAAGCAGTGATTAAAAATGAACAGTTTTGTTTGTGTTATAGGTGGCATGTCCATGTTCATGCCTCTGGCCTGACTGTTCAGACCCAGCCAGATCTTTGGAACTTTGGGACCCATGGCACACAAGTCTTGGGACTGACAACCCTCCTGCTCTGGCTGCAGTGGGGGACTGAATTTAGAGAGAGCAGGAGATCAGAGATGAGGAACGGGCATGCCATAGATGAACAGATGGTGGTTTCTGACCCAGCATCTCGCTAGAGGCTGGAAGAGAAGGCTGTAATTTGAATAGATGGTGAAGTCTTGTGGCTTCTAACGTCACTGGAAATCTAAGAAAGGACTTACTTTTATGCAATTTGGCCCATTTTGTTTTGTTAAGCCTTGATTGCACAAAGTTCTTTTGACCTTAAAAAGTGCTCGGTTCAGTTAAAGTACTGATTAGGGTTATGACTCCCCTTTTCCAGAGTACCACTCCCCTTTCTGGAATTGCTTTTGATTCTCCACAGACTTCTTTCAATGGTTGCTATGACTTCTTTCTATTCTGGCAATTATTGGCATTTGAACCTAGATACACAGTCACTGCAACCTTGATGATGCTTTGCTGTTAAGATCAGGGCAGAAGGAAGGGTCTTTCCTTTTCCTCTTTGTTTGAGGCAGACCGTATATGGTGTGTGTGTGTGTGTGTGTGTGTGTGTGTGTGTGTGTGTGAGTGTGTGTGTGTGTGTATTAGGACCTGGTTACCACAGAAAGCATCAGAAATCTTTCCTGTAAAATAAAGTGAAAGACAGAAATATCGTTAGAGTCTCTTCCATATGAAGATTTTTATGTACTTAAGAGAAAAATACATTAAAAACAGCAAGGGATCACAATGGATTTTTTTTTTAAATTCTGAAAGCCTATTTGAATTTGAAAACCTATTTTTAAATCCTGTTTCCAGAACACACTTACTAAATGTGGCCCAGGAGAAATTATTAAATTTAAATTATTTAAATTTAAATAATTATTAAATTAATTTCTTCCTTTCTTTCCTTCTCAAGACTTGTTTTGATTTTTGTGGTTAGTATATGTGTCTGTGTGGCTGGTACACACAACAGTACAGTTGCCTTCAGAGGTCAGAGGATGGTGCTGATCCCATGGAACTCAAATTATAGGTAGCTGTTAATTGTGCAGCATGGTGTTGCAAATTGAACTCTGGTCCTCTGAAGACTCTTAACAACTAACCTGCTTCTCCAGTCTCTCCCTTCCTTCCTGCTTTCCTTTCTTTCTCAGTATTTTTGTTTATATTTGCTTATAAAGATGTGTGTGGGGAGGGCACATGATCCATGGAGCATGCATATGTGGAGTTGGAGGACAACCTGCAGAAGTTGGTTCTTTCCACAATGTGGATACTGGGGATCAAACTCAGGTCATCAGGCTTGGAAAAAGTATACTTACTCATTGGGCCATCTCACTGCTCACCCCACCACCCCTTTTTTTGGAAATAGAGTCTTATGTAGCTCAAGCTGACTTTGAACTCCCTGTGTAGCTATGTGTCTTAGTTAGGGTTTCTGTTGTTGTGAAGAGCCACTATGACCATGGCAACTCTTGTAAAGGAAAACATTTAATTGATGGCTTACAGCTTCAGAGGTTTAGTCCTTTACCATCATGGTGGGACATGGAGGCTTGTTAGAAGATGGTCTTGTAAGAACCTTACATCTTGACCATCGGGCAACAGGAAGTGGTCTGAGACACTAGTGTGTCTTGAGCATATATGAGACCTCAAAGCATGCCGCTACACACTTCCTCCAATAAGGCCATGCCTACTCCAACAAAGTCACACCTCCTCCCTATGAGCTTATGGGGACCAATTACATCCAAACTGCCACGTTATATATGACTTTGAACTTCCGATCCTCCGTCTCTGCCTTTTAAGTGCTAGGATTACAGGCACGAACCACAAGTAATTTTATGTGGTGCCGGAGATCAAACCCAGGGTTTTGTGCACAATCAGCTGTGCTCTATCCTCATCCCCGAATCTATGTTCTTATCCATAGACTAGTGATAAGGCTACCAAACTCAAAGTCTGTTATGAGAATTAAATGGGATCATGCTCTTCAATGTCTGGCACGAGGCAGATGCTCAATCGTTCATCACTCATTCTTTTAGCTTATGTTTAGAGGATATTTACTATTCTGCACACAGTCACGAAGAAAATAGACTAAACCCCTGCCACAACCATTTCCTTGTCTCCTCCTCTCCTTCCTCAGCTGAGTGCCACTAAAGCCAGACCACAGAGGAAGACTATTCTTGGTCCTTCAAAGAACTCATTCCTTTGGAAGTTCTGCCAGTCAACAATGACGTTTTCTGCTTAGACTGTCTTTTTCATGAAACCCGAGGGTTGGGATTGCCACTTTTATCTATGTTACAGCTTGGAGGTGCAAAAATATGAATGTTATTTAGTCTAAAGTATTTTGGATCCCCCTGCCAAGCGCTTCCTTCCCGTTTCGGGGTGGAGGGAAATACTATGATGTAAACAGCCAGGATGGACCCATCCTTTGTGATGGTGTAAGCCTGTAATCCCAGAGCTCTGGAAGCTAGGTCAGAAGGAATTGTGGGTTCTGAGCTAGTTTTGGTTACATATAAAAACTTGCCAAACTTGCCAAAAGAATAAACAAGAACCCAACATAAAATACAGTTGAAGGGTGTGGGCCAGTGACTGAAGCCATGATTAGCATGCATTGAGGCCCTGGGCTCAATCCTGCACACAATAAAAAAAAAAAAAAAAAAAAAAGTTGTCCTATGCAGAAACTGCTGATGTAATCTTCAGGATAAAATAAATGTTCCTCTGCCACCCTTTCCCTCTAAGAGGCTAGAGCATGGGGGAAGGGCTGTGCTATGTAATGCCCTGGTGGGAAGGGGAAGTTGAAGTCCTTAGGTGGCCTCAGCTGATGTCCCTTGTCTACTTGCTACTTGCCCTGCAGGCCTTTGTGGCTTTCTTTTGTGTGGGTGTGACTTGGGGTACCCTGGCTGAGTTTGTTCAAAATCCAGCAGTTGTGCCCTGGCTGACAGATGTCAGAAGTCTGACTGGCTTCGATAATGAGTGCCCTTGGAGGGTTGCTCTTTTTGTATCCTATGATGTTTTGCCTTGTGTTAAGGACAAGGAAGCAAGCGAAGTTAATTGAGAGGTAAAGAGGCAGTTGCCTTTAAGCCGGCGGAGTTTCTCAGTCCTTAGGTTTGTAAGGGAGCTTATTGCACGCTGGGCCACTCCTGTTCAGGGTCTGCAGGGAGATTTTCCAGTCATGACTGCTGTTTGTGCCTTCAAAGCAAAGCTTTCCTAATCTGGGCCAACCTCAGAAGGGTTAGGGAAGCACCATTAGACATCCTTCACTATTTATATCTGTCGTGGTTTGGAAAAAAAAAAAAAAAGACCCCCAAAGGGAGTGAGACCATTAGGAGCTGTAGCCTTGTTAGGTCTTGTTGGAGGAAGTGTGTCATTGTGGGAGTGGGCTTTGAGGTCTCTTTTCTCAAACTTCACTTAGTGTGACAGTCTACTGACTTCCTGTTGCCTTTGAGTCTAGATGTAGGACTCTTAGCTCCTTACATCTGTCTGCATGTCGCCTTGCTCCCCATCCTGATGATAATGGACTGAACCTTTGAAACTGTAAAGAAGCCACCTCAATGACATGTGTTTCTTTATAAGAGTTGTCATGGTCATGGTGTCTCTTCACAGTAGTAAAGAACGGTGCCTCACGCACAATAACCGCCCCCACAAACACAATTCCTTGATTAACAAAAGGCAAGTGTAGTCTGCCTCCCATCACCTCGCCTCCCTCTTTTCCTTCCCTTTTCTACCTTCGTGGGTGTATGGGTAAGCTTTGCTCAGTTGTTTTTGAGACATGATCTTACTATATAACCCAGGCTAGCCTCAAACTAACCATCCCACAAAGGGCAAGCTTTTGCGTTCTGTCTTCTTAGAGCCTCCACCTGGCTAAATCTTAGTGGCAAGCAAGAGGCTTCCCTTCCACACATATTTCTGCAGTAGAAACCTGTGATCTGAAGTCTCTAAGTCTGGTTGTGAAGGAACCAATACTCCACAGAGATGCTCACCAAATTCCTTTTCCGAGTGTTATGTAAAACTTGGTTTTTGGAAAGTCTGAAGCTGAATTCTCCTGTTCTTCAGGAGTCAATTCAAATCTTCCTCTGGGAAATTATTGGCGAAGGCACACTACTGCAAAGAATTTTACCCAAGAAGCCAAAGGAGTAGTGCATTTTAAAATTTAAGTTATTACCCCATTACAAAGCTGTGGCTATGGGCTTCTAGAAACCCGCTGTTCAATGGCTTTAAGTGACTGAGCTGTATACAGACATTGGAGGTTATGGGAACCCTTGTTGTGCAGTGACATGGAATTGGTGATGGGGTAGATGATTTAAGGTCATCCCTTTGTTTATTGGGTTGGTGAAGTTCATGGTTTTGCAATACATTCCCGAAAACTACCTGACAGTCAGGAGAGTTAGGTCAGAAGTGGGCTTAAGGCAGGAGAATGTTAGGTCAGAAGTGGGCTTAAGGCAGCCCAGGGCAATTCGATTCTGGGTCGGCAACATTCTGCTCTATTGAGAAGTTCTAATCAACCCTGTAGAATCTTTAATACAGGAATAGCCTCTGTTTTGTTTTGTCTTGTTTTTGAACTTTGGTGTGCGGTGGTGCACACACCTTTTGGGAGGCCAAAGCAGGTAGATCTTTGTGAGCTCCAGACCAGCCTGGCCTACAGAGCAAGTCCCAGGACAGCCACGGCTGTTACAGAGAGAAACCCCTTCTTAAAACAACAGCAACAACAAAATAATAAGTAATTGATCTGACAGTGAAATCCCCCTTACACAAAAGAAAGAAATAACCTGAATAATGTGATGTCAGTGAACTTGTATCCCCATTGTTCTGACTCCCGAAACCTGCTTTGTAAGGAAAGTAACTTCGAAAGGCTTGATATGTTCTTTGCTTTTGTTTGTGTTCTTTCTAAGCTTCCCGACGCCATTGTTCCAGCTCTGGACCACTCACTCTATTTGATGGGATGAACCCCCGAAGGATCTCAGAATTAAATAGAAAACCACTTAAGATTTTTATAATATGTATTTTTATTATTTTTAATTCTGTGGAGGTATTTTTGTGTGTGTGAGTGTGTGTGTGTGTGAGAGAGAGAGACAGAAAGAGAGAGAAAGAGAGACACACACACAGAGAGACAGACAGAGAGAGAGACAGAGAGAGAGAGAGAGAGAGGGAGAGAGAGAGAGAGAGAGAGAGAGAGAGAGAGAGAGAGAGCAGCTACCTGTGGAGGCTAGGGAGATCAGATTCCCTGGAGCTTCTCTTAGAGATGAAATTTATGAGCTGCCTTCCTTGGATGCTCAGAATCAAACCTGTGACTCCCAGAAGAGCAGGAAGTGTCTTCAACTGCTGATCTCTCTACCTTAATATCCCACTTAATATTTTGAAACCAAGTGTGGGACTGTGATTCAGTATGCCAAGTACTTGCTTAGCATGTAAGAAGTCTTGGTTTTGATCAACAGCATGCTGCACACCATGAAGAGGTGAAGGCAGGAAGGTCAAAGTTCAAGGTCATCTTCTGAGAATAGAAGGGCTACCTAACCTACTAGAGGACCGGTCTCATAAAAACAAATGAATTAAAATCTAAAATAATTAAACTAAGTTGTAATGTTTTCTTTTGACAGTCCTTACACTAACATCACAAACACGTACACACACACACACAGTGTGTTCATATACATAAACACACTCCACACCCCTGTCTCTTTGTTTGTTCTTCTAACTATTTTATTGTTGTTTGTTTGCTTGAGAAAGAATCTCATAGCACAGGTTGACCTTGAGGTCACTGAGTAGTTGAGGGCGACTTTGATCTCCTGCTTCCACCTCTGTCTGTTGTGGAATATTTGTTAACACTGTGAAGATGAGTCTTTACCAAGGTGCCTTCTGATCGGCTTGATAAAGAGTTGAATGGCCAATAACTAGGCAGGAAGATGTTAGGCGTGACTTCCAGGCAGAGAGGAACCCAGGAGATGAATCTAGGAGCACATGATATGCCAGTGAGATGCCAAACAAGTATGACATACAGACTGGAAGAGAGGTAAACAAGCCATGGGACAGATGTAGAAGTTATAAGAGCAGCTAGGAATGAGCCTAAGCTAAGGGCAAGCCTTCATAATTAATAAGAAATTTCCTTTCTTTGATATTTATTGAGCTCTACATTTTTCTCTCTTCC
>JAQHUG010000019.1:1186647-1202439 GCA_028555095.1 Dicrostonyx torquatus | reverse complement strand
TGTGCCACCATACCTAACTTCCTCTAGCTCTTCTTCCCCCAGGAGTTTCTCTAGATTTTTTTGTACAGTTGTCAGTGTTGAATCCTTTCTAGGGTCTTCGCTGCTACAATCTTAGGGGCATCACTTCAGGATCAGAGCCGAAGAAGATCTCCCTATAGTGGCCCTCTCACTTTATCCTGGACTCTCGACTATATGGATGAAGGAAGTGAGGATTAAAAAGTTTAATGTGAGCTGGGCAGGAGTGACACAGGTTTTAGTCCCAGCACTCAGAAGGCAGATGCAGGGGATCTCTGAGTTCGAGGCCAGCCTGGTCTACAGAGTGAATTCCAGGAGAGCCAGGGCCTTACAGAGAAACCTTGTCTTGAAAAAAAAAATTGTAATGTGCTTGAAGCTAGCAAACTAGTCATTGCTATAGTGGATACAAGAATTCTGGCTTCATTGACTTCAAAGCCAATATCATTGTAGATCTTGAAGATTTTAGGTGGATCTGCCATCATAACTCCGAATTCAAAACTTCAAATTTTCTGACTGGTTTTGAAACCATGATTTGTTTTTGTTTTCGAATCCACTGGGTTGAATGGAAGAATGGGGAACTCCTTGGGTGAGGGTCAGTCTTTGATGCCCAGCTGCTCAAAGAGCTGACTCATGGTCTGCTGACTGCCTTTTTGATCTCAGTGTTGGTAAAGAGGGAATTGCAAGTCAAGAAATGGGAAGGCACATCTTAGCTTCACAAAAACAAAAACCCGCTAACAGCAGAAGTCTCTGTAGTATTTTGGTTCTAGCTATTTTCCTGGGCTTTTTAAACACTTCCTCTTCCACTCTTCAGTTTTGTTTCTTGCAGATCTAATTTTCCCCTTTGCCTTTAGGCTATCTTTTGCTTTAAAAAGCTATATTTTTGTTTTCCTTTCCTTTTTTTTTAAATGTTCAATTTATTTTATTTCTTCCATAAATCATTTATATATACCACACCAAAGTTTATACTTCTTTATTTCATTTTTAATTTTGAATAGTAAAATATAATTGCATCATTTTTTTCCTTTTGCTTTCTTCCCACCAACATTTGCCCCATGTACTGCCCTGCCTCCTCAAATTCATGTCCTCTTACCTCTTTGTCTTTAATTGTTGTTATATATATATGTGTGTATATTCCTATGTGTATATTCATATATGCATATATATTTCTAAATATTTAAAAATAAAAAACAAATATGCTCAGTCTGGATGACGTAAGTGTGTGATTTCAGGACTGACCACATTTTTTAAAAACAAGGTCTTGCTATGTAGTGCTGGCTAGCCTCAGACAGCTTCTAATGCGCAGCTAATTTATAATAGTACTATACAATCCAGATTGGCTATTCAAGCACAATCTGACCTAATAGACATATGAAGGTATAGGAGACATATGAAGGTATAGGACAGAGCCTGCCTTTCTGTACTAAATGTTGTTTATCAGAGGGAAGGAAAGTCACACCATACAACAGAAGTCACATGGGAAGTTTATTGGGCGGAGGGAAGGGGGTCCAGAGGTGACTCGCTTTGGGTCACAGCTCAGGGAGAAAGAAGGAGAGGTGAGAGGCTCTTGCCTTCTATGAGGGAAGAGCTCTATGGCGCAGCTGCAGCAGCTGATGAAGTATTCTGTTAGAACCCTGAGAGCTGTCTAGTGTAAATACTAACACGCATAATACTATGCGAATACTAACACGCACATGCGCACAGAGAGTGCTCTTAGTGGCTGTGGTTGATGGCATATTCTGTTAGGACCCTGAATGTTAACACTAAGAGTTAACTGTGCTCATGGGGAAATTAAAGTAGAGGATGGGTCACTCAAACCTGTGTAAGTTTGGTAATTTGAACTCTGAAAATCTGGTGGTGACTTGAAATACTAAAAGATGCTCAATTCTGAAATCATAAAGCAAATGGTAAGTTTAGAACTTTCCTTGACAGAAAAAGAAAGCCAGTTGGCAGAAGAAAGTCTCAGGAAGAGTCGGGGCACTACTGGAGTAAAGGAAACAAGTTTGTAAGCAAGAAGCATTAGGAGACAGAGGAGTAGCCAAACAAGACAAAGGAAACCTAGAGAGACTGGCCACCACACGCTATTCCCATGTTTTATCACCACAGTTGCCTGCAAGTGTGTAACACAGCATATCAAGAAAGCCTGGGGAGTGAATTGCCTTCACTTCCGAGGGTGCTAACATAATTCCCTTGCTCACCAGTTGAGTCTGAGCTGACTCTGGCCTTTGTCTTTGCTGAGTGCTGGGATTACCGGCAGGGCGCCACACCCAGCTTCGTTGTTGCTACTGTTGTTATTTTTAATCTTTGAGGTTTTACTAAAAGTTCATCAGCGGGTTAAGGAAAAAATTGGATTTAGCCTCTCCTTTGGAGTGGGTGGGCACGTATCCACATGGCTGCGGGTGTGTGCATATCCTTGGGAATTAGTGAGGGGACAAATTCTTTAAAATGTTGAGCTATGCGGACAGCAATTAATTGAATATTACAAGAGAACTCATAGAAAGGATTTGAATATACCCACCACAAGAAGCGATACGAGTTTAAGGTGATGGATAGGTCAGTCACCTGTTCTGATCTGGTCAGAGCACAGTGTATGCATGTATTGAAATAATATTACATGTGATGGCTTGAATGGGCAATGTACCCCACAGGCTCAGGTATTGAAAACCTTGGTCCCCATTTGAAGGTGCAGTTTCGCAAGGTTATGGGGCGTGGAGGACATGGAGCCTTCCTGTAGGGAAGTGCAGCACTGTGGGTGGGGTTTGAGAGTTCATATCCTCACCCCACTTTTATCTCACGTTCTCGACTTCATGTTTGCTGTTGAAGATGGACTCTCTGGTTCCTGCTGCCATACCTCCCTGCCAGAAACATCACCCCACAAACAAGAAGTACCACCATGTGCCAATTAAACAAACACTTTCCAAAGAATGCACAATTATTTGCTGTGAGCCACTTCTTGGCCTTCTCTTGAATGGAAATGGACTTTTCTACCTGGTTGAGATGATGATTCATGGTAGTTATGAATTAGTGAGGAAGAATAAGAGGAGGGTTCAAAACAGCAAATAAACTACATCAATATGCACATCAGCTCTTCCAGCTTACCAGGGCACACCCAGCACTGGTTTCCTGAGCTGGTTTGTCTTTAAGAGAGCACAGGGAGGATTCTTTTAGGGCTCCCAGTCTCATAACAAAGGATGACCAGCTCCAGTTCCTGTTTCAGGGGAAGGAGGGTTGTCTTCTCTTTGGAAGAGGCCCAGGTTAGTTCCTTATTTTTTTCTGTTATTTTGGGAAATTGTTTTGTTTCTTCACCTTCAATTTCTGTGACATTCAGGAAGTGTCACTAGAGGTACCACAGACTGCTTGAAGATACAGCCCCTTCTAATTCATTTTAATTTTTGTGTGACAGTAACAACAATTTCTGTTCTTTTCTTTTCCGAGACAGGTTCTTGGTAAATTGGCCTTCAACTCCACATATAACAAGGATGAGCTGGAGCTGATTCTCCTGTTTTTGCCTCCCAAGAACTAGGATTTCGGGCATCCAACACCTTTTGGGGCATGTCAGTTTCCATAGGCAATATATAAGGTTTTCATATATATGAGATATGGGATTTCTCTCTGTATGTTGTGATTATCATTGATAAATAGAGGAACTGCTTTGCACCTATAGCAGAGCTATAGGGGAACAGAGCTAAATGGGAAAAACTAAGCTGAATCCTGGGAGAAAGGAGGCAGAGTCAAGAGAATCCATGGAGCTTCTGCCGGAGACAGATGTACTGAAACTTTGCTGGTAGGCCACGACCTCATGGTGATACACAGATTAATGGAGATGGGTTAAATTAAAATGTAAGAGTTAGCAAATAAGAAACTAGAGCTAATGGGCCAAGCAGTGATTTAAATAATACAGTTTCCGTGTGATTATTTCAGGGCTAAACAGCAGGGAATTAACTAGCAGCCTCCTTACTACAGACAGACAGACAGACAGATATATGGATGGATGATGTGTGTGTGTGTGTGTGTGTGTGTGTGTGTGTGTTGCTAAACTGATAAATAATTTGCCTTGTGGTCCCTTAAGTGCATCATGGGCAGTAAATTCTGAATCATTTGGTGGAGTCATAACGTCTCCCTCAGGCAACAGATCTTTGCTGATAACTCTTAAGGTTTTTTAAACTTTGGGCTAGAGAGATGGCTCAGCAGTTATGAGAACTTGCTGCTGTTTCAGAGCACTGGAGTCCAGTTTCTAGTACTCACAAGATAGCTCACAACCATCTATAATTCCGGTTACAGCCTGCCTCAGTGGCGCAGGACAGCAGTTACGTCATCACCTTCAGCCAGGTGCCTTTCCAACGTCACCTATGTGACAGGCACACCCCTTAAAAGTGTTCATGAGTCACAGCCCTCTCTCTCGCCCCTCTTGCTTTCTTGCCTGTCTGTCTGTCTGTCTGTCTGTCTGCCCCTCTCAAGTCCCCACTCTAAGATGGCCTTTGGCTCTTTCATTCTCCCCTCTCCCACAATAAACCTCCAACACTAACTCTGTTGTGAATGGAGTGTTCTCTTAGTGGCACACCTTGGCAGGGCATTCAGAAGGTACCCCCCTTTCCCTCTTTTATCCTTTCACTGAAACCTTCTTCTGGCCTCTGCAGGCGCCACACACATGTGGTGATATATGCAGACAAAATACCCATACACATGAAGCAAAAATAAGTCAATCGAAAATAAAAGATCTAAGCAGTGAACAGAAAAGTTCTATGTCTGAGCATATCTGCTTCTGGTAGTTTCCCTAACTATCTTTTTCTTCCTTCTTTGGGAGCAATGTCAGAATTACCCAGGGCAGGAGGATGGGTGGAAAAAGAAAAATTAAAAAAAAAAAATCAAGAAAGCAGTCAGCATGCTTGTTGATCTTTGAAGTCAAAAAAGTGGTCACCAGGCCACTTGGAAAAGGGGCACAAATTCGCTGTTTTCCTTGTGATTAAGGCTCAGCTTTCACTGTTCAGCCTCTTTATCCTGCTCTGATAATAAGTTTGTGAACTGGAGTTGAGGAACACCAATGAACTGGTAATGGTAACCAAATCTAAATAACTGCGGGGGGGGGGGAGTCAGTCATCGGAATCAAGTAGGAGCATTACACTTGAAAGCAGAGAAGAAAGGACAATAATTTAGCCTACGATTGACATTTCCGATTCTTTTTCCTTTCTTTCAAATTCAAATTCACCTTTGAATGGGGTAGACCCTCATTCAAAGCAGTTAAGCTTTAAGGGAATGACTCCAAATAAAAAATAAATAAATAAAATTTAGTGAAACAAGTTTAGAATTATAAAGAGTACTTTTCAATTAAATAATAAGCACCATTCATCTAAGGGAATATTCCCTTGGCAACTATGGCAAAATATCCCAGCAGGAGAGCCAACTAGTACAGTGGGCAGAAGTTTTAAGGTAGCAGTAAAGCATTTGGTTGTAGTTTTGCTTTTTGGTATGGCTGGGGCTACACTTCCTAAATTCTTCCCTTCAAGGGTAGGTACCAACCCCTTTTCTTGAGTTGTGGTCTTCAAAGGAAATGAGAAGGTCGAGATGCCAACATGCAGAGAATTTCTGACTTCAACAGAGAGTAATCAAGGTAGCATTAGGGTGTGTGCCTGCAGTCTCAGGGCCCAGGAGGCAGGAGAATTCAAACCCAAACAACAATATCAAAAACCCCAAATAAATGAAAACAAATGTAAGAGGGAGAGGGAAGGAGGGAGGAAGGAAGGAGGGAGGGAGTAAGAGAGATCAGAATCATAGTTTCAATTTTAACGTGTCTGTCTTTGTCAGCAGGCTTAACAATCCAATGGCTCAGGAAGTAGGTTCACTTAACTTGGAGCCTACATTTATTGAAGACAAAGGGTAGGTTTTAAAAGAAGTCAGTTGTTTGGTTGCCAGAACAACCATTCCTGACTTGGACATGACAGCCATCTGATGTGAAAAATTCCCTGGGTTCCTGTGAGTACACGTTCAGCATTCTTTTCCTATTTTGTAAGAGAAAAGAAAGGGGTGAGGGGATGGACAGGTGGCTCAGTGGTTTACAACACTTGCCGCTCTTCCAAAGGACCTGGGTTTGATTCCCAGCACCCATAAGGTGGCTCACAACCATCTGTAGCTCCAGTTAAAGGGGATCTGATCCCTTCTTCTGACTAGGCAAGTATGAGGTGCACATGCAAACATGTAGGTGAGACATTCGTCCACACAAAAGAAATTCAAAGGAGAAGAAAGGTCAAGCCTTATCCCTGTACAAAGAGGAGAAAACGAGACAATACGAAGGTGTGGAGGCCAAATTTGCTTCCTTTCCAATAAACTGCAGGCAGGCAGGCCCATGTTGGAAGTGCCCCGGTATCAAGCCAACAGAGAATGCTTAAGGTCAAAGCTCCAGGTGCCGAAGCAGTGCTTGTCAAGATCCAGACTGTAGTATGGAGGATGATGGGCTGTGTTCCCGGCACCTGGATAGCTTAACTCCCTTAAATGCAACAGATCTGGTGCCTCAACGTGGTTGACTGACTCCATGTAAAATCTGAGAGAGTTTTAGAAACAATACAGAGTTTAACACAACTCCTTGTTGTTTGCTGATGGCTTGCCACAGCTGCTTTAAGAGAGATTTTCCTGATTCAGCTGTAGGGGTGAGGGTGGGGGGAGAAAGCCACACGGTTTTAAAACGGGGCTTCCTGGGCTATGCCGCCAGCGTGAACTCTGGCTATGAAGCATTTCAATGGCTTTTGTGGAACTGGATGTTTGTATGCCCACTGGGGATCAGGAAGAAAGTAACTGAGACCATGCCTGTGGTTTGGCACCTGTCTAGGCAGGCAGCACGATCAGGTCTACTAGGTGTGCACAGGCGGGAGAGCATGGCGGATTTCTGCCACCATATAGAGAGATGTTTCCAGGCTGCACATTGCTCTGTGTGGTAGATTTGGTTGTAACTCAGATAAAAAACATTTATATGTTGCATGCCCATTCTCCAGGTTGGACTGCTGAGCGCAGCTCCTGCCTGGCAGCCCCAGAGCTAGCAAGATGCTTAGCATTTTAAAAGCTCTTCAAGACAGTAGAGAATTACAGAAAATGCAATAGTACAGATTCAGACATAAAAGACCTCTAAATGGGTCACAGTGTTGGATGGGTATATGTAGGCTTGGGAGAGAAAAGAAAAAAATACAGAGAGATCCTTTTTTTTTTTTTAAAAAAAAAGGGTAGGTAACAGAGTACAGGTAGGTAATAGTTATAGATTAAAAGAAATAAAAATAAGCTATGTAAAAATGGAAAATTCACAGAATGTCTGGATTATGTATTTTATTGTGTTTTCTTTGAACTTTTTGACTGTAAAGGAGCTAAATACAAAGAACATTTCATTGTGTGGTCTGCTAAGCTAAACCAGCATGTATGTTCTAAAGGTATCTTGACTTCAAAATTTGGGTCTGAAGATACTTTGGAAAAGAGGTTCTTCTTTTGTTTTCACAGAGGATGAGACCCTGTGGACTGCTTCAAGACCAATATGATATGATAGACCATGTCCTCCTGAAAGGTCACTGTGAACACCTTCAGAAAATTACTCCACTCAACTGCCGAATGAGACAAACCTGACACACAGGATACACCATGAAAGACCTGATTGACAGCACCCCATACAGCAGGAAGAAGTTTGGAGAGAAAAAATTATATCCATATTTCCAAATATTGTTTATAAATGTTCTTTTACATTTAAAGGGGGGAATATGATATAGATATAAATAAGTTGCATTAGTATGGATTTTTGCTTTATTGATATAGATTTGGGATCAATTTTGCTATATATATGTGTGTTTCTGATCTCAATTAAGGTATTGTGATTGTGTAGTTCATTTGAGAGTATAATGTATGATTAGGAATATAGGTTGTTAATAGATAGTCATCTATGGTGATCAAACTTATAGTCATGTTATTTGGATTTTCTAGATGTATAGAGATGTATTTCAGTTAGATAGGCATTCTTTGTATCTTTCGAAGACTACAGAATATAGCATTTAATGTTTTAATAACTTAGGGCTTTTCATGACAATGAGACATATCTGCTCCTGGCAGCACCAATCTACTTCAAGAGAAAAATGGGCATCAAAGAGTCTCCTTATGGAGTTTGTTAGCCATTTAGGCAAGAAACTGCTCTTGTCTGGACTATTGCATAAACTGGACACAAAGAACCTGCAGAGAGAGGACTGCTGAACTTGCCTAAAGGTGAGATGATCCTTTGGGGGTTCTTGATTCATGAAAGAGTCTGTGAGACATTCTGCAGGACACAGAAGAAAGCGACTGAACTGTCTTTGAAATTTCCTGCTTCATGAAAATGTCTGCTGGATACTATGGACCTGTAGGCTGAAGATGGATGCCCCAACGGTACAGAGGAACTTTGGGTGGCTGTCCAGGCAGTGAGATGTCTCTGTCACTTCTAGAGTTTTAGAAGTTGCTTACTTCTTGTTTACCTAGGTAATATTATATCCTTCTGGAGTCTTTGATAGAGTTAAAGAATGAATACTTATTACAATAGTTTTCCATTTTTATGATAGAAGGTAAAATAGATTTAAATATTGTAACTGTAGTTCTTGCTTGATAACTGTTTTGTTATATGTAATTTTATTATGTTAAACAGAAAAAGGAGAAATGGTGTAGGAGGTCCTTCTGCATTTGTATTGCTTTCATTGGTTGGTTGAATAAAGAAAACTACCTTGGCCTTTTGATAGGGCAGAAATCAGGTAGGCGGAGTAGACAGAACAGGATGCTGGGAAGAAGGCAGTGTGGCAGATGCCATGACTCTCCTGCCAGAGTCAGACATGCTGTATCTTTTCCAGTAAGCTACGACCTTGTGGAGACAAACAGATGATTAGAAATGGGCTGAATCAAGATGTGAGAGTTGGCCAAGAAAAGGCTTGATATAATGGGCTGGGCAGTGTTTAAATGAATACAGTTTCTGTGTAATTATTAGGGGAGTTAAGCTAGCCGGGTGCTAGGAACATGGCCTGCTGCTCTTACTACACCAGACAGACCCTTTCAGCAGAGAACAGAATTTGATTGAGCTAATAAATGTTGTTAAACTCATGAAATTTGCTGTTGACAGATCAGGAGTCCTGGACAGATCAAGGCCTCTAGGACATTTGAAATCTAATAGAAAGTAACAGCACACCTTTTTAATGGCAGCATATGGGAGGCAGAGGCAGGGAGTCTTTGTGAGTTTGAGGTCAGCCTGGTCTACAGAGTCCATCACAGAGAAACCCTGTCTTGAAAGCCAAAAACCAAAAACAAACCAAACAAAAAAAAAAGAAAGAAAGAAAGAAAGAAAGAAAGAAAGAAAGAAGAAAAGTAATAGCAAGTGCTGTAAGTAACACAGAAAATCTCCTAGTCAGGAAGAGGTGAATGAAGGGAAATTAGCAGAATCCATGTCCAACACAGATTACAAACCTCAAGTGAGGAGCAGGAGAAGATGTGAAAACTATGTTACGTCAAATCTAAAATGAACTTCACATTTTTATTCATAAAATAAGGCATATAGAGCCAGGCAGATGGCTCAGTGGGTGAAGGCATTTGCCACACATACACAATGAGCTAAGTGTAATACCCAGAACCCGTGGAATGGTGGAAGGAGAAAATTCAGTCCAACAAGTTGTCCTCTTACATTTACATGTGCTCTGTTGTGTTAGTTTGCGCGCCCGCGCGCGCACGCGCGCGCACACACACACACACACACACACACACACACACACACACACACACCATACTCACATTATAGCAATAAATGAAAGCTTAAAGAATAAGGCATATAGAACCAACCAGTAGCTGAATGTGGTGGCATCCGCCTGTAATCCTGGCACTCAGGTGACAGAAACAGGAGGATCCAGGCATGCTTCAGGAAAGCCTGGTCTACACAACAAGACCCTCTCTCAAACAAACAGACAAAGAAGAAAATAAACAAACAAACAGGTTGCGGATGTATCTCAGCTGGTCAAGTGTAGCTTACCTAGCTTGGACAAAACCCTGGATTCAATCTTTAACTCCACATTAGCTAGGCTTGGTTGACAAATGCCTAATTCTTAGCACTATGGAGGTTGAAACAATAAAACATGACCACTGCTATTAAAAATAGTAATTCAATATTTATTTTCAATACCAGAGCTCACATTACAGCTGGTAAGCAATAACCACTTTACAAAAGTTGACCACTTAAAAGTTAGGGTTGTGGTTGCTACTGCATTCTTGTTGGAGACAGTCTTGTGTATTTCAAGCTAGCCTCAGATGCCCCGTGTAGTTAAGGATGGCCTTGAATGTCTGATCTCCCCATTTCCACTATGCTGGTTTATGAAGTATTGGGGATTGAACCCAAGGCTTCATTCAGGGTTAGGCTCTATCAATTCCAGTCCCTAAAGTTATATAAATATAAATAAGTATGCATACAAAATTTGTTTATTCACCCCTTTTTGAGACAGGCTTTTTTTCTTTTTGGTTTTTGGAACAGGGTTGGAGACAGGGTTTCTCTGTATAACAGCTCTGGCTGTCCTGGCACTTCCTTTGTAGACCAGGCTGGCCTTGAACTTGATCTGCCTCCCTTTATTTCCCACGTGCTGGGATTAAAGGCGAGCACTGCCTTTAACCCTGTTAAAGACAGGTTCTTAGCATGTTGCCTATACTGCTCTGTAACTCATAATCTTTCTACCTCCACCTCTCGGTTGCTGGTTGTCAGTGTGCACCACCACATCTGATCATATGTGTACTTTATACATGTGTCACACATGGAACACAAACATGTTCATACCTTATATTATTACTTTAAACTTGTAACTTTCCTTTTTGAGACTGTGTCTTGTAGCCCAGAGTGGACTAGAGCTCTCATTGCTTTCCTGTTTAAATGCAGTGAACTATCTTTAGCTAGTAAGGAGAGCCTAAAGCCATCAGAGGTTCACAGGGAAAGAGGTGTGGCAGAGAGTAGAGCTACATATACAAGAACTGAAGAAACGAAGGTTCATTTTGAGCCCAGAAAGGGGAGGCCAACCTCTCAGTTCCTCCCTACCTGACCCCACCCTCTTTCTCCTTCCCTCCCTCCCCCTCCGCCCTTCCCCACCCTTTCTGTCTCTCCAGATGTGCCTTCGCTGGTTGGAGACAGGATTTCCTGATTATAGTGAGGAAACACAGCTGATCACGCCGGTAGGTTCAGATTGAGATCTGACCCCCTCTGACCTTTTGCCCCATCCTCTGTTTACCAGTTCGAAGGCTGGCACACATGACTGTAAATGGAAGAAAAAGATAGCGAAGAGGCGAAGCAACTACACCCAGTGGTGGTTGCCAGCACTGCGAAACCCCACCTTGTATCTTCCTGTGTAAAGATGAGAATGGGTTTGGGGCCGTGATAGTTTAGGGTGGACACAGACCTACCAGTAAACGCTCCCTGACTCTAGGCATCCCTCTTCTTCTCCTGGAGTGGGATCTTGTTTTGTCACTCAGTCTGACCTCAAACTCCTGGGCTCACGTGAGTCTGCCTCAGACTCTCAACTAAAGGCAAGCAAGCGCCACTGAACCTAACTTCCTCTTCTCTTGCTCTCTGTACTTTCTTCTCAGGAATTGGTGTTCTTATGCAGGCCTTGAGCTGTCTACACGCTGAATGCTCCTGGAGGAGACCCTGGCACTCTCCCCAGGTGTCCCTGTCAGCACTAAGGCATGTATCACCCGCCCCCTCCCCCACTGCTGGGAGGGTTCATCGTTGGCAGCTCATAGCCACTCCTCTTTTCTTTTCCTCTCTTTTCTTTCCCTTCTCTTATTTTTAATCTTCTCTTCCTCTCCTTTCTCCTCTTTCTCTTTCTGTTTTTTTCTCCCTCTCGAACTTGGTTTCTTTTCTCTTTTTTTCGTTTTGGAGTATTGGGAATGGAACCCATGGCCTCTCACATGCAGGCAAGCACTCTGCCTCTGAGCGGCACTGCCATCTCTTAGTTTTTGGAGAGACAGGGTATCACTTATGTAGCCCAGGTCAGTCTCAGACTTCCCAATGCTTTCACCTCAGCCTGCGAGCACTGGGATGGCTGAAGGGTGCCATCAAGCCCAGCCGATTCTCTCCTAAATATTGTCTCATCCCAGATCACACTTTCTCACCAAAACAGCCTGCATGTAATGCTGGTAGAAATGAGACTCAGGGTTTGACAGTTCGGAACAACTCTGAGAGGTCGTTCTGGTGCAAAGCCCTATGCAGGACTGGCTGGGGTCTCTGTGAGAGCATCCCCATAACCCATCCTCTCCCTCTGCCCAGCCTTGTTTCCCTTCTCCCTTCTAGACATTTTTTCCAGGGACATTACTGTGCTTGACACAGGGAATACCATCCAGATGTCACTTTAGGAGCAAAGAACTAATTCCCATGGCTTATGGGATCCTGGGTCAGTATGCTCAGAGGTGGTTACACGCAATAACTAGCCAAGTGGGGCATACAGGCTGCATTCTTTTGTCTCAGCTTTAGATGGAAACAAGAGGGTCATTTTAATGTGCAAGCTCTGACCCCAAGGACAGGAAATACCTTGATACTTTAAGGAACATGTAGTTTGAATTGATCCCCAGAGACCCAGTAACATCATGTCCCTCTATTCGACTGGAGATGTCTGTGATCAGGAAACACGCACATATTAGGATAAGTTCAAGCTCACTGGGAGTCAACTAAGTCCCAAAACACACAGCATGATTATTACTCAAGTCATTAAGGATCTAGCTATTATTGATATATGAATCCTTAAAGAAACCCTCCCATTGCTGACTTGTGGGGAAAGGAATGCTATAATGGAAAAGGTCAACAGGAACCTTCAAGTTCATCCTATAAGTAGAGAAAAGGAGAGATTGTTATTAATATTAAAGATTCAGAGGTGGGTCTTGAGGATTGAACTCAGGTCATCCGGCTTGGAAGCAGGCGCTTTTACCCACAGAACTATCTTCCTGTGGTGTAGGAGGTCTTTCTGTTTATGTGTTGCTTTCATTGGTTGAATAAAGAAACTGCCTTGGCCTAGTTGATAGGACAGAACTTAGGCAGGACAGAAACCACAACAAGCAGTCCCTCCTACTACATTCCTGGTCCCCTGAGCTATCCTTTTAAAACAAAGACCTCTTATATTCCCTACCACAGAAAAGGAATCACCTTGGAAGGCATAGATATAGGTTCTAGAAGCAATGTATTATGTATCTAAGAATATAATTACATTTTAGAAATTTAATCATTTTTATACATTTGAGAATTTCATATATGACTACTGTATTTACATCACTTCCACCCCACCCTCCCTCAAGATCCCATTACTTTTGAGTGAGCAAGAGCAGGTAAGAACTCTGCATTGCATCAAGGCTGGAGTTGAAGCACGCCTCTCATTTGGGTCAAATAGCCGGTATAATTTCTTGATGATATCTGTAGTGGGAGAGTGGGGGGCAACCTCAGGGCTATGAGCTTAGGCAGAAGACTGCGTATGGTGCACACTACTCTCCAGAGGTGTTCAAGTGTCTTTCTCCAACCTCAAACCTGTGATCACACAAAGGGTCTCATAGTACACGCTGAAGGAGGGGAAAAGCCCTGAGTTTGGCATGCAATTACATGGGCGTGCAGGTCAGAAATGAGCTGCAGCATTAGAGCAATCAGTGCTGGCCCTGAAAACGGAGGTGGAAAAATCTCCCAGTGTGCAAAGCTTTTAGAAGAGCACCAAGTCCACAACTTGTCATAGCAATTGCCTCAAATAAGAATATATGAAATTCCTGGCCCGTGACAGATGGCCTGAACGTCTGGTTGAGGACTGGAAGAAAAAGAACTTAAAAAAAAATGTCTCTGAGCTGGGCAGCGGTGGTGCACGCCTTTAATCCCAGCAGCACTCAGGAGGCAGCGAAAGGTAGATCTCTGTGAGTTCCAGGCCAGCCTAGTCGACAAGAGCTAGTTCCCGGACAGCCAAGACTGTTACACAGAGAAATCTGTCTTGAAAAACCTTTTAAAAAGTTCTAGAGGCATGCGGATCTCTGTGAGTTCAAGACCAGCCTGGGCTACAAGAGCTAGTTCCAGGACAGGCTCCCAAGCTACAGAGAAACCCTGTCTCGAAAAACAAAACAAAACAAAACAAAAAAGTTGTAGAAATATATTAAGACAGGTTCTTTCTCTGCAGTCTAGCATGTCTTTGGATTCATAATCCTCCTGCCTCTGCCCCCTATCTCCAGTGCTGAGATTAGAGTGACTGTGTGGCAAACATCTATCAGCAAAAATGAACTAAATATTATTGAAGTTTATTGGCTATTAGTCTAACTAGTTTTTGTAACTGGCCACCTACATCTGGCATTAAGGGTACTGTAGTGGCAGAATGTGGCTTATTTTTATAGGTCAATATCCTGGATTTCTACTTGTTAGGCTTATCATAGCTGTTGCCACTTTTGAGTATTCAGAACACAATCTGGGCATGGTGAAAAAATTACTACAGAAATTGAGGTAGGGAGAATACAAATTCAATGCCAACCTAGACTATGTAGAGAAATTCTGCCTAAAGGGAGGTGGTGGATCGGGAACAGAGACCCAATACTAAAACCTGACACTCTTCTTTAAGAACAACTAGTAACATGGTGAGAAGTCTACTATATTAGGCCAGCCATGTAATCCAAGAACGAGGTAGTAGAGTCATGAAGATCATGAGTTCAAAGTCATCCTGGACTGCAGAGCAAATTTAAGGTCAGTCTCCTCACACATGATCTTATCTCAAATGGAAACGCTGCTTGCTCTTATCCCTCTTCAGTCCTGTCAGGACTAACATTCCATTCTCATAGATGTAGATAATACTTCTGGAATGCATGACTTCAGCTATTCCCATCATTGCTCGGAACTTAACAAACTAGACTCACCAGGGAAGAGGGAAATTCAGTTGATTGTCTCCTTCACATTGGCATGACTGTGGGCCATTTTCTTGACTGACTGGATGTGATAGTATCTAGCCTACTGTGGGTGGTACAAGTCTTAGGAATATGGTCCTAGGTTATAGAAAAAAAAATTAGGATGAGGGAGCCACAGAGAGCAAGCAGGTAAGTAGCATTCCTCCATGGTGTGTGCTTCAGATCCTGTCTCCAGATTTCGACCTTGAGTACTTGACTTGGCTTCTTTCAGTGATAGACCATGAAGTATAAGTGTAAGCCAAATAAACCCTTTCCTCCCCAAATTGATTTTGGTCATGATTTTATTACAGCAACAGAGAATTATTGATATGGTATGCATGGAATCTCATAAAAATACAGTATCTGATTGTGTGTCCAATTTAGAGGGACATCAGGAGGGAGTCTATGAAAACAGCATCCACATATGAGCATTTTTTCCCATATACTCATCCTCAGTAGTTGACTTCATAAGCTTATGTAATTTCAGTGATGGATTCTATCAGATATCTAAGGGAGAAGTAATAGATACCTAAAAGATTTTTTTGTAAAAAATATTTTGTGTGTATATGTATAATGTATTTGTGTATAACACAGATTCTAGAAAACCACAGGAGAAGAGTATGCCTCCCAATTATTTCCATGAAGCCAGAATTATGAATTAATATCAACAACTGCCAAAGAAACAAAGAAGTTATGGCCAGAGTATGTCAGATGGGATGTTATTAAATCAAATTCTTATATGCATAGGATGTGAGATACATTATTATCAGGTAAAGTTTATTCTAGGAGTATAAACCTTATTAAGTTATTCTTTAAAAGATCTCATGAAAGAATTAAAATAGAAACCCAACTCACTTTATTTTAAAAGGTATAGGTAAAAAA
>JAQHUG010000019.1:1159770-1185916 GCA_028555095.1 Dicrostonyx torquatus | reverse complement strand
GCTCAATTTACAAACACCTATGGAACTCAAGAGAATCCAACAAAATTATATGGTACAAGATTAAAATATAAAAAGTAATATTATTTCATTTTTATATGCTTGCAGAAAAACACTAGAAAGAAGAAATCAGGTGACAATCCAGTTTCTAATAGTATTAAAAAGCATAAAATACTTGATTACTGCAAAGCCTTTATCATAGAGCATTCACCTGCATATTCATTTGCTTATGATGCGCGCGCGCGCACACACACACACACACACACACACACACACACACACACACAATGCCCCAAATGTTCTGAGCCCAAGACTTGCTGACTCACACCTATAAACCCAACATTCTGGAGGCTAAAGAGGAAAGGTAAGTTCAAGGTCAAGGTGGATCTGGGCTACTCATGGAGTTCCAGGCCAGCCTGAGCCAATGTAGTAAGATCATGTCCCAGACAATAATAACAAGCCAATAGCAACAAGAAAAAGCTGAGTAAAATAACCCAGATACTAAAATCTATCCTATGTAGCTTTGTTATTATATGTCATTTTACTGCAGACAAAACAAATACATGATAGCAGAAATAAAAAACAGTGATTGTCAGTGGGAGATTCTGAGGGTGGTGAATATTTTCTCTCTTGATCATGGCTTTGATTATAGTGAAAACCATTATGAAAGCTCATGACATTTTAGCTAGGTGTGGTGACACATGCCTATAATTCCAGAATTTAGAAGGTAGAGACAGTATGATAGTTCAAGGCTATCCTTGGCTACATAATGAGTTCAAGGCCACTCTGAGCTATGTGAGACTCTTTCAACAAACAAACAATAACAAAATACTAGTAAAGATACCTGTATTCCTAGTACTTCACTTGGGAGATAGAGGAAGCAGTAGTTCAAGGCTAGCCTTGACTGCTCGGCAAGTTCAAGATTAGTCTGTTATGTCGGAAAAAAAAACAAAAAAAGAAAGGGAAGGAAATGCCACTGGTACCCTGTAGCCTAGCAACCCCTCTCCCAGATACCAGTTGAGAGCCTGGAGTGCAAGGATATTAAAGTATTGACACTTACAGGGAAGATATTAGAACTGGGAACAAGTGTGCATCAAGGGAGGAGGTGCACCATAAACAATAGCGCATCAGCTCACAGGGGGCAGTGTTCTTTTGGAAGCTTCACCCTGGCATCCATGTACCCAGAGTCTGGAATGCTCAGGTGGAAGCTCCACCCCAATCCCTCTCCCCCATCTCTCTCTCTCTCCAAACCCTGCTTCATCTCAGAAAGCCTGCCAAATGATGACTCCCTTCTCCAGAGGTGCTCAAGACCACTCCCTCAGGTCACTTAAACTGCCTCCCAGAAAACAGACATGGTTTTCTGCTCTTCTTTCCCACCTCACCTCTGGGGGGCTGGAAAATCATCCAGGAGCGTTTTTACCCATTAGACCCGGGCTTTTTCTAATTCGGTTTGGTTTGGTCTGATTTGGATTGCTGTGTCGACAGAGAGGCTTATGAGGTGCAGAAACTTTTCAGTCAGAATGTCCCCATTTAAAAAATGTTGTTTAGAAAGTGTTTCCATGTGTGAATACTCATCAGGCAAAAGAATGTATATAAGAGGACTGACTTTTTGCAAAGGAAAGATCACAGCGTGCTATAATACAAATGCATAACATATCGTACGCATTACTATTTATGATCATGGAGTAAGAAACATCAAGTTCTTGACAAGTTGTTCCCACAGGGCAGAGCAGTTGCTGATGTGAACCAAGGGAAAGAAGATACCAAATATACTACACTGAAAGAAAAGCATATTTTTTAAACTCTCTTTTCATTTATTCTTTGTGCCTTTCACATCATGCAAATCCATCCCATTCATTTCCTGTCTTTTTGTATCTGCCCTCTGCCCTTGAAATCTCCTTGCAAATAAAGTAAAATTTAAGAGGAAAAAAAGAAAAAATAATAAAGAAAAAAAAGGGGGAAAATTTCATCATGGAGGCTGTCGTGATACAGTGAGTCAGGCAGTAAACCCTTTCGTTCATATATACTTACAAGCGTCCATTGAAAAGAGTCATTGATCTGGTTCGAGGCCTATGGTTTCTGCTGCACTATTGATGCTGGGCCCTCACTGAGATTCCTCTTGGATATCCTGTTGTTGCTCAGTGTCATGGAGAGCCAGCAGTTTTGGGTCTGCCCACCGATGTGCTCCAGCAGATCACAGATAGGGTGGGTGTTGGGGTCAGTCAATTCATAGCCCGGTTCTGGGCCTGGGTAGTTGCACAGTTGATAGTAAGCCAGCTCTCTCCCATCCTCACCAAGTGGTGAGCTCTCCAGTTTTGCCCTGGCTAGTTCACTCCTTGCTGCAATGAACAAGGGCTGGAACCAGTTCTCCTGCTTTCACACCTTCAGGGTTTCACTGCCACACCTGGCCAATCAGGGCCAGCTCTGCTGTGCTGTCCAGGTGAGTGCAGGGGTCACTCTCCCAAACACGGCAGCTGGTGAGGGATCAGACAGCTCTCCTGTTCTTATAACCTCAGGGCCAGCTCCTCACCCATCACAGGCAGTGAAGGGCAGCGGGGAGGGAATCTCTCCTCTCCCCAAACACCACATGGCAGAGGGGCAGGGCCAGATCTCCCATGCTCACATGCTTGGCTCACCTGCACTCCTATCAGTAGGGCCAACACTGCTATGTCGCTCAGGCGAGGTGCAAGTCCCACTTTCCTGAGTGCTGCAGCTGTTAATGGGGAGGGTCCGCTTCCTCTCTCAGCACAGGTGACAGGCACAAGGGAGGAAAGGCATCTTTCCCTTGACCTCACCACCACGGGGCAGACTAGGGGGTGTGGCCAGCTATCCCACTCCCTCAGGGCCAGTTCATTCTCACCTCCACCAACAGGGTCAACTCTACTGTGTAACCCAGGTGAGGGACAGGACCCACTTTCCCGCTGGCAAGGGGGAGGGTCAGCTCCTTCCCTCTTCTGTCACAGGCTGCCAGGGTTTCAGGGTCAGCTCTGCCTCAGAGTTGAGGGGATTGCTTCCCTGCCCAAGCCGCCACATGGCAAATGAGGATGGGGGCAGGGCCAGATCACTCATGCCCTTATTTTTGCCTCCTCACCCATGCCCCTGTAAACAGGGTCAACTCTTCTGTGCTGACCAGACATCTCTATGGCCCTGGGTGGCAATCAAGCCACCCACCTTAGCCCACACCTCATGTCTTTCACCTCTTCAGATACGCCTCCTTCCACAAACATGCATCATTCTGTTTCTCTCCCAGGCTACTCCAGGCATTTTCTCACCATAATAGTGCCTATCTGCCTGACTCTGCAAGGTACAGGATGGGCCAATATTTTTCTCCCTCATAGCCCAGAGACCTCCCCAGGCCTGTGTGAAGATCCCTTTGTCCTGCTAAGTTCATCATGGCAAGCTTCTGGTTGGTTTGAAGATTTTGCTGAAGTCATCTCATGGGCCTGGGTTAGAAAGTCCAGAAAAGCGTATTTTTGATATTACATTTCTGAGTTGGTGTAGAAATATATTTGGATGGCTCTATGTGCGAAGACATTCGCTTATTACTAGCCTATTTGTTATGTATGTTTATAAGCATGTATCTTCTTACAATCTGAATGGTACTCTATTTTAAAATGATAGCAAATTTGGCTTTCCTAAGAGCCCTGTGAGCCACATCTCATTAGATTCTGTATTTGATGAGCTTTTTGTGGTTCTGAGATGGGCTCTTCCTGTGTTGCTCAGGCTGCCTGCCATCCTCCTATTTACCCTCTCCGGCATTGGGATTATGCACATGCACCACCATTTTCTGGTCTAGATTCTGCACTTAAAAGATAAAAGCCAGGCAGGAAATTCAAACAGAGCTGTAGAAAGAGAGAGAGGGTAGGCAGAGCCAGAGAAAAGCCACATAGCCGCCAAAGGAGACAGACACGAGAACTTTACCCAGTAAGCCACAGTCATGTGGCGATACACAGATTAATAAAGATGGGTTAATTTAAGTTATAATAGCTAGCTAGAAAGATTTTTAGGCTATTGGCCAAGCAGTATTTTAATTTTTTTTAAAAAAAAGATAAAATAGAAACATAAAAGAAATTGTCTGTGGCTATTGTGCTCATGAATAGCAAACCAAGTTTTAAACTCAGGCATCTGGGTCCAGAGCCTAGGCTCTGAACTATTACTGTTACTCTCCCCTTTTAGTAAAGAGCAAAGCCACCATTCTTAGCATCCTTTAACGACTTGTCATTGCACTAGGACAATCCTAAATCCTTTGATGGCTTTGAAGACCCTTCACAGGGTCAGGCTCCTCCTGAACTCTCCATACATATCCAGTCACATTCACTGTCTTGCTTTGCTTGGTTATTACCTAGTCCTGATGGTTGAGCTGTAGTGTCCTTCAGATCTCAGGTCCCTTTCTCCAGGGCCTTCCCTTGACCACCTAAGTAGGTATCTCCTATTTATCTCTGTTGTAACCCACAGCATGTAACAACCTGTGCTTATGTTCTTTGGTGGTTTGTCATTCAGTTGTCCTCTGTGATGTAGAGGCTCTGAGGGAGTCTAACGGGGCATTTTAAGACTTGCCCTACAGTATCTTTAGCATTTTGTGTAGCTCTGGGTTTATTCTTGGTTCCTAGGCAAAGATGACCAAGAAGCGATTACAGCTGATACTGAGAAGCATTTTAAATGAGTGGGTAAACAACCAATAAATGAACAGTATTGCTGAATGGAGAGGAAAGACTAGAGTCTAGACTCACATAGATTAGGGCTCCACTCAGCTTTGGTCTTAAAGGACTGTGAAACCTGTACTCGACTCCCAGCTCTAAAACAGAGATAAAGGCTGCTAGGCCAGCTACATGAGGAAAACAGAGTGTGCTGAGAGCCACCAAGCCATCAGAGCTGCAGCTATGACCATCCCCACTGTCATCACTCGCAAGCTTCCTCCACGATCACCATCCAGCCTGTGAGGTGGCAGTCCTTGTGTCCCAGCCTATCACTGTCCTAATCAGCTCAGCCTCTGGCTGAGGGCAGAGGTTCAAGCTGAATTTGTTGTGTCCATACTTGGGCTGAAAGGCAAGCACACACCCCCAGTCTGCTTTCTGTTTCTTCCTTGCTTAGCCCTTTGCCCAGCTCTTCCCACTTCTTCCTATCATTTATTTATTGGGGTGGGGAGCTATACTGCAGTCCTCATGTGGGAGTCAGAGGATAAACAATCTCTCTTTTTATCATGTGTGTTTGAGGAATGAAATGCATGCCCTCAGGCTTGGTTAAGGCAGGTACTACTCTAACTGCCAAGGGCAGGTGAGATGGATCAGTGGGTAAGGACACTTCCAAGCCTTTTGCTCAGCCCCTGCTGTGGTTTGCTTCAGAACTATCTTTCCAAAACTCAGGGGTCAAGATGGGCTTGTTGGCAGCTGCTGGGATTTTTGAAGGGTGATTGAATCATGACAACTTTAACTTCAGTACCACCACAGAGCTCTGGCTCACCTCATGGGGGCCCAGAAATAACAGAACAAGTGACTGTGGACCTCAACTGTGAGGCAAAAGAAACATTTCCTCTCACAATCGTTTCCTTGGGTATTTTTGAGGTAGTGATGAAAACTGACTACTGCAGCTTTATTCAAGCTCCCAAAAGGCACCTTTGAGGGTGCCAGGGGTTGTGTCCATTCAGCGAACAGGACATGCTTGGCAGAGACAGGTGTGCAGTGTTGATCTCAGAAGGGTTAACCAGACTTCTGAGATAGCAGGCAGTGGCTTCCCCATCGCGACAAGCTGGCAAGCTCATGTTTTCTCTCCTTCCTGGGTCACAGGAAACTCCACCCTTGACAGCGGTTACTAGCAGACAACACTGATGTGGACCAGTGCGGCAGGTATATGCAGAAGACAGATGGAAAAGCATATGCAAAATAGGGTTTAAAATATTTCATCTGTGAGAAAACACCAGTGATGGGAAAATAAGAGGGAGGAAGGACATTGGGAGCCTTATGCTTTCTGATAATTCGAGGTGAAGGGGGCAGAAGCTGTTGCTTCTGCAGGATTCAGCCAGAGAAAGCTTCCTGGAAAAGTACCGAATTGCCCAGCGGCAGGTCTGCCAACTGCTAGGCTTCCTGCCTCCAACCTTGATGAACTTATCTGTAGTCTTTGGCATGTATCATCTACATACAATGCTGACTCCACTTCCTGAACTAGCTTTGCCATGCCTGCTCTCTTCATTGCTAGGAGGACTTTTGTCCTTGTCACTGTTCCACCCCCCACCCCCATCTCTGCACCCTAACATATTGTCAGGCAGTTGTGGCCAGAGTGAATTATTGGTATTCAGTATCTTCCAGATACTGTTACAAATACAGAATCTGGAAACACCAGAAAAAAAAAAAAGGTGAAATTTGGGGGCTTTAAAAGAATGCTTTAGAGCAGGGTTTGAGCATGCGGAATGAATTATCTCTAAAGATTATGTAAACTAATGTCTAAAGGAAGGCTGGTTATACTCAGGAAGAGCAGTGGCATTCTGGTGACAGAGGGTGGTGGCCTGTAGCGTCTGCCAAAGGGGAAGTGAATGGGCACTGACCTCAGCCCTTCTCTGCTAGCTGAGAACTTAAGCGGCACACCCTGAGGGAGCTCTGTCAGCCCTGAGGATGAGGTGCTGTGTGTGGTCCATCAGAGGACCTATATTGTTATGAGGCGAACAGAAGTCCCTGGCTAGTTTTGGTCACAAAGGGAACATATTTTGATACTTTTGATGTTGAATTTATAGAGACCCTTGCCCTCTTCCTCACATCTGCCAGAGCAGGAAGAGATGAAATGACTAGATAACAATGAAAACCCCCCATACACAATTAGCTGATGGCAACTACCTGGTGGGTAAGGAGAAAAGACTAATTTCCATCTTACGTTGGTTGCTTTCCTCTACAAGCTCCCTTCTCTGTCGCTCTTCCTTGATGACTAGATGTGAACATTATCAGCTAAGGAGCTCTCGGGCTCTCCTTATTTGAAAGTCTTGAAATGAGAGTTTACTGAGATTTTTTTTTTTAGTAAGGCTACCCTTGAATTTGAGATTTATTGACCATTTCATGTCTCTTACAACCCTTGATTGTTATCTAATACTGGGGCCTTAAAATTTACATATTTTGAATATTCATATAGGCAATCAGTGCTTGATCATCCAGGAGGAGGGGTAGTTTGTTGATTGGGTTGGTGACCCATTCACAATCACTTCTGATTTCAGACCTTGTTAGGATAATCACAGACTCTGTCCAGGAGTGTTTGTTCTGACCTTCGCATTAATGCCAGGATGCAGAATGCTTTCCTCACAGGCAGAGCAGCCGTTCCTCATCCGCTGCACCAAACCACTATCTCATGACGGCAAGCAGGACCTTTATGCATTAGTCTGGAGAGCACACAAGATTGTGAAGAAGGAACCAAGTATTATTTAGCAAATATCTATTTGATCCAATTGCCACAGTATCAGCTTGGTGCCTCGGTTCAACTCCCAGCCAGTTGTTTACGAGCCGTGTGACAGGGTACGGCACCATCCCAGTTCGTGCAGGACTCATTTCAATACAGAAAGTCCAGTGACCTGGTGAAGCCGCCAGTCTTGGGAAAATGGAACTATTTTATCATTCTCTCTAAGTCATTTACTCTTATACACAGATGCTTTTATTAGCATATATTAATTATGCATGACAATGGCCTTGTTATGCTATTTTCATGCTTGTATCTAATGTGCTTTGATGATATTCAAACCCATTAACTCTCTCATGTCCTTGGCTTACTCCTGCTGACCCTTACCCTCCTTCCAGCTAGTCTCTCTCTTCCTTCATTGTAGTGGCATTTCAACTGTATTTCAATAAATAAACACAGCCTGAAGATCTGAGAGTAAAACAGTCCCACTGGTCAGCCTTACAGACCAGGTTATGATAACACACACATTTAATCCCAGTAGCCACAATGACATGCACCTTTAATCTCAGTGGTGCACACCTTTAATCCCAGCCCTCGAGAGGAACATAAGACAGGGGGAGACAGCTCTCAGACACAGTCTCATTCTGGGATTCCCAGAGGCAGGATCACCATTTTCTTTTCTTTTCTTTTCTTTTTTTTTAAATTTTTTTTTGATTTTTTGAGACAGGGTTTTTCTGTAGCTTTGGAGCCTGTCCTGGAACTAGCTCTTGCAGACCAGGCTGGTCTCGAACTCCAGACATCCGCCTGCCTCTGCCTCCCAAGTGCTGGGATTAAAGTCATGTGCCACCACCGCCCGGAAGGATCACCATTTTCGAACTGAGGTCAAGATAAGAGCCAGTGCCTGGCTCTTTTGCTTTTTGGATCTTCAGGTTGAACCCCATTTTTTTGACTATGAGTTTTTATTAATTGTCTTTTTTCTCTGGCTAGTCTCTTTTTGGGGTGCCAGTGAGTTTTGTTAGGACTGTTTTTAGAATAGGTTTTATTAGGATTGTTTAGAAGAGCGCAAGCGAGATGCCATTCACAGGAGCATGGGTGAGAGGTTGCTTAGAGGAGGAGCATGGCCACCTCTCCAGTGGCTACACCACCGAAGAAAACATCTCTCCATCTTCCAGCAACCATTAACAGATCTGCAGGGATGGGTGTGACCTCTGCCCCATATTTTTGACTCTGTTTTGTTCTGAGACAGTCTCATGAATCTCAGGCTGACCCGAACTCCTGGTCCCCATGTCTCTACCAAGTGCTAGGATTATAGGCATGTGCTGCCATACCTAGCTTGTATGCTTACATATAAAATTAGAGAAATTGATTACTTTTATATGGTATGTTTGGTGTGGAGGCTAACAATAAGATAGAAACAAACCCCCAAGCCAGTAAATTTTATACTGTTTATAAAAGACACATTGTGTTTGTGTTATTCTCTTGTCCCAAGGATGCATAGCAAAGTGTCTGGTTATAGAGCTGGATCTCCACGCTTGGAATAAGTCACATTCTGGGTTCTAAGGTATTTTGTCTTTTCTCACCAGTAGTGCTTTGGGAGTTAAACTCAGGGCCTTGTACCAGGGAAACATATACTCTACCTCTGAGCTATGCTTCATCCTTAAGTTTTAGCCAGCCTGTCAAGTGTGGTGGTGCTCAAGAGGGATGATCTTCTCCAGGGTCCACTGGGCAAACTGCATAGAAATCCAGATGAGGTGGTATAAATTCAAGGCAAGAACCTTTATGCAGGACCCGAAGCAGACACCATGGAGGAATTCTTATTGACTTGCTTCCCATGACTCACTCGGCTTGCTTTCGTATACCACACAGGACCATTTACCCAGAGGTGGCACCACTCACGGTGGCCTAGACCCTCCTCCATCAGTCATTAATCAGGAAAGCGATCCACAGACTTACCTATAGGCAATCTGATGGATGTCATTCCTCAGTTATGATTCCCTCTTCCCAGATAACTTTAGCTTTGTCAACCCAACAAAACAACTAGGCAGCAGAGACGAGGGGAAGAGAATCAAAGGAGAGTATGCAGGATGCAGAGGAGAGCAGAATGGGGATCATATGGAGGATAGCCGTGATTGACAAGCAAGGAAAGGGTGTGAGGATAAACTTTCCATGGAACAGGACTGCTGCTCACCGACATAAGTGGAGTGGCCGGCATTGAGCAAAGAGGTCATGTATCACCCTAAATTGCGGTGTCTGCCGAGGAACAACTTCTTAAGAGTGTTTTGGAAGTAGTTCTTGGAGACGGGCTTCTCATCATAGTTGCTAAGTACTTGTAACCCTGAAAGGCTTTGTCCTGGTTTTCTCTTTGCTATTATGATAAAATATCCAGACAGAAAGTGATTTAGAGCAGAAAGGGACATATTTCAGCTTACAATTCCAAGTTGCCATCCGTCATCGTGAGTAAGTCAATGCAGGGACTCCGAATAGTCATTCACATCACACCCACAGTCAAGAGCAGAAAGGAAGGAAGGCATGTGGGCTTGCTTGCTTCCTTGTGCTTGGCTCCATCTCTCAACCCTTAGTTCAGGATGCCCTGCCTAGGGACGGGCGCCACTCACACTGCGCTGGGACTTCTCATGTCAATTACTTTCGTGACAGTCTTCCATAGACATGCCCAAAAGCCAACCTAAGGTAGAATGCCTTCACTGATATCCTCCTCCTAGGGGATTCTTCTGGGTTGTGTCAGGTGGACAATTAAAGCTGACTGCCACAAGGTTTAAAATAAATTATTATTATTATTATTATTATTATTATTATTATTATTTGAGACAGGGTCTTATTATGTAGCCCAGGCTAGCCTCAGCCTGGAAATCCTCATGCATCAGTCTCCTGAAGATTGTGATTGTAAATTTATACCACTATGCCTCCCAAAAACACTTTTGTTTTTGGTTTTATTTTGCTTTGTTTTGAAATGTGGTCTCATTATGTAGACCAAGCTGGCCTCAAAGTCACAGAGATCTGATGCCTGTGCCTTCCAAGTGGTGGGATTAAAGGTATGCCCCACTCTACACAGTCCTAAAACACTGTTCTTAAATAAGAAACGGTTCCTTACTAGTCTGGGGAAATAATAATAACTATTATCCATTTTTTCCTCAAAGACACTTGGAGTGTGATGGGCAGTCAAGATGCTGGAATCTATTTGTTTAAGTGGGACATGGTGGTACTTACTTTTAATCCCAACACTTGGCAAGCCAATCACTGTGAGTTCAAGGCCAGCATGTCTACATAGTGAGACTCTGTCTCAAACAGACATGCCAAAAAAAAAAAAATACTCAGGAGTTTTGCCTGGTGGTTTAAGACTGTAATCTCAGAATTTAGGAGGCTGAAGCAGGTGAATTAACACAAATTTGAGGCTAGCCTTGGCTATATTGATACATATGAGAGTATGAGACCTGTAAAAGAAAAAGAGAGCTGGGCTGTGATGGTGCACACCTTTAATCTCAGCACCTGGGAGGCAGAGGCAGGTGGATCTCTATGAATTCAAGGCCAGGCTGGTCTACAGAGTGAATTCCCGGACAGCTAGGACTACACAGAGAAACCTCTTCTCTAAAAACAAACAAACAAAACAAACAAAACCCTAAAAAGAAATAAAGAAAGGAAGGGAGAAAAGAAATAAAGAAGGAAGGAAGGAAAGAGAAAAGAGTGAGGAGAGAGCAAGACAGAGGTGCATATTGCAGCTTCCCTCTGGCCTCTGTCTGCCTCTGGTACAAAACAACAAAAGCAACAACACAAAAGCAAAAAGAAGAAACCAAATAAGAAATTTCAGCGGGAAGAGTTCCTTTGGCTTTATGCTTAGTCAGACATAGCAATGTGTGTGTCCTTTCCCACCTCCAGGGAGAGAAGATTCATTAGACGTTCGCAATGCCACTTTCAAGTAAAAGTTATGTAAGAGGATTCCAGTTTCCTAGCAGGTGCTTCATCTATGGGCGAGTTCTAGGAAGAGATGAATAGGCGTTTGCTCATTTTATGTTATCCAAGCACTCTACAAAGACTACCTCATTAATCCTCACTGCCTCTGTGGGAGGACCGTTATCCTCATTTCTCAGCTGTGCTCCTCAGTGGGGCCCAGCCTAAGGCTATGCATCTGGTTGATGGAAAAATCAGTGGCAGACTCCCAGGCAGTCTTTCTCTCTGAAGGAAGGAAAAGCCTTGGGCCTGGTTCAAGGTGCTTGTTATAACCCGAAGACAGGCTCAAAATCCCCAAGCCTCTCAGAAAGCTGAAAAGGACTTCAAGCAAAATTCAGCGTGGCTGCCAGTCACTGAGGGCGTGTGATAACACAAGCAGGCTAAGGGGAAGCTGACCCTTCCAATGACCAGTGACAGCCATGAAATGGGAGTCGCCTTAACAACGCTAACAGCTTTGTAAGGGAATGCTTAAGCCATTCGTGTCGAAACCATGTAGATGGTTATCAAGAGTAGCCTGGACTTAGTGCGGTGCTTTCCAGTTGTGAGTCCTCTCACGTGTGTAGTCATCTCACAGTAGCTCCTTCCAGATGAATGAAAGCAAGGGAATGGTGCCTCACTCCACAAATTTGTAAACTCAAGCCTGGAAGCCTTAGCCCTGCCCCTCCCCAGTACTGTGACTGTGCTTGAAAGAAGCGGTTAGAATGAAGCCCTCAGGGTGAGCCCTCACCCAGCCTGACTGCTTCTTAGAAGAAGGAAACTTCATACACTGAGGAAAGACCACGCGAGGACACAGAGAAAAGGTTCCTGTCTGTATTCCAAAGAGGGAGGCCTCAGGAGAAACCAAACCTGTCTCATCCTTGACCTTGGTCTATGAGGAAATGCAGTGCTGTTACGCAAGCCACCTGCATTGCCGTCATTCGTTATGGCAGTCTTAGCCAACTCATGCAGCAGACCTCTTAGGAGCATCCGTAAATATTATATCTATTTATCCCTAACCAGAAAAATCTCTCTGTCAGTTATATGACTTTTATAGACTCACCAGTTACAATAACAACAACAGCAATAACGGTGATTGACGGTGGCTTCAGCTCACTAAGCCTTCACAGTCTAGGGACTGTGTGTCTTTAATCCTTGTGATATCCCACCAAATAAGGAAATGGGGAGATGAAATGAGTCCTTCTTTTGTTTTGCTTTTCAATACAGGGTTTTTCTGTGTAGCTTTGGTTGTCCTGGAATTCACTATGTAGACCAGACTGGCCTTCAACTCACAGAAATCTGCCTGTTTTTTAATACCAAATGCTGGGTAATACCAAAGACAAATGCCACCACAGCCAGGTTGTAGAATTCCAATATATGAATGTAGAAGAATGAGGGAAATAGCCTTCCATGGTGCAGATATGTGTAATAGTTGCTATAGGTAAGTATATAGTAAGTACTAAAATTAACTTGTAAAAATATCAGAAATAGGATAGCTGTATTGTCTCAAACATCTTCCTGCGATGTTTATTATTATCAAAGAGAAAAAGAGTAGCTTTGCGAACTCAGAATACACCTGTCATCCAAAGAGTCAAGGTTAAGCTAATCAGTAATAATAAGAGCATAGCAATCTCATATATTCCAAGATCTGATGTGCTAAGAGGGCATGGCATGACAACCACAATCTACTTCTGAGAAAGCATGAGAGACATCTCGAACATAAGTGATCTTTTCTATAGTACTACAGACTGAAGGAGGAGGAGGTGCACTTGAATGAGACGTGTGTCGTTCCTGAGTTTATCTGTTTGAATCCTTGGTCATCAGTTGCTGGTGGTGCTTATGAGGGCTAGGAAATTTTTAGACAGTGGAACCTTACTGGATGAAATACATGACTGAGAGCAGGCCTTTAAGTTTGCTAGCCTGATCAAACTACCTTTGCTTCCTGTGTGAGGCTAGAAAGTGCTCAGCCAGCTTCCTGTTCTGGCTGCCATTCCTTCTGTGCCCATTGCCACATCTTCCCTGTCAGTGGACTCCATTTTTTTTTGAAACTGTAAGCCAAAGAGAATCATGTGACTCACCTTGCTTTTTGTCATGATGTTTTATTACAGCAACAGAAAAGTAACTAATACAAAATTTGGCACCAGAAGAGTGGTAGGGATGCATGTTCTGCTAAGGGTTAGGAGACTATTTCATCAGGTGAGGGATTCAATGCCCTCAACCTCATTAGGGTTCTTCTACCCATCTCTACCTCAAGTTAGAGGATCCTGTTCTTTTCTAATCAGTGCTCTCATATTAACTGTAGATACTCTTTGAGGCTGAGGCTTAAATTTGTGTCAAGTCATCCAATCATACAATGAGGTCTTGGATTTGATTTTTGACAACTTCAGCAATATAGCTACCATAGAGAAGATTTTGTTTCAGGGCAAACTTAAAAATCTTTCAATAGCTTACATATATTTGGAGATGGCTAATTTTTATCATCAAGCTCATTTTTTCCCTTGTCATTTTATTTATTGCTACTAAAAGCACACAGCTTTATACAAAGAGTTACCAAGTTCCTTGCTGCTTATAAGAGGTCATATATGAATTAATCATGTGTAATTTTTAAAATAGTTCACACCATGGATTTTCAGAGTCCTCTATAGTACCAGAGGAGTCTTTAGTAAAAAGTGATTTTATTTAGTTGGAGATTCAGCTCCACATACTACAAAGCCCACTCAAGAAATTCATGCTTATAATCCTGTTTCTCTAGAGCTACTTATTATTGGTATCAAAATCTGTATTAGTAAATGTTCTCTAGGGAAACAGAACAATAGAATAATATGTTTAAAAGGGTTTGTTACATGACATGGGTGACTTCAGAAACGAAGACCCATGGGAAAGAATTTGTGTCAGATTTGACGAAGAATGGAGAGCTGTTTAGAAATTTGACTGGACGAAAAAGGTGCAATCCAATGGTAACAGACTGATGGGAAAACCCGGTAGGTCAGTTCTTCAGACTGTTCTTAGCCTTCTATGTAACTTCCTTTCTTCCTAGTATGGGGCAAGGCTCTTTGGAATGACATAGTTCAAGAAAGTTGGGTTTCTAGATTTTATGCTCTGTCTCTATCTCCCTGTCTCTGTCTCTCTGTCTCTTGCAGCCAAGCTTGGTTGCAAATTGTACTATATAGTTGCTGCTGATTTTGAGTTCTTAATCTTCCTGCTTGTACCCATTAGTGCTCACGTGACAGGTTTCACGCATGCTGGATGAACATGCTACCAGCAGAGCAGTATCCCAAGCACCTTATGTCTGATGTTCGTAAACTGCTTAGAAAGAACAATATCAAGCAGAGACAAGGAGACAAGAGAAAGCCAGGGAAACCTAACTTCTGGGGCCTTTCAGATCCTTTGGTTAAACACACTGGGGGTTCATGTTCTGAGCCTCAACATTGGCTTTAGAACTTTTTCAGGGTAACAGATATCAGGGTAGATACTTTCACAATAAAATGGTGAGTACAAATCCTCCTGGGTTAGGTGATACTAATATTCACTTATTTTTAAAGGGAGTGGGCAGGCTCAGTGTAAGTCAGTGCAGCAAAATCACTGATCTAGACCTCTAAATCTAGACCTACCTCTACAGGTAGACAATCAGCTTGTTGGGAGCAAACGGTCAAGCTATGCTGAGAGTAGGGAGAAGCCGCTCAGTGGGGAAGTGGGCAGATTGTAGTGATGGTTGGTCTTTGTGCTGATACAGGGTGGTGTTTGAGTTAATCAGCACCTTGCCAAGAGTTTAGGTTTCTATTTCCTGGATAAGAGTCTGGCTTGAGTTGTGCCTGAGCCATTATCTCAGGACATTTCTAGCAGCACTATCACTTGGGTACCCGTTTGGGGCTGAACACATAGGACTATCCCGATTGTTGAGGATGGGGAAATAATTCCTTAAGCTGTCTGACTATGTTGCTTATACAAGGCCATGAAATCGACCCCTTGGTATTTTCATACATATATTTCATGATACAATGTCACAGTTAGCTTACTTTTAAATTTTCATGTGTTTTTACCAATAGATTATGTTCCTTTAGTAATTAGCACATACCAAAATGGTAGTGGTGTAGTTTTTGGGTTGCATGAAAGAAAAGCACAAAGAGGACACTGGATTATGTACCACTGCATTCACTCAAAGAAGCAAGGAGTCGCCTTGCCTCTCTCAAGATAGAACTTAAAAGGAGTGGATACATAGAAAGTAGCTATGATGGATTAGAGAGATGGCTCAGCAGTTAAGAGTACTAGTTGCTCTTCCAGAGGACCCGGGTTCAATTCCCGGCACCCACCTTGCAGCTCACAACTGTCTATAATTCCAGTTCCAGGGCATCTGAAGCCTTCACAAAGATATGCAGGCAGGCAAGATCAGTGCACATAAAATAAAAATAAATAAACCATTAGATAATTAAAAAACAAACAAGCTATGACATGAAGTAGGAAAAGGAGAAATGAATCTGTAGTCGGCTCTTTGTACTGTGGGAGATCAGCAGACAGACCAGCACTGCCGCTTGGTGTAACTAAGGAAGGAGGTGACATTGCTCTTCTTGCTTTCGAGAGTAAAGAATGGACGGAAAAAGGAAATGGTACGATAAAACATTTGAATATTATACCTAGAAGTATATGAATTCTGTGGGCACATTTAAGGAAAGGATATGTTAGTTGGGTCTTCCAGTTTCCAGTGCCTTCAGGAGTAAGGAAAATGCACAGTAGTCTCTAACATATGACCTGCCACTCTCATTTGTAATCCTAGTACTTGAGAGATTGATGCAGGGAAGGTTCTCTTGAGTTTGAGGTCAGTCTGGGCTTCCTGATGGTTTCCTTGACCGCCTGGGCTATATAATGAGCCCTGTCTCTAAACGAAACATAGTACCCCCTTCCCAATTCTCTGCTATCACCATGAGGATATAGCCAATGAAGAGAGTCAATTAATTGGAGCCTCATGCTATGGCTGTGGGTCTGGCTGGACAGTTATGTGGTAGTTACTCATTAGTCAGTAGCATTGGGCTTGTTTTTAGGTCGCCATTGCCACCTAGTGGCCTTCAGGTCTGTGCCGGCACACACACACACAAAAGCAACAAAGACAGAAGGAATTGCAGAGTTACATTTACACATGAGTTTTCATTGTGCAAATCTTTGTCTCCTGAGGCATGCTGAAAACAACTCAAATGAACAAGCTACAGAACCTTTTGTACAGTGATGTTATTAGTATCTCTGCCTTTTACAAAGAATGGCAATTGTTACTGTTTTCTTACTACTGTCATATGACTAGTCTGAGGTTTGGGCTTGTTTAGTGTGTGTTTTCTGTGCCTCTGATGGGAGTCTATAGTCATGGCTTCTCTGGCCATGGCTGCAGAAAGTCAACTAGCGTCTGAGGTGCTATGTGGGGCAGATGAAATGTTTGAGGGATCAAGTAGTGGGGAGGAAACTCCATGGCAGATTATATAGGTTTAGTGGCCTCAGTTGTGGTTGTTAAAGAAAATGCAGGTTTGTGCAATGTGTGAAACGTGCACTCAGTGGGCAGATGTGAAAGGACTGCCTGTCAAGCTAGCCTGGACTACACACACACACACACACACACACACACACACACACACACACACGCACGCACGCACGCACACGCACACACACACACACACACACACACAAGGTAAGTGGGGTCAATACAATTCAGCACTTCTCCACTAAATTCTTTTGAGGATATTACCCTCAGGGATTTCATGGGATTGTAAACTGTAAAGGGTGCTTGCCTGGGTCTGAGGCTTAGAGCTAGGGGAAAAGCAAGACGATTTAGAGGCATTTTCCTGTATTGTACTGATTCCTTTGTCAATAGAGAGAGTGACATCCATACAAAGTTCCCTGGTGCCTCTCTTTACCTCTGTATTTCAGAGTTTCACATGAAGGTTTACTTACACTTTACTCCACTGAATGAACAAATACTTACTTAGTTAGATGTCTATAATCTCTCTACAAAGGCATTTCATTACTTTAACATGGCATTATTTGTTTACTAATTTATCCATTTTTGACATTTTTTTGAAACCAGGCCTTATGTAGACAGGCTACCAATCCCATCCCTTTGGTTTTTTTGAGACAGGGTTTCTCTATGTTGTCTTGACTGTCCTGGAACTCAGTCTGTAGACTAGGCCTGCCCAGACTCATGAAATCCACCTGTCTGTGCCTTCCAAGTGCTGGGATTAAAGGCGTGCACTCCCAACCACCTGCACCAGGTTACTCTTAAGCTGGCCGTAGTAAAACACAGCTGAGCTCTCCTGGTCATCTTGCTTCCGTCCCCCAAGCCCTGTGATTACAGAGGCTTACCTCCACATCTCGCTACTGTGTCTCTTAAACTCACGTTTTTGGAGGTTTTAAAAATCATCCTTTGAAAATTTCATACACTGTGTTCTGATTGTATCCACCTCCTATTTCATGTCTCCAAATCCCCCCTGGACCACCACTGTGTGTCCGTATGTCAATTTCATCATCATCATATTATTATTATATTATTGGTTCTCCTCCTCTCTTCCTCCTCCTCCTTCAATATCCCATTCCCTCTCTGTTGGTTTGTTTTTCTGTTTTTGAGCTGGAGTCTCATGCTGTAGACCAGACTGACCTGAAATTATGGATTGTGCCAGCTTCAGACTCATGAGTGCTGTCTCAGCCTCCTGAGTGCTGGGATGATGGGCATGGACCACCATACCTGGTTCTAAACCCACTTTTTGATATGACACAAAGTAAGAGACACACAGACTTGCAGCTGCGCAGAAACTAAAGCCCTTTGAGCTTGTCCTTGGCATGAGACCTCTGGGTTACAAGCTGAGAGTGAGGCAGGAGGCGCTTGCTCGGTGCTGTGTGGGGAAGGATGGTGGGGCTGTGCTTGCTGAAGCCCATAATCTGTGACAGGCAGCCAATCATACAAGAGCTCGTGCTGAACTCTGAAGAGAGCCCCAGCAACAACTGAACTCTATGGACAGAAAGAAGGTGAGGCCCAGTCATTTATTAAGTTTTAGGATGGGAGGGCCCCTCCTTCAATAGACAACCCATTATGGCATTTCTCTTTTGAATAGGCAGGATCTGGTTTTCTTTAGACCAGTAAATTTCTACTCTCCTTGTGCATTCAAACCACTTAAGACCTTAAAAAGGGAGAATCCCAGGGTCAGGGCTCAGCTGCAGAGATTCTGACTTGCTCTGGGGATGGGACTTGAGACCTGGTATATTTTGAAAAACTTTCTGGATGACTCCAGAGGAAGCCAGGTGACAAGGGAGTGGTGAAGTCTGGGTAACTGTTTAGTGTCATTACTTCCTTCTCTAGAAGGTGGCTGTTTCTGGACAAATGTCCTTGATTTTGTGGTCTTGCTCTGGCCTCCAGAATGCTGACATTGTAGGCATTCACCTCCATACTTCGGAAAGGGTTGCCCCTTGATCTCCATCTTTCTGGCTTTCTGACCCTCTCTGCCTTGTTCTGTGCCATCACTCTTTCCTGTATGGGATCTCCCTCACTTTTTCTGTGGCTTGTTGTTGTCCATAAGGGTTGTTGCTTGGTTTGGTCTTTATCAGCCCATTTTAGAAACATCAGTGCCTTCAGATCATGTACAATTTGCCAGTTCCTATGCTTTATAGTCCCTGAAAGATTCAGCTCTGAAGATGGTGCCTGAGCCTTGTGAGCCACAAGCTCTAGGTTACCTCGAGCCAGGAGCATCAGTGCCACATGGGAAGTCCTTAGAAAACCAAATTCTTAGCCAGAATGGTGGCTCATGCGCCTAATTCCAGTACTTGGGAGGGAGAGAGTGACAGAAGAATAAGAAGTTCAAGGCCTTTTTTAAGTACATTGAAAATTCAAAAATTCTTATGGTCTACATAAGATTCTGTCAAAGAAAAGGTGGGGGAGCGGGGAGGATGGGGAAGAGAAAAAACAAAACCAAATTCTTACCACATCTCAAATCTCCTGAATCAGAGACATTGTATGTGGGGCCAGGCAGTTTTGATAAGCCTTCCCTATCATCTCAGTGCACCCTAAAATCAATGTCACCGATGTGAGGCTAATTCAGACCAGGTAACAGGATTATATTAACCCATACACAGATTCCCCTCAGGTGTTCTATGCTGAGCCCTCAACATGCAGGTTGGGCGCCAACAGGACGAGAAAGCATCTACCTCCTATCAAACTACCATCGTTTTAAACCTGGCTCAGTGCTGGAGAGTCAAAGGGGGTCTTCTTTATTGACTCCTCTACCTTGTAGCCTTACACCTCACAGTGCTGGGTTCTTGCCACAATGGGACCATGAACTCTCCCCGGCTCCCCTCCCCCCCATCCCTCCATTCTGTTGGCCCCGCAGGAGAAAGCTTCAACCACTTAAACCAGAAGCAGAATTTCCCAATGTGCCTTCTTGGAAGAGTTTATCTTTCTACTTAGTAATCTCATTTGATGGACTGCCCAGCATGACTGAGCCTCCTCCTCTGTGGGTATGCTGGTAACTCATTTTGTGGTCTGAAGCCTGGTTTCTTACCTAATTGGTGCAGAGTTTCCCCCTCACTGATGCAATGATTATCAGCTGTGATTATCAAGTAATGTGAACTGATTTGGTTTTAACTAGTCTGAGAATTTAAGCTTCCCAGTGGATGCTACCTTCAAAGTAGTCTCAGCAGTAGAAGCCACCTACTTATTCTGATGAGGCTGTCACTGGTCAGGAATGCTCTTCTGGGTTGGCTGCCATCCTGAGTCTTAGGTTTGCGCTGTTCCATTGTCTGGTTTCATCTTCCCCCACCATCTCCCCAGTGCCCACTGCTCCAGCCACAGAATGATTTGCTAGTTCTTCAATTTAACCCTGTACCTTCACATTTCACTGCTCTGTTAGTCATACTCAGTGTGGAATCCTCTTGTTATGTCTCTTGTTGTTTTTCAAAATTCAATTTATTCTTCAATTGCCAGCTAGACTGCTGTTTTTCTCACGAAGTCTTTTTTCCCCCTCAGATCAAAAGAATGGCTTTCTCTCTCCTCATGTCATGGTGTTTCATTTGGCTGGCCTTTGACATGTTTGCTTAAGTAAATATCTCCCTCACAGGTAAGCTTTTTGACAGGAGGTACTGTGGAAAGATACATTTCCTCTGCAGCACCCCAAAATGTTAGAGAACAATAGCTCTTTGTAAAATGGCACCCTGGGGGGAAAATCAATGAATTTAGTTTACTGTAACAAATGGCATAACACTCAGCTGGGTTATATTTCTTAATCGTAAGGGCTATAACTGAAGAGTCTGTAGCTAATTTGCATAGCCATCCACCTTAGAGGTAAAGCTTCAGTGTGTCTTAGGAATAAGAAGATGCTCACCTGGGTCCCTAGCAACTGGAGCCAAGACCCAGGCCCCTCAATGAAGTTCGTCATTGGTGACATTAACATTGTGTGTTTATTTTATATTTTGATGATTTCATGTGTTTGAATACTTTGCCCACATGTATGTCTGTGCACCGCATGTGTGCAGTGTCTGTAGAGGCCCGAAGAGAGTATCAGATCTTCTGGGAGTTGAATTCCAGTCCTCTGGAAGAACTCAGGGTTAGGGCAGGTGCTCTTCACCACTGAGTCATCCATCCATTTTAAGGGTTTTAACTCCCCAGGTAAAGAAGTGTTAGCAAGCCTAGTATCATGTCAGAAGTCTGGGCTAGATGGCTTCAGAGTTTTCTTTGTCGTTGAGTCTCTGTGTGACTGTGGGTCTCGTTCGCTAACCTGAAGGAGAAACTGGATTTGGCAAATGCAGTGATTGAAGTAGCTTTGAGCAATGGGCAGGAAATCTTCTGTTTCGGTTGGAATGGAACCAACATTTAGGATTGTTCATTGTGGTATTTGGTCTTCTTTTCCCTTGGGGGGGATCTTTGTTCGATGCTTCATGAGAGCATTTTGATTCCTGATTTCTCTTCCCAGAATCTAAGCTGACCTTGACTCATCTGCAATGTGCTTGGGTTTCCAGAAGGATCCACCGCACCACGGGTTTGTCTTTCTGCCATGCTGAAGAACGTCCTGACTGTGGTATCCCGCATCATGACTTTCCAGCTCTTCTTCCCAATGCATGAGTCACCGCTTCCTGATCTCCCGCCCTTCCCTGTGATATACCATAGAGAAAGGAAGTTCCTGTCTTTCCCCACTGGTTCTAGGCATGGTCCCAAATCCACTTCTTCCAGGAACACTTCTCTGATAGATCTTACACTGTTGAATCCCTGTTCAGCTTTGTACTGTCTTCAAATTTATACATTCAGTTCAAAAATTTTGTTACGCATTTTGTGTCTGTTTTTGAGACAAGGGTGTTTCTACGTAGCTCAGGCTGGCCTTCAACTCATGATCCTCCAGTCCCAGCCTTGTGCTGGGATCATCGACCTTGGTGTCCCACTTGACTCTGTTTTGTTATCATATTTATTTGTTTATTAGACAGGGTCTCACTGCACAGCTCTGGCTAGCCTTGAACTCATAGAGACTGACTTGCCCCTGAGGCCCCTGAGGCCTCCCAATCCAGAGATTAATGATAATCACTTCCACGCCCAGCCATGTTATGATCATTCTTGAAGTTTTATATATTTTATTTCAAAGGAAAATAGAACTGGGTTAGATTCTTACCATTACACAGAACATGTTATTCCTCTTTCCCCCCTCTCTTACACCTCCACACTCCATTCACACCGAACTTACAAATCTTCAGGGTTCAGGGTCATGGAGGAGGAGGGATTACAGGTTGTCTCTGTTTTAAGAAAGTATGACACCACAGAACACGAGATTTCCCCTCCATGTGAAAAGAAATTGGTTTTAGAAAAGAAAATATCAAGACAGGCTCTTGCTATGTAACCCAGGCTGATCTTGAATTCCCTCTGATTTTTCTAAGTGTCCTGAGTGTTGGGATAACAGTCATGTGTCAGCACATCTGACTGTTGGAGACAGATCTCGGGTGTCATGCACCTGTGTCACCATCCTCTTAATACTCAAGGGTTGACAGGACTGCTGGTCGGGCCAGATGGATGAATACCTTGAGACTCAGCACAGTAAACTTCAGTTCATGCTTAGTTCCAGAGTGAAGTAGATTGAACTTGATTTAGAAATAGAAAACAAACAACTGCAACAACAAAAAACAAAACCCAAACCCCAAAAAAGCAACCATATGCCTTTTCTTACACCTGAGTATTGTGGAGTAAATGATGCATATTCCATGTAAATTGCTCGAGATAACGACTGTACGTTTCTCTACCTGTCCCACAGTTATTCGGCTATTAAGCTGAAGAACTCTCTGATTTGCATCTATTTGTGGGAAGTATTAGCATCTATTATGTGTGGGTAAGACACCATCAGAGCAGATTAGAGATTAAGATGAGAGATAGTAATCAGGGCTTTTTTTTCTCAGCTATAACCACAAACCTCAAACTTCAGATGGATTTTCACAATATTTATCTCATTTAAAGTCATCAGCTCAGGATACTTGATGCTTTTCTTTTCCTGGCAATCACATATCCAACAACAAATATTTACTGAGCCTTTACAAGTTGCAGAGATTGGTGTGGGTTTTCCAGTGTAACCTTCTTTCAACCAGGGGAGACAAAAATAAAATATATGAGGAGTGACAAATGCACACACACACACACACACACACACACACACACCTACCTATGCATCATTTTCTCTGAAATGAAAGGTAACACCCTGAATCAAATCTCATGAAGATTCAGGAAGCTCTAAAAGGAGTCTCTTTAAGACTCAGGAAGAGCCAGGCTGTGATAGCATGTCTTTAATTTCAGCACTCTTGAGGCAGAGGTAGGCAGATATCTGTGAACTCAAGGCCAGCTCAAGGTCTACAAAGCGAGGTCAAGACCAGCCAAGGCTACACAGGAAAACTCTGTCTCAAAAAACCAAATCAAAAGAAAAAGAAGATTCAGAAAGAAACAACTCAGAAGTCTCAGGAAGTGCATGATACTTACTAGATTTACAAGACTCCCACCCTCTCTAATGTTACATAAGAAGTAAGGACTACTGAAGAAAGGAGATTCTTTGACATGTCCAGTTGCCTATAAGATGTGCAGAGAACTCCCAGGTTCCAATTTTCATGAGTTATCATTCATGATGGGGTGGGCTTTAAGTGATACAGCTGCCTTTGAGTAGTCTTTACTCCTGTAAGTAACCCTTTGTCCACATTCCTGTAAAGAACAACAATAAAATCATTGGTTTGCCTACTTAGACTTTGGTGATTTCATTACTTTGGTTTGTTCTTAGTTCCCTCTCGGGGTTTGGTAGATGTTTGTTCCTATCTCCCTAGGAATGGTGTCAACTCTCTCTCCAAAGAGAATAAATGAGTTAAAGATTTTGGGACATGCTATTAAATACATTACAGACCAGGTATGAGGAGCGGTTATGGGAGGGTTATTTTGCCCATCTATCTGTCTGCCTTTCTATCTTACTGCCTATCAACTATCTATTTGATGTGGACAAGTATGGTTGAGACTGAGAGTGGTAAGACAAAGAGTAGGAAGAATCATTTTTTTTTAATTTTTTAAAAAATTTTTTGAGACAGGGTTTCTCTGTAGCTTTGGAGCCTATCCTGGAACTAGCTCTTGTAGACCAGGCTGGCCTTGAACTCACAGAGATCCGTCTGCCTCTGCTTCCCGAGTGCTAGGATTAAAGGCATGTGCCACCACTACCAGGTAAGGTTCATGTCTTATAGGACACTGTAAGGACTTTGCTTTATTCCTGAGAGATATGGGGATTTACTAGACTGTCTTGAGCAGACAGATGAGATGACACAATCCAACCAGTGTTTAAAAGGATGAGACTGGCTGCTCTGTTAAGGGTATCCTGGTGTTGTGAGTAGAAGAAGCAAGGGGAGCCTCATGGAGACCCATCTAAGAGTCTAGTGTTGTCATCCCAGGCTGAAGGTAATGGTGGTTTGGACATTGCAATGCAGGTGGACACTTTGAGAAGCTATGGATTTCTGGATTGTTCTGTGGTGGAATCCATAGGACCTGTCATATCAGATGTAAAGTTTAAAAGAAAGGAGAAGAATCTAAATGAATTATTTAAAAAATCACTTTGAGATAGTGTGTCACCGTGTATCCCTGACTGCCCTGAACTCACTGTTTATATCAAACTGGCCTTGAATTCACAGAGATTCATCTGCCTATGCTTCCCAAGTGCTGGGATTACATTACAAAATGTTGTTTGCTTTAAGATGTGTAGGTCTCATTTCAGTGCCCAGAATGGCTTCAAACTGCTGGGCTAAAGTGATACTTTAGTTTTAGCCTCCTGAGTAGCTGGGACTACAGTTCACACAAGGACAAATCTAACTTCAGGGACAGAGGAACTGAAAGGATGAAATTGACTTCAACTGAGATGAGAAAGTTCGTGGGCAGGTGTATTGAGTTGACTTTGCAGATGTTGACACATTATGTTGTTCCTGTTTGGCTCACATATCTGATATTTGCGTATGCCTGGTGAAAATCTATGAGATTCTAAATTCTCACTCCCTGAGCCTCTTAGGCCATCTGCAGGAGATTACCTGCAGACAGAATGGTGGTAGGTGAACATACAGCTATGGGGCCCTGTGGATCACCACACATGAGATTTGAAAGACCCCAAATGTCTGTGTGGGGAGAGCAGTTCACAATGAATTGCCAGAGAGAAAAGTTGTGCTTCGTAAGTATAAGGATTGGATTTACATCTGATTATTTATTAGTGGTCTCCCTCTCTTAGGTACTGCCTGCCGCATGTCTTCTTGGTTCCTCATTTCCTCCTGGTTTCCTCGCTGCTATTCTTTGCGTTGGATCTTGATTACGGCCATTTCCAGGCTTCAACTCTAGCTCAGCCACTCTGTTTCCACCATGCACAGTTCAGTCATCTTCAGGACTTACCTAGAAATGGGGAACTCAACATTTTCCAGCATGGATTCAACAGTGAAACCTTGTAAAATGCACATGTGGGCTTGTCTTCTCTCCTGCCATTCCTTCACTGGGATGGAGTTAGCCAGGACAGAGATGCAGCGGAGCATCCACAGAGGCCCAGTTTGAATGAACATGAACCTGTTCCCAAACATGCAGCTGCCCCATCTGCCTTCTTAGGGCTCTTATAGAAGAGCTGCTTGTGTATCTTTTTATACACAGGGACTGTGCTTCTATTCATGGCATAGACAGGCAGCCTTATACCTTAGTAGCTGTATTTCCTTTATGCATGCAGTAGGTACATAATGGTTATGTACCTTAGCACATAATACCAAACACAGTAGAATGAGACATCCTTGTCAAATATGATCTGATTTGACACTGTAGGCTTGGAAGTCACACTTAGCCTTTTAGGAGGAGCTTTCTGAAAAGGAAACATCCTTTTTATCTTATAAAATTTTAGGCAACTGATGGTACCCAATCTGAGGAAGCCATGATTAAGTCTCAGGAAACAGAAAAGGAAGATAAGACACGATTTCATTTAATGAGTCCGGATGGGTGGGCCTGATGTCAAAGGCTTCTGATGTCAATGCCAACCTGACTCATAAACTATGCTTGGAATAATGTCGTTTGACTGCTCAGTGTTTATCCAAAGTATCTAACTTGATGTCCTCTCTCCACACTGACTCCTGGACTTGGTGATGCTCTGTAAGTGTGTCTAGAAGAATGTATTCCTCAAATTCTACAAATGTCTATAAGGTGTTCTTTTACAGTACCCAAGTAGATGCACATGATTCTGAAAGGAGGAAATTTCTACCATGCATTAATTCATTAATTTTTTTGTGTATGAATTCATGTGTGTACATGTGTGTGCCTCCCTCCTTCTCTCTCTCTCTCTCTGTATGTGTGTAGGCCAGAGATGTC
>JAQHUG010000019.1:1116975-1159339 GCA_028555095.1 Dicrostonyx torquatus | reverse complement strand
CTCTCTCTCTCTCTCTCTCTCTCTCTCTCTCTCTCTCTCTCTCTCTCTCTCTCTCTCTCTCTCTCTCTCTCTCTCTCTCTCTCTCTCTCTCGTTCCTGTGCTATGCAACTGAGATTGGACTTCTCATTCCTGTTTCATGAATTTGGCCCTTATAATAAAGAAAATATAATTGGTCTATCTTGTAGTTAGCCTGGAATTCTTTGATCTGAGTCATTCAACACTCCCTGAACACTATGGTGTAATAATTAAATAGCATTTGTATTGTATTAGATATTGTAAGCAACACAGAGACGATTTAAACTACAGTGATCATGTTTGTAGGTTCTATGCAAATACTGACATTTCATATAAGGGATTTGAGCGTCTACACATTTTGAGAGTTCTGTATCCAGTTCTCTATGGACACCAAGGGGCATCTATAATCCAGTGAGCCTATAAATACAAAATGGGATGGAGAAAAGAAGCCAAGCAGTTACAGATGTCTTAACTCAGCCTCTCTCCCCAGTGTGTGACTGATTTGTTTGCCTTCATAAATAAGTTGCTCTAGATAACTGTGGGTTCCTTGGTCAATTCTTCTGAAATTAACTATCCCCAGCAGCTTTGCAAGAGTGTGAGGATAAACAGCAGGCTCTTTGAGGGTTATTTTCAGGTGCTATTGAACAAATGTAGAAACAACGGGAAGAATGAGTGGTCTAGATAAACAAGCTCTGAGGGACTTCTATGACTTTTTGCTTCATATGATGAGAAAGAGGGATTATTTGCTCACCTAGCAAACATTAATTAGACTCGTTGTCAGGGACTCCTCTTGACACCAGAGATATGCCAGTGGATAATAACAAAAAAGCAGGCCCTTACTCAACTATCAGATATTGCAGTTGGGAAGAACCCCCTGGATCCATTTCCGACTCCTTTATGAACAAGAGACAGATTATTCTCACAAACCTGAGAAAGATTGATTCCTTCTTCTGCCTCTGGGACTGCCATCCTTTCATCTCTCAATGGTCAAAAAGCCCATAATTCTCACAGAGAGCACTCCTCTGTACAAAGAATAAAGAGAGTAATTCTCATCATTTGCAATTTCAAGCCCTCAGAAGCAGCATATTATCATAGTTTGTCCGGAAGGACAAGCCAGAGGCATCATTTTCTTTCCTTTTTTTCTTCCTTCCTCTTCTCTTTCCTTTTCCTCCCTCAACCTCTACCACCCCCTCTCTTTCTCAGACAGGGTCTTCTATTGCCCAGGCTGGCCTTCAACTCACTAGGTATCAGAGAATGACCATCTGGGCCTCCTCCATCCACCTCCAAAGAGCTGGTATAGGCTTGTACCATCGCACCCAGCTTTGACAATTTGACAGAGTCAAAATCCTTGCAAACACCTTGGTACAAGGTATAGGGCTCATCCTTGATTTCTTTCTTTTCACCCCCAAATCCAATCACCGGTCAAGATCTGTAGGTTTTACATCTAATGCCTTCCTTTCCTAGTTTACCCCTATAAGAAGCCTCATTTTCACCTGTCCTATTAGGAACCGCCTCTAGCTCCTTTCTTTCAACCTTAGCCTCCATTGTTAGGTTTATCATTCAAGCACAGCATCACTTCTCCTATTCCATTCATCTTCATTGTTCCCCTTTACTTATTTCTGATCCTGTCTCATCTCTCTTCTAAAATATCTGATTTTTAAAAATCTTCAATCCTCAACTTCCTTTCCCTTGTCTCTCTCCTTCCCCTTCTCTCTCTTCCTCTCCCACCCTCGAGATTGTGTGTGTATGAAATCCAGATCACTGTGTGTGCTGAGCAGGGGCGCAGCAGCTGAGCTAACTACACCCAGAGCCTCAGTACTCACTCACTTGTGTTCGTGCTAAGCTCCGGCTTGGGAAGATGACACATTTCCTGGTTTATGTTCCGTGCTTTCTAGCAGCTAAAACTTTGCTCTCCATTTCCTTCCTTCTAGAATTCCCCTTTCACACCCCTGCCATCTGAAATTCTACTCATCAATTAACTTGAGGTCCAAATGTCTTTCTTTCCCGGAATCTTTCCTGCTCCGCCCACTGACCTACATTTTGGCTTGAGCCCTTGCTCTCTCCTGGCAGTGATCACTACCTTTTCTTTCTCCTCTCCTGAATTTGTTATTAGGTTCTTGAAGCAAAATTCAGGGCCTCTTTTTTTATTTTTCTTTTCCCCATTCTGTTATGGCTTCATATATGTCAGGTTTAAACAGACTGCTTTCTGGATTCTAGAACTAATATTGTAAACATCTGAGGGGCCAGTGGGGTGGGGGGGTAGCACTCGGTAAGTTGAAAGACTGTATGTTTTTGTCAGGCGCGGTTTAGAGATGCTTTTTTAAGACTTAGGGTCAGCCCATCTGAAACAATTCCACTGGGCAATCAAACACAAGTGTCAGTGTCTATGGAGATAGCAGAGCAATCTTTTGTAGCAATCCTGATTTATGAGAGAGACTGGCAAATAAGAGGTACTACATAATATTGCCTAACGCTTCCCTGGGAGTCAACCAAAGAATAGTGGAGAGAGAAAAAGAAAGGGTGTATGTGTCATGCTTAGTACATGTCTAGACTGTCAATGTGCATAGTTCTTAACATATAACAGTAACAACCAACACTTTAGGGCTTTGAATATACACCCTTGAGGATTGTTTTTAAATACACACTAGGCTTTCTACCCATTTCATTTTCATGAGGACACTGTAGGTAGATGAAATTACTTACTTGTTTTTTGGAGATAAGAGTTCATGTAGCCCAGGCTACCCTCAAACTCTTTCTGTAGCCAAGGATGATCTTGAATATTCCTTTTTCAAAATTTTTGTTTTGCTTTCGTGGTGTGTGTGTGTGTGTGTGTGTGTGTGTGTGTGTGTGTGTGTATTCCCGTGTGTATGGATACATGTGTGTGCATTCCTTGACAGTAGAAAAAAGAAAGCCTGCTTCAGCAAGGTGGGGCATTGAACTGAAGAGACAGCCTGACTCAACAAGGTGGGAGGAGAGAACCGACTTCTCAGAGCTGTCCTCTGACCTTCATGTGTGTCACAACATAATAAATAAGAAAAACAAAATGTTAGTTTTCTAAGATAATACTCATGTAGTAAGTGATTGTTCTGGGGTTCCAACTCAATGCTATCAATTACCAATGGGACAACACAGGGTTCCATTCATTTCCAATGGTGCCAATAGCAAACAACGGGCCTCCTTTGAAAAGTTATGAAGAAAGGAGGGAGTCTTCCAGGCTGATGCCTGGCAAATAACGCCAGAACCAGGCAAAACCTGTTTCATCTGTAGAGTCTTACACCTTTTTTCTTTTAAATTTATTATAGTGATTGTCACTCAAACTCAGTACAGTTCCAGGAAATGAGAGTGTTTTTGACTTAATTGTATGACATGCATAATCGGATCAGAGATTGGACTTGCTGGTTGCAAATTTGCAGGAAATGCCTCCGGAATTGGTCATCTCCTCAGAGAAGGATATTCCCTTGCCCACATTTCTATGTGTGTCCCCGGAGGATTTTGGAAAGTCAACTTGATTCATTTCTCAAGCTGGGAAATGCTCTATAGCTTCTGCCCTGCTAGGCACATGTCTCCTGGTAATGTGTCCCGGATGAGATCACACACCTATGGGTAGCACATCTGTGCAACCTGGATTGCTCCAGGCAACACAGCCAAATGGCCATTACTCACTAACTAATGAAACGACCTTTCCTATTCACCCAGGACCTTGATACTTGTCTTTAAATATAGTTTCTCCTCCATTGGGAAGGCTGCGGCACAGCCATGATTGAAGGCAGCCTATGAACCCTGTGCTCTGTTAGCTGCCCTTGGAGTCCCAAAGTTCTATAGAAGCCTCGAGGCATAGAAAATGGACCTCATTCTGAACTGTGCCTGACAGGAGGAGCTAAAACAGAGTTACTATCTAGTTCAGTGTATGCCCCTCAGTCTGCTCAGACTAAAACCTTTGCCTTCAGAGCCAGGTGGACTAACACAGGGGCATGGTGGCCCAAGCCAGAAATCTATGATGCAGGAGACAGGGATGACCTGGATCTCAGAGGGAAATCTTGACTCAAAATAAATGAGGACTTGGGTTTCTCTTTCGGAGATGCTCTGACAGCTTGGGTGTACATCTGTGGGCAAAGCAGGGACACATTTGAAGAGAAATATCTCTGCAGTTTGGGCTGGTTCACCAAGTTGGATTTCAAGTAGGCATGGTTGTTGTAAATAGGGGAGAGGTGTGTGTTGTGTTCCCCAGCGGCCAGCCACTGGCCCGCTCAGTGACCGCCTGCACCCGAAATAACCACATGAGGACGGTATTCATTTAAACTCTGCCTGGCTTATTATCACTAGCCTTTTCCCGGTTAGCCCTCACCTCATAAATCAACCCATTATAAAAGTCTGTAAGTCACCACGTGGTGACGTACCGGAAAGGTCTAACCTGCATCCATCTGCGACGGTGGCTCGTGGCGTCTGGCTCACTTCCTTTCTTCTCCTCCCAGAACTTCCGTTCTGTCTACTCTGCCCACCTAAGGGCTGAACTGTCTATAAGCCAGGCAGCTCTTTATTTAACCAATCAAAGCACAGAAATACAGGTGGACCCTCCCACACATGGTGGCTCACACCTGAAATCTCAGCACATGTGAAGAGGAGGCAGGGTGTTGTCAGGTGTGGGCAGGTGAGCTTGGGCTACATAGTGGGCTCCAGGGACAGACTCTGTCTTGAGAACATCTGAATTCATATCTGAAACAAGTTGGACTCCAATGTTGCAAGGTGGATTGGGGCCATCAGAACCATGCAACTTATGGTGGATTTGAGTAGGTGATTTCGTAGTAACATGTCACCAAGGGCCACTTTGAGTGACATGACCTACTCTGTTCTCTACTGCAATGAGCTTTTCTCATCTCCTGGGAAATGTTTCCTGTGATGTATGTGTATATGTAGGCATGTATGGTCAGTTTTTTTTTTTTTTTTGGGACAGACTCTTTGAAGGTAGGTTTTGTCTGAAACTCACTATATAGCTCAGGCTGGCCTTGAAACTCACAGCAGTCCTTCTGACTCCACCTCCAAAATATTTCAATTACAGACATAACCTACCACTTCTGGGTTATCATGAGACTCTTGGAAAGATTTTAGCTTGTGAGGTTGAAGTTGGGGAAAATCAGGAGGTGTATTTGGCATCATGTGGCATAAACATTGTGTGTGACTGAGAGGTATTTGGGAGATCTTCAAGTTGGTTTCTCCCCACCTCATCTCATCTTGAGGACTTATTATGTCAGAGATGCTGTACTAAAAGTGAAAGGACAGAGATGAGAAGGACAGGCATTCCTGGGTGGGGCGGGGCATCTAGGGAAGGCCCCATGAAGTTGGCAGTGCCATAAGGAGTTAACCGTAAACTCAATTGTTTTAGAAGTTGGCAGAGCCTGGGCATTCCACTCTGAAATACAGCATCTTGGCATCTCAGGAAACAGAAGTAGACCATAGACTCTAGAAAGAATTCCTCTCTCCCTCTTGCTCCCAGCTCCTTAGTACTCTATGAGATCCAATTGGCTTGTCCTTAAAATACTTCATAAAACCCTCATGCAAGAGTAGGTCTCCTTTCATCCAGAAGGATGCAAGATTGTTAGCGCTGGAGACACAGAAGCACAGAAAGAAGCCTGAGCAAACAGGCCTGGCCAGGTTCTCTCCAGTTTGCCATCAGCTCATATTTGTCCCCAGTCCCACTTATGCACAGTTGTCCATAAGAACTCACAGATTTTCCAGTTCCATATGGCTTAGCCTGGCCTAGAATTCTCTATGTAACTGAGGATTACCGGAATGACCACGGGCTCCCGATCTCCCAAGTGCTGGTCATATAGGCTACTATGCCCTGTTGAGTCTTAGTTCCTGAAGGCTCCTGTGCCACATGAAACCTACAGAAGGTAAATCTGTGTGCATTTCTCTATTTAATCTATCTTTTATCAAAGGGTTCTTTGCCATGGGATTCATGGTGGTGAAGAGAAAAATCCTGTCTGCGAAGTGTGGTGGCCTTGAGAGGTATCAGAGGCTCAGGTAGATGCCACACAGACGCAGAGGGTCAAAAGGGAGAGAGAAGCTATATTTAGGGCAGACAGAGCATAATGTGAGAAGAACAGGGAAGTGAAGGGGGTATAACTGCAGGGCCAAACCCAAAGAGCCTTCCCTCAGGGCAATGAGAAGCCACCAGGTGGTTGAAAGTGGCAACAAATGGCTTAGCTTTCTTGCGGTTACTCCTGCCCATAGAAGTCTCACAGCCTCTGTCTTTATCACTGGGCACGTGTGCCTAGTTATTCCTAACAGGGGTGAGTGTCGCTGAGTGGAAGGGATCAGAAGGCGGTGGGTGACTACTTGCTGAGTCAGTCATCTCTGCAGTATTCTGAGGCACGCTTTCCTGCCTAGGTGGCTATACAGGAGTGATTGACATCTGCTTTATATTAGGGTTAATGCTCAGTGCATGGTAACGGAGACTGCACTGGCTTCTGGGTAGGAGACCTGTGTTCATGACATTGATGGGGTTTAGGACGCACTCCCCTCAAATATGGGCACCTGAGTATTTGATAAAACTGAAGCAGGTCCTCCTTTCTCAACTCCCTTGATAAAGATGCTAAAACCTACATTTTCTGACCTTTCTTCTCAGCAGGCTATGGATCAATAGTCACTGTTTACGAAGAACAAAGAAGCTGAAGACACAGCTCCCAACCAGAATCCCAACAGGATTTGCTGAGTTTCTCTTACTTTTTTTATCATTAGGTTAGAACCCCTGTCCCATCCTGCTTCCTCACCAAGGTCCCCTCTTCATCAGACCTATACATTTAAAATACACAGGCTTGGGGGGCTGTAGAGGTTGTCCAGGGGTTAAGGGTGCATATTGTTCTTTTAGAGGACCCACATTGGGTAGCTCACACCTGTAACTCCAGCTCCATTCAGGGCACCCTTTCCTCTGATTTCTGAATTAATGTATACAGACATACATAATTTTAAAAACCAATAAAAACAATTTTTTTTAAAACTACAGCTTTTCCCATTTTTGATTTCTGAGGATTCTCAGGCCACATAAACTCGTATTATATAAACTGCCATGCTTTCTCATGTTAACCTTTGTTAAAGGGGCCTCACTGTGAACCTAGAGGTGTGTGAGAAAATGTCACTCCCTCCGACACCCTGGCAAGGAAGAACGCTTTTCATTTTGTTCATCTCCCAGCGCCCTTCTGCTACAGAAAAAGGATGACCAGTTTAGTAAATACTCTTCATCCTGCCCAGTGACTTGTGTACAAGGAAGTGGTTCTGAGTAACACCCTTTGCCAGCCTGCCTGGGAACTCGCTAGAAATGCAAATTATTGGACTCCACCCAAGACCCAGTAAATCAGAAACTCTGTGGGTGGAACCCAGGCATCTAGCTTTAAGGAGGCCTCCTGGAGACTGTGGCTTATGTTAAAAGTTTGAGGACCGTACCTAAGGGGGTAAACTTTAATAAAAAATTGTACCGAACGAACTTAATCTTCTCAGATCTCTTCGCCAAAGTTCTGCAGAATCACCAGGAGAGGGCGGCTGTGGACCTGCCTTTTGCCTTCCCAAACTGCAGAGCCCAACGGAGGGTAAACAGCAGCCACAGCAAGTTCTATCCGTTGCCCAAGTAAATCACAAATATATAAAAAGAGACTTCAAAAGGCCGTGCTATCAAAGCGGCAGTTAAAGGCGACATTCAAAGTCACAGCTGCATCGACGAGGCTGCATCAGCATCTCGAATTCCGAAGCATTTAGGTCTGAAGCAGTTTTATTTTTGCGGTATTTTTTCGAGTCCCTTTCCTTTGATATACATGAGCCTCTCGACTTTCCTTTGTTCTTTTTCCACGCGTCAGGTTTTCATCAGGTTTTCGAGCTTCCCCGCAAAGACGTTGAACCGCAGCACGATCAGCTGCGGATCCGCAATGCTCTGCCGCCCTAGCAGGGTTCAGGGGCAAGTGCAGGCAGAGAAGTCCCTCCTCCCTACGTCCTCCACAGGACTCCACCACCTTTCCCACCCACAACATTTTGATCTCTTCAGTGGCATTTGTGCTCTGCTCCTTTCTTCTCAACTCTGGTGCTGTCATTGTTTCCAGGTTCCGTTACTGAACCAGGGGATTTTTTGCAAGAGCCAAGTCACAGTGGGCCTACATCTTGATGAGGTGCTGAATGACAGGGAAGGGTGCAAGGACTGAGACCTCTCTGTTTTTTCTCTCTGCCTGGCCTTTAAACCGAGGTACACCCACGTCAGGAAGTCGGGACACCTGTAAGGGGTACAAGATGACTTGAGGGTTTGCCTTTGTCCTAACTGTCCCCTGAACGAAATGTGTAACTCCTAGAAAGAATGAGCTGCACAGGGGGCGCCTTACAGAGCATTTAGGGAACACGGAGTAATTCTGCATTTCTCACAGTTTAGGTCAATACAAGTTGAAAGAGTCTTCCTTCTGAAAAGTGTAATTAAAACAACAACGATGACAATCAAGGTTTGTTTGTTTAAATTTGTTTAAAATTTTTAATTAAGTTTTTTTTGACAGAACATTTATATCACTTTTCTCTAAGGTTCAGGGGACACCAAAGAGGAAGGAAAACAAAGAATGCAGGGTAGGACAATCAGGGGGAAGGGCTGCAAAATGCTATCTTCAGGGGACAGGAATGCCATTGTAAACGTGATCTCACCAATCTCACCTTAGCAGCATAGGGCGTAGCACAGGACCTGCACAGGCTGGGCTGACTGACAGTCAATCATGGATAGGAAAAGGTTCATGAGGACTTATTGTCCCTGGCAACTTATAGTTACTGATGGATTCTGGGGAAGGGAGAGTCAGTGTCTTCAGTTGTCTACTTGAGGTGAGTCAACTAGGTTTCTGTGGATTGTTCTTTGGTTACACAGATAGCCCTGGTTAGAATCAATGGCTTGCAAAACAAAGCAGAAAGACAGGAATTGGAGAAGGGACCTGTAGAAAGGAGGAGATTGTGACAGGCATGAGGGAGATAACAGAGGGTGGAGGGGTCAGAATAATTAGAATAAATTGTGTATGTGTATGAAACAGTCAGAAAACAAATTCAATCAATGGGGCAGGGGAAGAACCAAGATAAAGGGAGGGATACTTGGGGAGGGTGTTGTTGGAGTTCCCTCTGTATGCTGGGGATACCATTGGTTAGTAAAGAAGCCGCTTTGGGCTTATTACATTGCAGAATAGGGCAAGGTGGGAGTTCCAAGCAGATAGAGGAGAGAGTAGGCAGAGTCAATGAGAAGCCATGTAGCCACTGCAGGAGACAAATATCAAATGCTGGACAGAACCTTACCGGTGAGCCACAACCATGTGGCAATACGCAGATTAATAGAAATGGGTTAATTTAAGATATAAGAGCTAGATAAGAATATGCTAGAGTCATTGGCCAAGCAATTTAAACAGTTTCTGTGTGGTTATTTTGGGTCTGGTAGGTGAGAAATGAATGAGTAGACTCTGCCTACGGATTGGCACACCAACATGGGGCTGACTACATTCACATAAAACCTGAGAAAGCTTGGAAATAAATTCTAGATACAAAAGAACAGACTTCAGCAGGGCTTCTTGGTAACTGGCACTTCTTTTTCAGATGGGCTCTGTTTGCTGTCAGCGAGCAGGGGCATCATAGCTCCTTTAAGAGAGGTCTTCCTGATTCAGCATTAGCAGCAAACTGCACTGCAGAGGCTTCCTGGTTCATGCTGCCTGCATGAACTCCAACTCTTTCAGGAGGCTGAACACTTGAATGGGGTTTGTGATCAGCATGCTGGAAATGACTTGGTGGCAGCATGGGCCAACTGCTTATCAGAGTTGAGGTGGTGAGTGCAGCTCCTTCCTAGTGGTCCCAGAGCTGGCAGTGAATTAACTCTGCCTCGTTAAATCAGTATCCAGGGCCACGGTGACCATATTGCTTACCATTTTAAAATGTGTTTGGTCAGAAAAGGATTTCAAATACATAATAGGACAAATTCAGACATAAAAGGCATCTAAATGAGACACAGTATGTTTAAAAATTGCATGTAGGTTTGGGAGAGAGAAGAAAAAGAAGTAAATAGTTTTCAAAAAATAAAACAAAGTCTTTAAAGAGACAGAGTACAGACAGGCATAGATTAAAGGAGTAAAAATATAATCCATGTAAAGATGGAATATACACAGAGATTATTATATGCTAGATTATGTATATTATTGTGTTTCTTTGAATTTTTTGACTGTGAATGAGCTAAGTACAGAAAAACATTTCATTGTACAGGCTGCTAAGCTAAGCCAACATATATATTTTAAAGGTATCTTGACTTCAAAATTTGGGCCTAAGTATATGTTGCTTTAGAAAAGAGGTTCTGCTTTTGTTTCCACAGAAGATGGGAACCTGTGGATTCTTTCCAGGTTAACATGGTTTTATGGAACAAGATCCCCTGAGAGATCTCCATGAACCCTAGGAATGCTTTGCCCAATAAACAGCAGGAAATAGTTCAGAGAAAACTATGCCCAAATTTTCAAAATTATTGCTTAAAATGTTTGTTTACATTTAAAGAGGAATATGCTATAGAGATACATATTTTGCATTGGTATGGATCTTGGTTTATTGATAAAAATTTAAGGTCAATTTTGTTAGATTGTATTTCTGCTCTTGATTAAGGTATTGTGTTTGTGCAGCTCATTTAAAAATATAATATATGCCTAAGATATACAGGTTAATTGATAGTCATCCATACTAGTCAAGCTTGTAGTAATGTTAGTTAGATTTTCTAGATGTACAGAGAAATATTTCAGTTGGATAGTTATTCTTCAAACCTTTCAAAGACTTACAAAATATATCTTTTAAAATGTTAGGACTTTTCATGACAATGAGACTCATCTGCTGGTAGCAACACCAATCTGCTTCAAGAGGAGGATGGGCATCAAAGAGGCTCCTTATGGAGCTTGTTAGCCATTTTGGTAAGAAACTGCTCTTTCCTGGACTGCTTGATGTTATGCTGTGTGAACTGGACATGCAGGACCCACAAAAAAATGACTACTGAAGTTGCTTAAAGGTACTCTTCAGGGTTCCTGCTTCGTGAAAGAGTCTGCCAGACATTCTGTAGGACACAGAAGAAAGTGACTGACAAACTGACAATATAGGTGGAATTGCCTTTGAAATTTCCTACTTCATGGAAAAGTCTGCTAGATACTATGGGACTGTAGGTTGAAGATGGGTGCTCCAATGTTACAAAAGAAGTTTGGATGACTGTCCAGGCAGTGAGATGTCTCTGTTAATTCTAGAGTTTTGAAAGCTGCTTACAATTCACTTCCTGTTTACTTAGGTAATATTATATCCTTCTGAAGTCTTTGATAGAGTTGAAGAATAGTTAGTTATAATTATAGTCCTTAGTTATGATAAAAGATAAAGTAGATATAAATATTGTGACTATAATTCTTGCTTGATAACTCTTTTGTTGTATGTAATATTGCTGTGTTAAAGTTAAAACCTTCCTTTTTATTTAGACAGAAAAGGGAAGGTGATGTAAGATTCCCCTCTGTATACTGTGAATACCATTGATTAATAAAGAAGCTCCTTTGGGCCTATTGGAGTGCAGAATAAGGCAAGGTGGGAGTTCCAAGCAGATAGAGGAAAGAGTAGGCAGAGTCAATGAGAAGCCATGTAGTCGCCACAGAAGACAGACACCAGATGCTGGACAGAACCTTACTGGTAGGCCACAATCATGTGGTGATACAAAAATTAATAGAAATGGGTTAATTTAAGATCCAAGAGCTAGCTAAGAATATAATAAGAGTCATTGGCCAAACAGCATTGCAATTCATACAGTTTCTGTGTGATTATTTTGGGTCTGGGTGGATGGGAAATGAGCAAGCGGTCTCTTTCTACAGGGGTGGAAGGAAAGCAAGAAAAGAGTGCCATGTGACAGACTTTTCTTGTAGAGACCTGGAACAAACATCTATATGCTACTGATAGGAAACTAACAGCAGATGGAAGTTGGAATACCACCAAAACTCAACTTGATGAACCAATGATTTTTGGTGGGGTTACTTATAGGAGTATGGTGAGAGGTTACTTACAGAAAACAACGACTCAAATACAGCTACATCACTAAAGTCCACCTCAGCACTGGAGACAGCTTGGGAAGACTGGAGCACCCTGAAGCTCAGGAGGTTAGGGTGTCTTTTCCAGGTGGCTCAGCTGGTCTAAGGCTCCTCCAGGCATCTAGACTAGCTTTTGTTTCTTCCAGTTTGGCTGATTTCTGCTCATGCAGTTCTTACCTCTTCTTCTTCCAAATAGCTGGGCTTGTCTGAGAGTGACTTTCAGTAGTCTTTACTATTTATATGCTTGTAGTGGGAGCGACGCAGTGAATCTGGTCAGTTTCAGAGACTTCCCAAAGCTATTTTGGGTTGTTTACTTCCTATCTTAATTAGTTTCCCTGCAGAATGGAATGGTTCAATCTGGAGGGCATTGCTACACAGCAAATCAGAAAGGGAAAGATGGGAAAGAACAATGGGGGTGGGAAATATACATACGTACATACACACACACATATACACACACATACACACATTCATATATGTGAAAATATCACAGTGAAACTTATTTCTTTGTATTCTAATAAAAATCAATTTGAAAAGAACTAAAAATGATAAAATAAGATACCATTAAAACTTCATTTATATATATTCTTTTTGAGACCAGGTTTCTTTATCTATTCAGCCTGGCTTGGAATTGCATTTTAGGTCGGGCTGGCCTCACACTTCCTGGGCACTTGGATATTCATTCATTTCTATCATTAGCATATAAACTAATGCATTTCATTATTATTTTCAATTTGAATGTTCAGAGTATTTTCTGCTGTGGGGATGCCAGGGTGGGAAAGGGGTTTGCCTGTTGATAAGGAGACATATTTTATAACTTTAAAGCTATATGAGATTCTTTCTCAATTTATAGTAAGATCTTCACACATCTATTTCCAAATTCAAGTTCAAGTAGAAAGGTCCCACAGCTCCCAGCTAATGGAAGGAGAGAAAGGAAGGAGAAAATCATTTAAGCCTGGTTCTATGTCACCAGATTCAAGGCCTCTTAGTGCTCGGCTACTTCCGGTTTGGAAGGGTGCATATTAAATGATGGTTTGTAATCGCTGAGTTGTTATCTTGACTTTGGAACAATAAGAAAGGAAATACAGACAGCATGCTCAAGGATGATCCACAGCTGTCTTGTTTTGTCATTATGATACAATCAGGTTTCTTTTTTTCTTTTTAGTGGTGGTTTGTCTACTGTTTTGCTTTATTTCATTTTCTGCTGTTCCCCTGCAAAGCCCTGAAATTCTGAGGCTGTCTAGAGGCAGAATTAAAATGCAGAGAAAATGGGGGGGGTATGAAAAGAGAGAGGGGAGCCTTGAATGGAGGCATCTGGTTGAAGTGTTTCACCAGGATCTGAGCAAAATTTCCAGCTCGAGACCTTTCACCCTTCCCAGCCACACAGCTGCAAACTCCTAGGAATCACACCAAACAAAAACAAAACCAAAAAACAAACAAACAAACAAAAAACATTTACAGGGAGAGAACATGTATTAACCCTGCTGTGCAACCTTATTGGCGTCTGGTTTTATCTCATCAGATTCTATCCAAGGCATCTTTGGAGACACATTCTGTCTCACTCTTAACAAAGAGAGAGAAGGGGGCAGATTTCTTAGCAACAATGTGAAATGTAACTTGAGTCTTATAGCTGATACTAAGATAATTAGTGGCCTCCTCTCCATTAAGAAACCCATTCCTATTCTTGGTACAGCTTACTTTCCCTACGCTCCCTTGGGAAGCAAACATCCCCACTTGGGTATGTCATACTCTTGTCTGAGAGCCCCTCTTTCTTTTAACCCTCATGTATAAGCTTGGATTAAAATATCTTGATTACAACCATCAAGTCTGTTTTTTAGCCTTGAAATTCTTTTCATACTCAAAACTGCAAAACCAAGTTTGGATTGACTTGAGGTTCTCAAGGCTTAGGAGAATTCCTTGGGCTGCTGAGGGTTGCAGTATAGAGCCATGTCTCTGTCGCCTCATTGCTGATATTTCCCTTTCATTTCTGGATAGCATATAATTATAGCTCTTTATATTTCTTGGGGGTCTCTGCAAACACTATGGCCAGCAGTGTCCATCCATGAGAGGCAAGAAGGCAATTTAATTCAACATGACTCAGTAGCTGATGTTGGTTTAAACTTCAAAAGTCTGACCTCAAGTACTTTATTTAAGGCATATTTAAGCACAACATAATTTGGGAAAAAGTTTCCTGGTCACAATTAACCCAATCCCATGTACACACAAAGATTTAGACATGACTACATTGAAATTCCTTGCAAAGTGCAAGTAACATTTTCCATAAAGATAGGTTGTACATTTCCATACAATAGGTTTAGAAAATAGCCTCAAGATAAGGGTCTAAGGGAAGAATAGGGCTGTAGATTGACCAAGACAAACAAGTTCAAGATAAGGGTCTGGGGGCCGGGGGGTGGGGTGGGGGGACTCTGGTGTGGCCTGGCCACACAGTGCAAAGGTTACCAGGGTATTAATCATGTCCCTTCACAGCCTTCTGGGAGGAAAACAGGTTATATGCCTTTGAAGAGATAACCCTGTGTGCTTAACATTTCTGGTTCCCCTAGTGCATATCTGTGAGCACAAAGACCTACTAGCTCCCTACACCATTCCATGTTCACTTCCAAGGACTGAGAGTCAAGATGCTTTCCTTTCATTTCAAGCCAGTGAAATAGCATACTCCATTGTGTATGCAAAATAGTGGTTGCTAGAGCTGTAGTTTCTAAGGGGGATGGGCACTTTTAGGGAATTTTTTTTTCAAGACAACATGTAACAGCCCTAGCTGTCCCTAGAACTGGCTCTTGCAAACCAGGGTAGCCTTGAACTCTCAGAGATCCTCCTGTCTCTGCTGGATTAAAGGTGTGTGCCACCGCTGCCATGTTTAGGGAAATACTTTTACAATTGTGTATGTATCTGTAGGGGCAGCTATTTAAAACATTGTTAAAAGTACCTACCTACTTTCTGTTTCTGTTGTTTTAGTTAAGAGTCTTTGCAAAATCTTACAATGATGGGTTGGAGACATAACTCAGTTGGTTGAAGTCTTGCCTAGCAAGCGGGAAGCCCTAGATTGATAAATCTCATATGGTGGCACACATCTCTAACCCCACAATCCTGGAACTAGAGTCAGGAATAGCAGAAGCTCAAGGTCATCTTTGGCTGTATAAGAAGTTCAGCTTTGACTAGAGACGGTGTCAAAAGAAATCAAAAGAAAAAAGAAAAAGAGAAGAAACAGAAAGACGACAGGAAGAAAGAACTTCATGATGAACCAGCCAGGGTCTAGAGAAACCCAGTTCATTCTTTGTTATCACAGTAACTTCTCTATGGACAAGCCGGCTTATTATCGTTCCTTTTCAGACATGAGCCTTAAATTGAGCAGGCTCATAAATGGGCCTATATTAACTTTTATTCGGTAACAGAATACTTGATAAAAACAACTCCAGGGCAGAGAAGCTTACATCAGCCCTCAGTTTCAGAGAGTCTCATTCTACCACAAGCGGGAAGACATAGCGAAGGTCACGGTAGCAGGAGAACATGGCAGTCCTGTTCACATCCTGATGGACTGGGAAGCAGAGAATAGACAGAACTGGGGTCTAGGCTATTAGCCTTTGAAGACTCTCCCCTAGTGATCTATTCCATCAACCAGGCTCCACTTCTTGAAAGCTACCCAGAATGATCAAAACAGTGCCTCCTGCTGTCACAGTAGAGTTGAGGCTATGAGTCCACGGTCAGACATTTCAGAGACACAAAGACAATGCATAGCCCTACACGCACTTTCCTCTATAAGATTCCAAGTTGCTTTCTTTGTTTTGCAAAGAACTCTTGTGCTCTCCTTACTTGTTGTAGTAAATCTCATCCCACTCTTTTATCTCTAGGCTGTGCTTGTTGACTTTGCACTCTCTGAGATGCAGTCCCAGTTGTATTGTTACTGTAGAAGCAGGCTAAGAAGTGCTTGCTAAAAACACAAGCCCAAACTTGTGATCCTTCTACTGGATCAGTTTGATTGACTCCTTGCTGCTTGTCTTTCTGGGTATGAGTGGGATCTGTCCCTCACTAGACTCTCAGCTGTCTCCTAACTACCAAGAGGCAGTCAGAAGACCTTGCTATTTGCTCAAGTCCTAGATGTTTGACCGTGTATCTCTTGCATGCTTGTGCCATACCTTCTCACTGTCATAATCCCCGTGGGACACTCTCCACTCTCAACTTCTTCCCCTGCCTGACATTTCATAGGCTGGATGCCAGAGATCTCCTTGCTCATGTTAAATAAAGGACAATATGGCCCTCAGAGGCTTCCTGCTTCTGATGAGGAACACTGGAAGAAAAGGCTTCCCTTGACAGAGTAGACACAAGAATGGTCATTTGGCATGGCAGTATCTAAATTTCATTCATTTCCTGGGCTTAAGGTCTTGGTTAGATAAGTTTATGTGTTAACTTGACTATGGGAGTTCTAAAATCTGGGAACCATTATTTCTGATTGTGTGTGTGTGTGTGTATGTGTGTGTGTGTGTGTGTGTGTGTATGTGTGTGTGTGTGTGTGGTGAGGGGCAGCGGAAAATGGAGGATGGGGCATGGGGTAGGGTGAGGGCGTTTCCAGGAGAGACATTCAGATCAGTAGGCTGAGCAAAGCCCTCTCTTTCGACACAGATAGGCATTGTTCAATCCTGCAAGGACCTGGATACAACAGAGAGTCATAGGAAGGGTGAGTCTGCTCCCTACTTGGCTGTCATACCCATCTTTTCTTGCCTTTTGATATCAAAACCTTAGAACCTGAGCTTATGCCCTTGGATCGGAAGCAGACTGCCATCTTCCCTAGTGTTCCAGCTTATGGTGAGTCTCCTTGGCCTCCATAGTGCTGTGAGGAGGGAGATTCTTCATAAGAGCACCCCTGAGCATGCTTCTGCTTCTCTGAAGAGCTCTAGTTCTAGGTCTGTTGGCTCAGACATCCTAATCATTCCAGTCTAACCCAGATACTTCCGGAAACTATTTGAGCTGTTGTTTCAAGTGTGTTGGGTCCTGTGAGGAAAACATGTAATTGCGGAGTTGCGGAGGCGTAGGCTTCCTTCGGTTTGTATTGAGATTCAGTAATATGTGTTGCTTGGCTGCTTCATCAAGATTCTGAAACTTCCTGTTGGATCAATTCTTCAGCTCAATCACAAATTCCGGTGGAGAACTAAAGGCCACAGTGGGCACTTCAGGCTGGAAGTATTGTGTTATTGTGAGGCAGGCCTCTGGTGCTGTCCCTTATAAAGCTGGAAGACCTCCTGAAGGGAGCAGGCCCTTTCTTCAGTCTGGGTCACACTCCTGGTCTGGTGACTGAGTCCTCTGTTCTCTGCAGGGCCTTAGCTCTGAACTCCTTGCCTAGCTCAGGAAGTTTCTGAATCCCTCCTCTCACCTGTCTCATTGCTTTCCTGGGATAGGTTTGCTGCAGAACACAGGACACTGCTCTGGCTTTCTACATTCCCTGGAAGCAAATTGCTCTTCTGCTTTCTTCTGCTCCCTGGCTTGAGAGCAGCTGGGCTTTGTCACGTGGACCTCCTTGAGTATCTGCTACTGGTAGAGACTTCCATGAGGGTTGTGTGCTGTCCCCTGACATCAGCTGCTCCGAGGTGTGACATGTCATTCCTGTGTCACCCTCTCCAATCTTCTTTATAGTCACACATCTCAAGAGAACCCATGTGAGGACTGACATGTTCATATCATCATCCATCTTAAAACCCTTCCTACACTCCTTGCTGCTTTTCATGTTCTTCAGGAGAACACATCTGAGTTTGCTTCTGACTCTTTGGAGAATTTGAATTCAAGGCCCTTGGGCTCAGACATTAACTTTCCAGTGAGCTCACTCAGATAATTTCTAGATTCTAATTGAATCACTGTGTCCTGAGTCCTTTGGGGCAAGATTCCAATGCCCAGTTGTTGCTGTCCTTCCTCAGCTTGTAGGACAGACCAGTTATACACATGGAGGATAAAAACCCAGAGCCCACAACATTCAAGCACTGGCTTTGATACAAAGTGTAGGGCCTCACTTTCTGGGCTTCAATTTCCGTGTCTGTGGAAAGGTCATATTTACCCAGGGTTAGTGTGAGGATTAAACAAGCTAATGTGCCTCACACTTTTAGGACACGCTTTGGCACACAGTTGTCATCATTTAAATGTTACCTGTTATTAGTTTTCGAGCTTGAGTCTCTGATGGTGGAAGTTACCATGTACTCCGTTCAAACTGCCCTGCCAATATTCCTCGGGAACATCTTGTTTTAATTTACATCTGTGTCCATTCTCTCCCCCAAGCACAAGATACATTTCCTGTTTCTGAAGCTAGCCTGAGTTCTACCCGTCTTTCAAAATTAAGCAGAGCTTCTCCTTAGGAGGAGACTTCCTTCCTCATGAGTCCTTTGCGTGAACCCTCCATCACACCCCAGTGACACCTCCGATCACATTTTCTTCTAATCTGTAGTCCCCACGTTGTTTCCTTGGTACCAGGGAGCCTCATCAGAGGAAGGACAGGCTGTTCAGCCTTTGAATCTCTGGGCTGCAAAGTAGCCTTTGTGGACAGTAAACAATCATTGATGGTCTCGCTGTCGAAAAAATGACTATTGCTTTACCTTCTTAGGCAGCCACAGAAACCAAGGCTGGTCCTGCTGCAGGGGCAGCCTCAATTGGTTCCAGCCAGCAGCCGCTCTGACATGGACCCAGATGACTCACTGTGGGGGCTGTTTGTGTTAGAGCCTCTTCTGCTACACTGGAGATCTCTCTTTGATTGATACACTGGAGATCTCTCTTTGATTGCTAATGTTGGTTTTTACTTGACAAATAGCCCAGGAGACAAACCTCTGTGTCTGTCTGTGAGGATTTTTAGGATGGGTTGAGGTGGGAGACCTGTTTACTCTAAATACCGGCAACAGCATCCCATGACCTGGAATTCTCGACTGAATTAAGAAGGGAAAGCAGGTTGAGCATCAGCGTTCATCTTTCTGTGTCCTGACTGTGTATGCATTGCCATCAACTGCTTTCTGTCCCCAGGGCCATGATGTTCCAGCCATGGCAGGCCACATCCTTTAACTCTGAGGTGAAATAAACTTTTTGGTTGTTTTCGCAGGTATTTCTGTCACAAGGATGTTTCATAATATTTGTTTACACAGTGAAGATGTATATTTGCCAAGGAGACTTCTGATTATTTTCATAAAGAGTCAATAATCAGGCACAAAGCAGTTAGGTGGGACTTTCAGAGACAGAGGACTCAGGGAAGAAGAAAGACAGAGTTGCCAGGGAGATGTGGAGAGAAAATGGGAGGTGCAAGATAGAAGAAAGGTAATACCATGTGGCAGAATATAGATTAAAAAATATGGATTAATTCCAAAGCTACACCAAAAACTTATCTCAAAAAACCAAAAAAGGGATTAATTTAAGGTATAAGAGCTAGTTGAGACAAGCCTAAGCTAAAGGCCAAGATTTCATAATTAATAATAAGTTCCCACATCATTATTTGAGAGCTTGCTGTTAGGACTGAGAAGGACTTATTACACACCAGCAAGAGGAAGACACCCTTAGGCTGCTTGCCGCCTTCCCATTAGAAGTACAAACCCAGCACTACCTTGCAGAACTCAGGGAGAAGGTGCTCTATCTCCACACATAGTGACAAATTGTGAAAGATTGTTACATTTATTTACCTATGTGTATGTGTGTAGGTGGGATGTGCCACAGTGAGTGTGGAATTCAGATGACAACTTGTAGGAGTCAGTTCTCTTGATTCACCATTGTAGGGCTGTGGCATCAAATTCAGGTTGCCAGGCTTGGCAGCAAGTGCCTTTGCCCACAAAGCATCTCACCATCCAACTTAAATGCTTTTGGTTTTCCAGCTAAATGTGTGACCATGACTGACATGGTCTTAGAAGAAATCTGAGAAAAAGTCGGGTTGAAGAAATCAATTGTTGGAAAAACTGATTGGAGAAATTTCTATCTATCCCTTTCTTACTCTTTTAGTTATTAGCAGGAATTTATACAGAGTAACAAAGAAGCCAACCCAAAGACCGCATGTTATACATGCCTTGCTGGTTGTGTCCATACCAGCAGATTCTGCTATATGAATTTCCTATGAAAGTTTTGGTTGTTACTTGGGACCAATCATAGAAAAGGAGGAATGCATCATTATTTCTCTATTTGCTACTTGGAGTGTGTTGTGATGGGTACAGCTACCACAGCCATAATAGACTATGAGGACAAGGCCCTCCACCTAGAATAGAATGAAAACAGAAGGACTTAGGTCATAAAGTATACCCTTTCTGGACTTTACCAGGGTTCCTTTTCAGTTTACTGTTTCATGCATCTCAACTGAGTCCAGCTGACTTAGTGTATCATTTGTTCTTGTCTTTGCAGGAACACAAGGGGTGCTTCTGGGTGAATTTAGACCAGGTCTCTGAACCCAGCATCAGATCAAGGCCCTGCTTGTTTTAGGCTCTGTAAACTCCAAGTCTTAAGAAACTTTGTCCTAGCCTCTGTGTACCCATCTCCCTCCTTTTCCGCCTCTTTTTCCTCCTTCTCCTCTGTGAAACCTAACTCTGTTTCTTTTGCTCTTTACATGAATTTGGTAAATTTCAATAGCATCACACCCAATTACCAACTTGTACCATCTGTGGCTTTACTGTTAAAGCCCATGTCTCTCATCCCAGTTTGTTCATTTGTGTGTATAACCTCTGGACACAGATACTCTCATTCTCAGTGCCTGTTGACAGAGTTTTCTGTCCCACCGCCGTTCAGTCTCATAGAAGTACACAGAGGCCTACATTAATTATAGACGGGTTGGTTCATTAGCTCAGGCTTCTCATTAACTAATTCTTATATCTTAAATTAGCCCATAAGACCATTGTCCCACAGCAATCCCTCTCTCCATTTTTTTTACTCTCTCCATTTTTTTAAAGTGCTGTGGGACAATTGTCTTGTACCCTATCAAGATTTGTCACTTGTATTGGTTTAATAAAATGCTGATTGGCCAGTAGCCAGGCAGAAAGTATAGGCGGGATGATCAAAACAGGAACATTCTGGGAAGAGGAAAGGCTCAGTATGCAGTTGTCACCCAGACAGAGAGGAAGCAAGATGAGAATGCCTCAGTGACAAAAGGTACCAAGCTATGTGGCTAACACAGACAAGAATTATGGGCTAATTTAAGATGTAAGAGTTAATGGGACAACCAGTTTATAATTAATGTAGACCTCTGTGTGTTACTTTGAGACTGAATGGCTATGGGACTGGGTAGGATAGAAACCTCTGTCAACAAGTGCCCAGGAGAGGAAACTGTGCTGAGGAAGATGAGAACCCTGGAGAGTCAGTTAAGGGAAACTTTATGGAAGCCACGGGATCTTGGTTTACTAGATTTGAGGTGACTGTACCCTAACTTTCAGGCAGCTAATTTCTGCTCTAGGTGATCTACCAGAGAGCACTAGTCCCTGAAAACCTACTGCTGACCTGTGGCAATTACTAGTTTGCAAGGGAAACTATTTTAAAGTAGTCTTAAAGAGGCCATAAGTTGAGGAGAAGGCTCAGCCACCTGGCTTTATACTCCATCAGTATAGTTCCCAGCAGCTCTGTCTCCCCCTTGGAATATGTTCATTTCCCAGTGTTAACCTTAATCACCAGCTTAATTGTCGTTTCTTACAGTTGATTATGGCTTCCTCTGATGAGATCAGATCCCATCAGGCCAAGGGCTTAGCCTCCTGCACCCTGTTGCTCCCCATGGGATGACCCTCATCTACAAAGGTTACAGGTGCCTCATTAGACCTCAGAGAGGGGAATCTCGGGTTGGGTAACTTGTCTTTCTCAAAGTGGTTCCTCATCTGGGACTGGATTTTAATTAGCCCTCAATTCCATGCAAGTATTTGACATCACATTTGAAGGGTACAGATTTGCGTGCATGGCCAAAACTTGGGGTGCCCTTTTAAGCTGGCATTTCTCACTCTGGGTCCTTGGACAAAGGCCTTACAGTGGCAGCAACTCTCTCCTATCTTCTTACACAAAGATTGCTTTGACAACTGATGGCTTTTTTCTTTCTTTTCTTTCTTTCTTTCTTCTTTTTTTTTTTTTTTGGTTTTTATTTCTTAAAAGCTGTCTGTGTGATGGACAGCACAGCATGGAAGAAATGCACAAACTGGTGGCTAGCTTACTAGATTGCCTAAGCAAACCAACACAGCGATTTTATTGTCTTCACAGCTACAGCTCTTTGTCTGTGTGTTCTGTTCCTTTATTTGCCATGCAAGTCACACAGAAGTTGGAATAATAGCTTCTAGGCTGAGAGCCGTATTGCTGCTAGGCTGAGAGCTGAGAGACCTCGGCCATTTGTGTGCAATCTCATTTGAACTCGGGGACTGGGGAAGGCAGCACTTGCCCCTCCCCTTACTTTCTCAACTGCTATTCAGCTTCTTGTGCTTAATGAGGCTTTTCAAAAAGGAAAACCGGCAAACAGAAAACACAAGTTCTGCCCTTTAAGCAATTGCTTTCTAAATTCTTCATCAGCACACACTTGTATGATGAAGGTGCATTTTTAAGGATGTCTGAGCTGCAATCTACAGCACCCACGGCAAATGAGTCAGACTGGGTGGTTTCCTTAGCAAAAGCAATGTTTAATATCCCCTTTCATTAACTGAGAAAACTATTGGACAAATTAATTTTCTGAGACTAATAATTACTCAGTTAATTAAATACCTTTCCGGCCAATGATTCCGGATCTGAGGACTGAATATTTTTGGAAGAGCCTTAATATCGAGGCAGGGCATACTAAATCTATGCACAGCCTCCATGAACAGAGACCACTTCACACACTTAGAATTCCCATTTTCATCTGCGTAAAGATGCTGGTTCAGAGAGTGAGGTGAAACTGTGCCATCAAAAAAGGAGCTGTATTGGGCCCCAAGGAGATGTCTCTCTGAGAGTAATGTGCTGTACAAGCATGAGGACTTGAGTTTGCATCCCCAGCACCGATGTAAAAATTACACATCTGTAATCACAGTTCTGGGTGGGGGAGTGGAGGCAGGCAGGTCGCAGAGGCTCAGTGGCTGACCAGTCTAGCTGATACACTGAGCTGCAGGTTTGGTCTAGCTGAAACAAACTCTGAGCTCCAGATTCGGAGAGACCTTCTTTCACAAACTGAAGTAGTGAACACTGGAGGAAGACACCCAGCATCAGTTCTGGCTTTCACACAGACTCATGCACACGCACGCACTCATGCACATACTCACACCTAAATTAGGGGCAGCTTTGGGGCGTATTTTCCAGTCAACAGATTTTAAACAAACACCTGCTGTGACTTTGTTTATTATGCTTGGAGACAAGGTCTTTATATGTAGACCGGACTGGTCTGGATCTCTCAGTTCTGTGTCAGCCTTCTGGCTGCTGAGATTGTAAGTGAAAGTCACCACACATGGCCTTCGGTGTTTTTAGCTGAGGGTTCTTTGGAAACTCCTCTGTATGATTTTCCCCATTATGCGGAGAAGTTCCAGAAGTATTTTGGGGACTGGACTAACAGCACTGAAGGGATGGTAGAGACTGCATGAGCTGGTTGGTAGCTATTTTTAGAGATTATCTACCCAGAGAGAATTCGGAGCATCAAGGACACGTTCTGGGTTCAAGGTCACATGGGACAAAGAGGGCTCGTGAGAACCATTCTTGCATTTGCACCTTGCCTCTTCCGCTTGCTGGGTGATGTAAAAGATGCTGTGAAGCACAGAAAGCCCGGATGCTGACAGCCCTGACTTCGGAGGATCACCCGGAGATGCATGCGCTTGATGTTCCAAGCTTTGCACCGCGCAGTGAGTGCTGGCTTGCAGTCTTTGCTGTTTCAAGTGGAAGGAACTAAGAAAGCTGAGAAGGCAGGAAGTCGATCTGACCTCTCTCCCTTGGCCCGGCTTTGGAAAGATTTCCTGGCTTGCCTTCTCTGAAAGGAGGTGGTAGGGCTCCTTTTCTATCTGGTTCCTCACCTTACACACAGGGTTTATTAGAACTGACAAGCAGAGCCTGCTGGGTCCTTAGCCCATCATCACCATTAGATTACAGCCTTTGCCTCTAATCACGCTGCGGCTCACTGCCCATACATATTGCAGTTCTCTTATTTCTGAAGCCTTCGTTTCTGAAGGCTTCCATGTCACATGAATTTTTAATTACATAAAAATCTGAAACACTTTCCTCGTGTTATCTATCATTTGTTGTGACCTCCGACCTTGGGTGATGGATGAAATAATACCATTTTTTCCCCTTTGTTGCAGCAGAAGCAATGGTAAACTTTTTCAGGCTAAAGTGCCTCTGTACCTGCCTGGAGAATTTATGGCTGGAGAGCTGACCAGAGGTTTCATTCATAATGACGTGTCAGAATCTGTTCATGAGCCTTCTCCTCCTCCTTTGTATTCATAACTGTATCAAGCTTTGTTTGAGGGCTCAGGACATGAGACAACCCTAAGTTCCAAAACGCGGGGTAGACTCTGCAGAGTATAGGGTCAAGATGCTCAGAGGCTGAACATAAATCATCCAAATGGTTTTTGTATGTTTGCCTGCAAAGAGCTCCTGCAGACAGAGGCTCCTCTTTAGGATGCTGGTGGGTGGGGAGTGGCATCCTGACACTTAGAAGCATTCTGCCAACTAAGTGACAGTATTTAAATAATACTCATTGGTTTGTAGAAAGAATTTGTTCTAAAGTATATAGAAAATAAATAGTTAAGAAAATAAATGACTGTGCTGGCTGGTTGTATGTCAACCTGACACAAGCTACAGTCATTGGTGAGGAGGGAACCTCAATTGGGAAAATGCCTCTGTGAGACTGGACTGCAGACAAGCCTGTAGGGCATTTTCTGTATGAGTTATTGATGGGAGAGGGCCCAGTCCATTGTGTGTAGGGCCATCTCTGGCCTGGTCATCCTGAGTGCTGAAAGAAAGCAGGCTGAGCAAGCCATAGGGAGCAAGCAACACTTCCGTGGCCTCTGTGTGAGTTCCTGCCTCCAGGTTCCTGTCCTGTTTGGGTTTCTGTCCTGACTTCATATGATGATGAACCGTGATATGCAAGCGGAAACCTAATGAACCCTTCTCCCCAAACCTCCCCTTGCAAGCTGTTTTTGGTCATTGCTTTTCATCACAGCAATAGTAACCCCAACTAAGACAACTACGTTCCCCATACCCCCAAGGGACAGGGTCTCACTATGTAGACCAGGCTGGCCTGGAATTTTCAAATTCCTCTTCCTCTACCTCCTGCATTATGGGATTAAAGGTATGCACCATGCCCAGCCAACTTAACTACAATATTTATTGATTTCTTTTTCTTCAAATGAAAACTTTGCATTAACATCACATTATTCATTTTATTCATAATATTTGACATAGAATTCTTTCTAGTTCATTTCCTGAATACCTAACCTTCAACTTACCCCATATCTCCTCATAACTAATATGATACTTTGCGCTTTCCTTTAGTGGGCGAATGTTTGTAATGAGAACTATATAACCACTAGTCCCAATTGAAATTCAGTTCTGTTTTATCAGTGTCCATGCATATATAATTATTCCCAAGTCCATGAATGCAACAATAACATACTCGCCTTTTTAAGGAGGTCCCTTTTCTTTTATTTGACTTTTCTCTGCTCTCTTTTACACCTTGATGTCAACACTTTCGTATGTATTTTTATTTTCTTTTGACACACAGTCTCACATAATAGTCAAGGATGACTTTGAACTTCTGATGCTTTTGGTTTCTTTTTCCTGAGTGCCGTGATTATTGGTGGTGCCACCTTGCCCCTTTTACTCAGTGCTGAGGGTGAAATTCAGGGCCTTGTTTATGCAAGCAAGTATTCTCTTAACTGAGCTATACATCAGTTTCTTATGTTCCTCCTCCAGTTCTACATACATAGAAACTCAGTTCTTCTGTCAGTACTTACAGAGACTTTTAGGGATCTCACTTTCCCACTGCAGATAGGTCTGTCTTTTCTTGTCTTCTTTTCCTTTTCCTCTGAGTCAGGGTCCCAGGTAGCTCAAGGTGTCCTCAAACTTGATGTATTGCCAAGGCTGTCCTTGAACCTCGATCTTTCTTCTGTCTTTCAAGTGCTCAGATTACAAACATGCAACACCACATATACCTTGTATTTTACCATTTTAAAATGACATCTAGCTATAAGAAACACTGCTTATTTTTGTAGTTCAGTTTCTGGGAGATCTCCGGTGATAAAGAAAGCAACTTCTGCTGTTTTATAGTGGAAAAATTGCATCACGTGTTCTAAAAGACAAAATATAACAAAGAGAAATTTAAAAGCTTTATTTCCAGAGCGAAGCAGTATAACCCCATTATAGATCACCAAGTAAACAAATACCACAATGTCCTTCAAATGTATCGGTCCACAATCTTGTCCAGGGGCATTTTGTCATCCATTAACTTAGGAGCATAGGTTCCATCCTTATTTTCACTGTGTTACATTTTTTTCCTCTCCTCCATTTTCAACTTTAAGGTAGCTCCTGGGGTGGGGCTGGGTCTTATATTGTTTTCATTCACTTAAATTCATCTGTTTCTGATGCATAACAGTGCTGCAGTGTGGTCGCTCCAGATTCAAGTATTCTTCTATCTTGCATGACATTCAGCCTTTGTTAAAAGAAAAGTCTTGTTGATCGTGTGGGCACATATTTGAAATCCCAGCTACTCGGGAAGCTGAGGCAGGACGATGCCAAGTTTGAGAGCAGGTTGGTTCACTTAGTATGACCGTGTCTCATAACTGGGCTGGGGTTCCACAGGAGAGAGTTGGTCTACCATTCTCAGGGCTCTGACTTCAGATTCCTGTATGTGTGCTATGTTAGGCTCTGCTCGGCTGGCCCTTGAGAAGCTGCACTATGTAGCCTCCCTCTCCTTGTCTGCATCCACTTTCTTCTCTCTCTCTCCTTGCCTCATTTTTTGGCACACCTTTGGGAGACCATTCCCTCCTATAACATTAATGATTGGCTTTTTGTTTTATTTTTTTGTGATAACTCTCAAATATTTATGCCTATCTTTTACTGTTTCCCACAGTATGAGCCATGCAGCAAACATTTCAGCTCAGAGTCTCCTCTTTTGCCTTTTTTTTTTTGACAGGTTTGAAGGGAAAATTGTCAGTTAATTAATGCTCCTGCTGCTCACCTCCTCTCCTACCAGCTCTTATTAGCAACGATTCTTCCCAGCACTGAAGGACAAATTGTGAGGATGACTCTTCTTGTATCATCTCGTCTCTAGCTCTGACCCGTGGCTGTGTTAGTTAAGATCATACTAATTGATGTAAAAATAAACGAGAGCACTAGCTCCTGTTAGTGGTACGTGTCTCTGTTACTGGAGTTACCAAGCTGTTGTTCCTTCTTGGACAGGGGTATCTTCACTTTGGGAAGAACGTACCAGAAGTTGCCTTGCCTCTAACACATCATAGACTGTAAGGTCACAGACGAAGAAAATAATATGGAGCGAGGCGTGGGAGCCTTTGGGTCTTATCTGGAAGTGGTTTCTGGATTTTTGTTTTATTTTAGTCTCCTTTGACTGGAACTAAAGTATCCATGGATCCTCATAGCTCTTGGTTTAATTTTTCAGGCCTTTCCTGTAGTCAAACTGAGCTTCTTCTTCTTTTACTTCTTCTCCTTCTCCTCCTTCTTCTTCTTTCAAAGCTTTTAAGTGGAAGGCCCATCAAGACAGTTTTTTTTTTTAAAGAAAAAGATTTATTAATTTATTATGCAGTGTTCTGTTTTCATGTACGACTGCAGGTAAAAGAGGGCGCTAGATCTCATTACAGATGGTTGTGAGTCACCATGTGTTTGCTGGGAAATGAACTCAGGACCTCTGAAAGAGCAGCCAGTGCTCTGAACCATCTCTCCGGCCCCAAACTGAGCTTCTTCAAGTGTGTAGTCTTTGCAGTTTTCTTACTCAGCCACCTCCATCTAGCACTCAACTGGTCATATTAAAAGCAGAATGGCAATTCATTTCGGAGCTAGAATAAGACCAAATTATGGCTCTGTCACCAAATAGATGTGTGGCTTCTCTATCTAAACCTATGCTTTCTCCCCAACCCAGGGAAGGATGAAGGTATAAAATCCACCTGCTGAAGCCTAGATGTTAAACAAGGCAGCGTAACTAACAGGCTGGATTGATTGGTATTCCCATAATTGCTGCTCGGTATTCCTGTGGCTTGTAATTATTGAGAACACCCTCTTCCATCAGTAGCTGCTTAATCTCCTCTGTTTCATCAAGATTTTGCTTAAGTATCTTTAAAATTGTGAAGCCCGCTCAGCTCACTCTAGCCGAAAGTGATCTCTTCCTGTTCTGAACTGTCGAATCTAGTCATGTGGCAATTAATCTTGTAGAAGCTTATGAATTTTTTTTTGTGTGTGGGCATAGAACTTTTAATGATATCTTTTGTTCGAAATCACTTTCCTGTGGAGTTTCTGCTGCTTGCCTGTGAGATTTGGAAACTGGCGACTGTGTCTTACATACCCTTTAATCTCCACAGGCCTTCTCAGTGACGGATGACTTCTTTGGAGGTCTATCAATCAGAGCTGTTTGATTTAATAAGCATATTTCTAGAGCTGACTGTTGTAGTACTAGCCAGGGAGTGAAGGAGACTTGTGTGCAACATACAAACATTTGACTGACAGGTTTTAAAGTACTCATTAGGAGGGATTACTACTCGGCATGCCAGCCTACACTTATGAAGGTACTGATGAGGTGGGGACCATGGAGCCTGTTGACATCCTGGCCCCCCAACCGGGACCATTTGAATACTTTATATTAGTTATAACTTCCTTGCAGGGCTCCCCATGACAGTTAATTATTGGGAGGCAGGTTCATTACTGCAAAGTGGTTGAGTTTAGAACAAGCTAAATAAGATTAAGATCATTTTGGAAGAAACATTTCATGGGATATTAATACATAGGCTGTAAATAATGAAGGATAATGAGAGCATTAAATTCTAGCAGCAATGTATTAAACTGCAAGGGGACTAATTTGTAAATGCATGTTTTGCTTCTCTCCGGGACAGGTTTTCATGTGCTGAAAGGAATGGCGAGAATGGCCGCTGTTGAGACACTTCATGAGATGTGAGTACAGCTCATAACACCTGAGTTCTCAGGGGCCGTCACCATGTTTGAAGTTGGATGTTTCCCCCTCTAGTGCTGAGGATCGAATTCAGGACATTGTCATTAGGAGGCAAGTCCTTTACTACTGAGCCTTGGGCTTGGATTCTTCAACAGCAGTGGAAAACTAAATTATCTAGAATGTGAACAGAGGGTTTTTGTTTTTTAAAGAATAATAATAATAATAATAATAATAATAATAATAGTTCTTTATGAGTTGAAAAGTTCGTTGGAATGCTGTCTGAAAGCTTTTTCAATGTGTTTTAAGTTAATTTAAAAAATTTAAAAGTTTTAACTGAAAATAGATTCTTCTCTCATGTAATACATATTCTGACCACAGTTTTCCCTCCCTCCACTCCCTGCAGCTTCTCTCCACCTCCCCTCTTCTCCAGATCTACTCCCTCTCTATTTCCTCTTTTCTGAAAGTTTGTTTTTGTGCCATTCGTAAAGGGGCAGGAGAGAGGAATAGGGGTGTTTTTATGCCTCATACTATAATGGTACTCTAGCATCCATGTTGTGGAAAGGAATCTACACACACACATTGTTAATAGATTAGCGTGTTCATACCAAGTTAACCTCACCCTCATCCTGGATGCCACTGGTGGAGTGCAAGGCTGATAGTGGCAGACACTCACTAGGCATAGCATTTCAAGAAGCACCGGAGCTCAGACATCCAGAGACAGAGGGTAGAGTGCAAGGGATGGCAGTGAGAGATGTACAGACAGCACAAGTCTGGATTACCTCCTGACCAGAGGGGCGAGGCTGAGCTCTGGAATGATTGACTGTCTTTGTCTCCTCTCTCCTCTAGAGCCTGCTGGGTAGAGACTGGATGGAAGGCAGTATACTTTTCCGAAAACTAATTTATGTCAGGTGTGGTGGCATATGTCTTTGATCTCAGTACTCTCCAGGTCGATTTCTAGGAGTTCAAGGCTAGTCTGTCTACATAGTGAGTTCTAGGCCAGCCAAGGCTACATAGTGAGACCTTGTCTCAATTAAATCGATCTTTGTGTTTGTATGTGTGTGTGTGTGTGTGTGTACATATGTGTGCACATGCATGTGGAAGGTGGAGGACCATTTTATGGAATTTGTTCTTCCCTTCCACCTTTACATTAGTTCCAGGGATTGAACTCAGGTCTTGAGTTTGTACAGCAAGTGCTTACCCACTGAGCAATATTGCCAGTTCTTCTCTCTCTCTCTCTCTCTCTCTCTTTCTCTCTCTCTCTCTCTTTCTCTCTCTCTCTTTTAAATGTCAGTCTGCTGCTTTCTTACACCACTGGCTCTCTTTAAAGTGTAATTTCTGTCTTTGTTTGATGACGACAGTCATCTTGAGCTGTGTTCCACAGAGTTTCCAGGAACAGACTCCAAATATTAGGAGCTGCTCTGCTTTCTGTAGGTAGGTGGGTTTGGGGTGGTGCCAATCTTCTAGGAAACAGCTTACCCTTCCTAGGGTCGAGCAGTACAAAGAGTGGGGCAGATATTTAGGGACAAGGACCTGAGGGGATAGTAAACATGGCACTAGAGTCTTCTCCCTTGCTCCTTATTTTCGTCTAAAACTATCTCACTATTAATGCAAAAGAAAGTAAGAAAATAAAGAAAACATGGCTAATGAGATGAGGAGAAAGGTATACTATTGCTTTGTGAGGTTAGCCTTTGATAATTTTCTTTCCTCCAATCCTCTTTCTTCTTCCATCCCTCATTCCTCTGTCCCTCCATTCCTTCTTTCCTGTCTTGCCTCCTTTCTTCCTTCCATTCACTTTTTAGGCCGAGATAACTCTGCCTCCCGATCCTTCTTCCTCTACCTCCTGAGTGTTAAGGCATGGGCCTGAGCCACCATGTCTGAAAACAATACGCTATCAAGAGAAGGTAGAAGCTGCTGCCTGAACATTGCCTAAAGAGAAGCAGGGAGTGCTCCGAGAAAGGCCGTGTTGCTCACTCAGGGCAGTCTGAGCCTTTGACAGTGGCCTTTCTTCTGAGGTTTGGGTTTATTTCCTATTTCTCAACCTAGTCTGACCCTTTTTTCTTCTTGCTAATGTCTTACATTTCCTTTAATGCTATGGGAAGAGAACTGGAGTCAGGAAGGTGTGCTGTGATTTAGCGGAACGATAAATTAGTAGCAGAGACAAGAATGGGATACAGAAAGGAGAGAACAGTTATTTTCTTTAACTGCCATGTGCTTTTTGTCATTGGTGAAGCACTGTTGTGTTGCTAGGATACCTGTGGTCACTGCTGAGGGGCATTGTTCTCCATACCATGAGTACACTTGCCTTGATTTGCTGCCTCGTGGTCTTAATAATCATGTAATTGCATTCTCCAATTCACAAAATTTTATAAATTATTCTGGGTGTGTTAGGCACAAATTAGGAGCCTCTAGTAGATGACAGAATTGTTTTTTATAGGATCTGCTTCAGTTATTACAAATTCATTTTCAGGGAATCTTTTTTGTTTGTTTGTTTGTTCCCTTTTGTTTTGTGTTATTTCAGGACCTAGACTGGTTCTGAACTCCTGATCCTCCTGCTTCTGCCTCCTCATTGCTGGGATGATATGCATGGGCTACCATGCCTGGCTTCAGTTTTAGGAAATCTTAACTACAATAAAGCAGGTACTAAAAGATCAGAGAAAACCTCACATTTTCCTCACCTGTTTCCATTTATTTGTTTGCGTGTGGTAGGACACTCATGTGGACGTCAGAGTATAACCTGCCATAGTGTGAGATTGAACTGACGAATTGTCAGGCTGGGTGGAAAGTGCTTTTACCCTGAGCCATCTCATTGTCCATATTTTGCTCACTTAAAAAGTATCACCTGGTATAAGCATGCACTACGGCAGATGTCCATTATTCCAGCTCTTGAAAGGTGGAAGGCAGGATAATAAGGAGTACAAGACTAGCCTTGGCTCCATAAAAAGTTCAAAACTTTATCTTCAACTTTTAAAATGACAACCAAAAATTGCCTGATGAGCTTCACATGCCAATTATGCTGGGGTAGCCTCAGAAACACGGTAATCTCTAAAGAAAGCTGTGCAACTCCAAACCTTTCCTTTACATCTTCAACTCCCAGGCAATACTAACTGACAAAAGAACACACCTAAAACCAACATCGCATTTATTTTCTGGGACTGAAATTTGAATGTGGATCTGCTTTGTAATCAGATTTTATTAAAGGCTAGCAGCTTTCTTTACAGTCTTTCAACATAGTATTAACTATTTCTGGATTTGTGTTTGTGAGACAGGTTAGCCAAGGCCGGACTTGAACTCTTAGCAATCCTCTCTTTCAGCTGAGTACTTTTTTTGACCTCCCCATTTGTCAATTAAGGAGCAATAGACAACATTTTTCTTTCTCCCTGTAAAGCACAAAATAGAGCACTATGCACTCATAAAAGTATTACTATCATTTAGAATCCAAAATGTGAAAGTTCTATGTAATTAATAGAGATGAACTGCCTCACAGTCTCCCAAAGTGACATACCATCGAGGGTGTATCACTCCCCAGTTTGGTTACATTAATAAACAAGTGCTTTTAATTTAAGAGTAATTATGAATCCATCCATGTGTGATTTTTCTAATGAAGTCAAATAGAGAAATCAGCAGTTGGGAGACATTTTTCAGCTCTTAATTAGGAAGCTAGCAGCACATTTAATGGCCGTAATTGTCATCGGAGCCTTCCCAGAACGCTGCTCTTGTGTAACGCTATGATAAACTCCAAGTACGCGGAGCTCAGTTTGACAGCAGGTCTTGGAGCGATGAAATCCCTTCCTCTGCCAGTTCCAGAAGTGGTGCTGTTAATCACATAATGTACATGCTCTTGGCAGAAATGAAGTGCGCTGGGATTCTTAGATAGAATGAGCTGTAGAGGCAGTGAGGAAAACTTGGGACCCAAGCATCCCTTTCCTTGGTTTATGCTGACTGACCTTTGACAACACAGCTAATGTCAATACTACACAATAACGTGAGAAAAGAGCACAGGTGTTGATTCTTAATTCTCCCTAAAGACCATTCACTAACCTGTTGACGAAGCAAAGCTGAGATTATTGTTGTACTAGGGAGCATATTCCTTTGATCATGACAAATTATCTTCACAGAGCTAGAGTAAACATCACCATCGTTGGAGGTCTAATTGAAAGTGCAGTTTCCATGTGTGTTGGGGTAAGGGGGTTCCTAACTGAGATCAGGAAAATTATTTTATTTAGTTGATTAGGATATGTGCTCCAAGAGGTTATATTCTTATCTTCTCAGGCAAGAACTGCTGATGAAAGGCTGCTCAGGTCCTTCTGTACATGTGTTGCTTTTATTGGTTAATAAAGAAGCTGCTTTTAGCCAATGGCTTAACAGAATAAATCCAGGCAGAGAGAGAGAGAGAGAGAGAGAGAGAGAGAGAGAGAGAGAGAGAGAGAGAAGGCAGAATCAGAGAGAAGCCTTGTAGCTGTTCCTGGGGACAGATGCTTCCGCTGGAGCCTGCCGAAACTTTGCCTGCAGGCCACAACCTTGTGGTGATGCACAGACTAATGGACATGGGTTAGTCTGGGATATAAGAACTAGCTAGCAATACGCTTAAGCTATTGGCCAAACAGTATTGCAAATAATATAGTTTCTGTGTGATTATTTCGTGTTGTGGGCTGCCAGGAATGAACAAGCAGCCTCACACAAGGAACTTTTTGGAACATATTAATATAAGAGCTTTTGTTTTTATTCTTGATGACTTAGCCTTGAGATAGACTGATTCAGAATTTACCCATGAGCTCATTCCCCAGGCCGTTCACTCATTTCTCTCTCCAGGCATTTATCTACACTCCTTTTCAGCCACCAGCAGCATTTGCTATTCCTTTATCACTGAACTTGACAGTTATGGGCACAGATAAGAATGGCAAATTTTGCCACTCACAGGCTTGAAGGTCTAACAAGGATGAGAAATACCACCAGACATGGTTGTAGTAGCTAGTATTGTAATGGTAAAGGTAAAAATAGGAGACTATGAGACAGGAGGCAATAGCTACTTTACAGAGTGCTGCCTAGTTGTCAAGGGATTCAAATACAATCCTCTGATGTTTACTTTTATTTGGCAGACAAGAGGTTTCTCAACTTCAGTTGCACACCAACATCACCCGGAAATTGGGACAAAATGGTCGCTCCATCAAAAGTGATCAGTGTCAAGATATGTGGGATAAAGTTTGCCCACTGAATGCTTAGGAAATTCTCCTGTTTGAATAAGGATTTTAAATCTCTGCCAGGGTGGTTGGATGCCATCATAGTTTCCAGTGGAGATACTGAAAAATATTGTATAAATTATGGAAGATTGAAGCAACTGGAGATAGAGACTACATGGGAGGCTCTTAAAATATGTCAGGTGATAGTCTGGAGTCAGAGAGAGTGACTGCAGAAATAGACTTAAGGGACATTTCTGAGTTATTTTGGTGTTCCTTGTATTACCTACATCAGTCCTTAACTTTCAGCATCATCATGTCTACTGGATACTTAGTGAGTTTCAGACTTGTCTCCATTATATAAGTAAGACTAAGACTAAAAATTAATTAGAGAAACCAAGGGAAATCAGGGTAGTAAGATGTCAATGAATCTTCTGTAGTTTCAATATAGGGGTCTCCTAAAATTCATCTACTGGTTCTTCATTCCTAAGGTAGTAGTAGTTGAGTTGGATCTCTCTGGAAGTGAAGGCAGAGTCAGAGCTGTGATCAGTGCCTTTATAAAAGGGCTTGAGGAAACTAGCAAGCTTTTCCCATCCCTTCCTCATGGGAGGATTCAGTATTCACCCATTCTGTAGCACACAATAGAATAGACATCATCGTAAGGACAGCAAGATGTTACCAGAAATCACCAGATCTGCTAACGCCTTATCTGGAGGAGAAAGAAATCTTGATTCATAAAATACTCCCCTGCCAGACATGGTGGTATACGCTTTTCTAACGCTCTGGAGGTTGAGGCGAGAAGATGAGGAGGTGACTATCTTCATCAGCTACACAGTGTTCTTAGGGCTAGCCTGGGCCACATGCTATTCTGGCTCAGAAAAGCAAAAGCCAAAGACAATAATAAAAATGGAAACAATACAACAGTGAGGCCAACACCAGCAACACCTTGTCCATGGTATTTTGTTGTAGCCTCATGGATGGAATGAACTAGCTGGTTGGAAAGTCATGTGCGGTCAGGCAGGCTGAACTCTAAAATTCCTTCCTTGGATTTAGTATCATATTGTTCAGATGCTGAAAGATATATTGGTCCCCGAGGCCACAGAGGTGTGATTTACTCAGTAGAGGGTGAGAAGTGGAAACTGTGGGCCTGGGAAGCTATTTCGAGAGAGTCGCTCACTGTAAAGGGCAGTAGAAAAACGGAGTGCTGGAGAGTGGCAGAGTTGTTGTAAGGTGAGATAATCTTCAGCATGTGTAAGGAGTCAGAGGACAGATCCAGCAGAAAGGGAGAGGCTGGCTTTGGTGGGAGACGGAAAGCCCCATAACAGGGGTACACAAGTTCCCTTCAGACGAGACTTGCTTCTCTAGGAAGAATGAGAGAAAATAAGGTATGCCCATGTGGGAATCCTCTGCTTATTTGTTTTTCATAATTATTAATTTGGTGTAATTCTTCCAGTCTTAGGCATTAGGGAGGAACAATTTTTTCTCAGTTTTTCTGCTTTTCTTCTTACTCCTCCCTCTGCTGAAGTCCACTTACAAACTTGCCCCGTCCTCCCATCTTCTGTGACCCTCATTTCGATTCCAACAGCTTCATTAACAGGTTCCTTTATTTGAATTCTCACTCATGACCTTTTGCATGGAACTGAGGTAAATTGCTTAGCGCCTCAGAATTAACCTTTCTAACACAACATTTATACAATTTCAAAGAGGGTACAGAGAAAAGAGAGGTGTGTTCAAAATTTCAAAAATTGTGTGTGTTTGACAGGTGATTAAGGTGCATTTAAAATTATTAACAACTGTTCCCAGATTAAGATGCAGTCTTGTTGGTTACCTATCGAAATCAATGAACCACACAACTTAATGGAAAACAATTGTGTATATGGGGACAGGACACAGGTTTTGGAAAACTGGGTAATTTGAAATCTACAACACCTTGAGCGTTTCTTTGTATTGGTAAAGTGTCCTTAGTTTGCTGTGATAGGTGCAATTTTTACTAGAATATTTAGTAATATTTGTATCCATAAACTGCCATAAATTACGATTTAGTCCAATTGCTATTTCAGTTGGAATGATGAGCAATAAGCAAGCTCTATTCAAGGGTGAGCCATTCTATTTCTAATACATAATTTGTCTTTAAAGTTACTGTTGATCCTTTCACAATTTCTCCCTCCCCCCTCTCTTACACACACACACACACACACACACACACACACACACACACTCTATTGAGCACAGTCTCCCACTCTTCTTTTAACCCCTTCCACTTATGCTGAACTCCTTATGATTCCCAACAAGTTCCCTTCCCACTCTCATACCTGTTTGTTTTTGTAAGGTCCCACAACCTTTAATTAGGGTTGCTTGAGAGGGGCCACTCCGCAGAGGAGTCTGACATTCCCTTCAACAGCAGCATTCACTGCCCAGAGAAGGGCTGGGGCCTCAGGAGCCCTTTCCCCATGCAGAATGGACTACTGATGGGTAAGTGTGTGTAGGCCTTGGGTAGTTACAATTTCTGCTCTGAGTTCATGGGTGCGACAGCTATGCCATATCCGGAAGACGTCCTATCCGGAAGACATCCTATCCGGAAGATGTCATCTCACAGCTCTCCTTCTCATCCTTTGACTGTTGCATCTGTTCTGCCCTCCTTTCTGCTACATTCCCTGAATCTTGGAGGGGACAATACATATCCGTCACTCAGGGATGACCGCGTGCTTATTCTTAGCACTTTGACCCACCGTGAGTATCTGCAGTAAACACTGCCCAGTACAAGCGGAAGCGTCTCCGACAAAGGCTGAGAGCAGCACTAATCTCTGTGTATAATCACGAACATTTAGAAGGCAGTTTGACACTATTGACCTTTAAAATCATCGATCCAGTTGTTTGGCTACGATAATGGTGAAAGTAGATTGAGAGATGATGGCTGATGCTGTTTATAGCTCTCTCATTATGAAGGTCTTGTTCCGGGGGTGGTTGTACATAATCGTTAAGTTTTTACAACCAAGGAGAAGCCATGGATTGTCTTTACATTGAAAAGATTTTAATTTCAGTCAATTTCCCCCCTTGAGTTTCAGAATCTGAAAATTCTGAGAAATAGGCCTCAGCAAGCTGAAATGTTCTGTGTCTCAAGTTCTTTTTTCTTTTTCTTTTTTTTTTTAAACAATTTCTGTACGGTTTCAAAAAAAAAAAAAGAAAAAAGAACAAAAAAACCCACCCAACTGCAAAAAACCAATTGTTCAAGGAGACTCCTGATTTCATCTCTTTTCTGCTTTTGACAGACCATGCAATGTATTTCCAAAGATTTCATCAGTTTGTAGTCATTTTTTTTTCTCGAATGTTCTCTCAGGCATCCTACATTTGCTGCAGGTGAAGTGACAGGTTCTTTCATGCTTGTCCGTGCCCTGTCGCACTGACATGAGAGACTGTTCCTGATTAGTGATTGCATTGCATAGTCGTCATAACTTCCTCTTCCCCTGGGCTGACCTCAGACTTGAGGTCCTCCTGTCTCAGCTTCTGGAGTTTGGGGGCTACAGAACTATACCCCCTTGCTTGCCTTCTCCACTCCTCTCCATTGACAGTGTTCACATCAAATAGCAGCTGATGTGCTGACTGGGACAGTGAGGAGCAGTGCAGCTCACGTTACTCCAGAATAGCTTATTTAGTAACAGCACAGTTTGGGTCGTTCAGGACCAGTGCAAAGCCATGAAATCTGACGAGAACTCCTTGTTTTAACCAACCTATGAATTAATGGTAAACAAACAAAGAACCCCACCATCACCAACAACAATAAAGAAACCAAAACAAAAAGAAAAGAACTTGATGGGGTTACATAAATGAAGTCACAATTGCACATTAATGAATTATGTTCAGTAGAAAGAACTCAATTTTGTGGAACTGAGGCTTTTTCTGAAAAGGCCAGACTAGCTTTGGAGGTTGAAGTAAGTATACTCACATTCATTTTATTTCAGCTTAGCCTCCTCTTTTGATGCTAACCCTGCACCTGACACTCTGGTTGGTGCTTTGGTCCCATGTCTCAGCCCTCAAGGGACTCACTGCCTCTGGAGGAGGAAAGACAGACAGCCATACGGCAGTGTGATGATTGTTCTGATGTGTTCTTGGAGTACAGGATGTTTTAGGGGCTGAGGAGAGAATACAAAACTCTAGAAGAAGGAGATGCTCATCAGATTTTCAAAGAGAAGGAGGCATGATATTAAAACGCCACCTTAAAGGGCAAATGAGAGCAGCAAGCAGAGGAATGAGAGGAGGAACTTCTAGGTCTAAAGAAAGCATAGGAGTATGTGTATCTGGAGAATAGTAATTATTGCTGATGGCTTCAGCCTGAAATGCCTCCAAAGATTATAGATGGGATAGGTCATTGATGTGGGATTCACCTCTGTCTGCTATGAATATGTTTTATTAGCACTAGTTGTTAAAGAAGCTGTTTCAGCCAATGGCTTGGTAGACGAAAGCCAGGCAGGAAATTTGAAAAGAGATATATAGAGAGTAGGCGGAGTCAAGGAGACATCATGTAACTGCCAAAGGAGTAACATGCTGGCACCAATAAGCCACAGCCTAGTGATGATACACAGATTAATAGAAATAGGTTAATTGAAGATATAAGAGCTAGCTAGAAAGATGCCTAAGCTGTTGGCCAAACAACATTGTAATTAATATAGTTTCTGTGTGATTATTTGGGTCTGAGCAGTCGGGAAACAAATGAGCAGTCTCTACCTACAGGCTATCATGGTGTGAACTTCTAGGAGAAGTCTTCATGGAGGAGGTTTGATTCAAGTTTACACTAGAAAATAGCCAAGAGGATGTCAAGCCAAATGAGAAATATAAACATTTGAGAAAAACCTGAAGTATCATCAGAGACAAACTTCTGAAAACTTTTATTGTGTTATTAGATCTGAATATTTGAGTGTTCATATTAGATGCACTCAGACACCATCAACACAATTTTTTTCAAAAGACAAAAGTTAGTTTATGGCTAATACCAACACAGAGCATTGGTATTATCTTGATCAGAAAAGGAAAAGTCAGACTGTAGTGAGAATTCTAATTCTGGTTTAGGGCAACAACTTAAAGTGTAATTATCATTTAAAGTAATTATTTCAATGTAAGAAGTTATTTTCAGTTTTATTGGCACTTGGTAAAGACTGTGGCATAATAATCTGGGGATGGCATAAATAGGGAAGGATTTTTTTAAATCATCAAGTATTAATTATATAAAATAAGAGTTCATTTTTACAGTTTCATATATGTATATTCTAAATTTTACGTTCAAATACTTGATTTATTTCATATGCATGCCCATGTGTTTGTGTTTACATGCTTTGTCACTCCTGTGAAGGTCAGAGATGAACATGCAGGAATTGGTTTTTTTCCTTCAGCATGTAATTCCTTGGTACTGAACTCAGGTCATGAGGAGTGGGAGAATGCACTTTTACACACTGAGCCATCTTGCCAGCACTCATACTGCACTTTGATTATATTAATATCCATTATTATAACATGAGGGCTGGCTTGTTGTGGTTTCTGTCCCACCCAGTACCCCACAGCCGGCAAGCCCCAAAGAAAATCACACAGAGGTTATAAGATTATAAACTGATTGGCCCATTAGCTCAGGCTTCTTACTAACTCTTGTAACTTACATTAACCCATTGTTTTTATCTATGTTAGCCACATGGCTCGGTACCTTTCTCATCACATGTTGCCTCTACGGTGGTCTGTGCAGGAATGGCGAGGGAGCTTCCTGCTTCCCAGAATTCTCCTGTTCTCATGTCTACTTCCTGTCTGGTTGTCCCGCCTATACTTCCTGCCTGGCCAATCAGCATTTATTTAAAACATGATTGACAGAATACAGAATTGTCCCCCACCATTCATCATCTTCTCTTAACCTACCTTCTTAGAGAAGAAAGGGAAGAGGAGAAGGAAGCTCACTGGTAAGAAAAGGTTCACTTCACAAGAGAGCACACTTCTCTTGCAGGCTGACAATTTTATGGTATTGGAGTGGGAGGACGGCCAAGTGGAGAGCTGAAGTACAGTTCGGCCAGGATGTGCTAATGGCTAAAGTTGGATGTGCAGTAATTGTGTACCAATGGTGTTGGCTTGGGGAAAGTTTGAGAAACTGTACAGAAAAGTGGTGCTATTTCTGTTGGCATATGATCACAGGAGGAGTGGGGTGGCTTTGAGACATGGAATAGGGTTGGCTCCGGCCTATCAAACTCTGTAGTAGGGCCTGACATAAACTATGAGTCATCTTTTCGCTCTCACAGCTTCCTCACACCTAATTCTCTAATGGTTATTTTCTACTTTCATGCTAGCTTTTAAAAAGCTTTATTTACTTATTTATTTATTTGGCTCTCCATATGAGTGGTTAAGACTCTTCTGATGGGGTAAAAGGTGTGTAGATATTTGTCATACCACATGAATGCTTACAAAAGGATTGTCTTAACCAAAATGGACTGAAATAATCAAGTGGGTGAATGACCTGTTCTGTAGATAGAAGCCAGCCCTCTTCCTTCCCTGCTCCTGCCATTGACTTTGTTTGCTGAGCTAAAGCTCAAAACCAAAGATGCCATCATGGCAGCAGTGGAACCTATGCTTGGATTCAATGGCATGGACTTCCATTTGCCAAGGCCAACCAAGTTAGGACTCCCACTGAGAATTCCACCTTCCAGGGACAGAGATCAATACTGAATCTCTGACATGGCACCATTCCTGGGGGTGAATGAGCAGCTTTCAGACAATTTAGTGCTTTTATTTTGGAAGTGGCAGTGTTTTGGTCTCATTAGAATAGATACTTACTGTAGACAAGGACTTATCTTCCCTTGCTCACAATGTTTCTGAGAAAACTAACATCTGTATTGCTATAGACTTTGCCACCAACATTATAATATTCTACCTTGTATTACTTTTTATGTCAAAGTAGAAGAGGTATGGCAATGGGCCTGTGTGCAGATTCACTGGACTTATGCTTCTTATCATCCTGAAGCAAGTGGGATTAAAAAATAATGGAATGGCTTTTTGGAGACAGAGTTACAGCTTCAGTAGCTAGGTGGGAATAGATTGTAAGGTTGGGGTGAATTTTTCATGAAAGTCATAGATGTCCTGTATTAGCTACAAATATACAGTATTGCTTCTCTAATACCAGTATTCATGGGCCAAGGGCTGGAAATGAGAGTGGCAGTTAGCCATTATCCCACTTGACCCACTACCAAAATGTTTTACTTCTTGTTCCTGTAGCTTTCTTGGCCCAGAGAACTCAATTCCCTGAAGTCATGGTCCCTTGGCTAGGAAGCCCTGCAATGATCTTACTTAACTAGCAGTTAAGACTGTCACATACTTAAGACTCCTAATGCTTCTGAGTCAATAGTCATCATCCTGGCTAAGGTGATTGCTTCTGATTATCAAGGGAAAATTGGACTACCGCTCCACAATGTAGGTAATGATCGGGCATCTGGTGTGCATGGCATCGTTATCTCTTACTGTCACTCTGCTTTATGACCAAGATCCATGAAAATATACAACAATCCAATCCAGTTCCAACAGAGAATTGTTCAGATTCTTCATGAATGAAGGTTTGTGTTATGATAGTGGGTAAAAAAGAGTTATCAGCCGAGCTCCTTGTTGAAGACAGAGAACATAGAATGTACATTGAAATAAAGTATCTATAATACCAGTCACAGTCATATGCCAAGTTAAACAACTGAGGGCCATTAGCAGGGGTGAAGATTTTCTCCCTGATTTTGTTATGTTTTGTGTATTTATACATACATTACATTTCCTGTGGAATTTATTTTTCTCATTGTTCTCACAAAATATCTGAAAAAATCCATCTTAAGGGAGGAAAAGTTTGTTGTAGTTTTGTGGTTTTGCTTGAGAGGGTATTCATCTTGGCAGAAAAAGCATGGGAGCAGGAGCATGAGGCTTCTCCAGAGGACCTGGGTTTGATTCCCAGCACCCACACAGTAACTCACAACTGTCTGTAACTCCAAGATCTGACACCCTCACACAGACATACATGTAGACAAAACACCAATACACATAAAAAA
>JAQHUG010000019.1:1087739-1106058 GCA_028555095.1 Dicrostonyx torquatus | reverse complement strand
GCTGTGGGAGTTCTCTGGTAGAGTTTTTGGGGTCGATTATATATATTAGCATATCATCTGCAAATAATGAAAGTTTGACTTCTTCCTTTCCAATTTGAATCCCCTTGATCTCCCTTTGTTGCCTTATTGCTATAGCCAGAGTTTTAAGAACTATGTTGAAGAGATACAGAGAGAGTGGACAGCCTTGTCTTGTTCCTGATTTTAGTGGAATTGCTTTGAGTTTCTCTCCACTTAATTTGATGTTGGCTGTTGGCTTGTTGTATATTGCTTTTATTGTATTTAGATATGTTCCTTTGTATCCCTGATCTCTCCAAGACCTTTATCATGAAGGGGTGTAATGCAAGCTTTAAAGTAGGCATGCAATAACATATTGATTCAGTGTGAGGAGTCATTGCCCAGCCACTGAACGTTTCAGACCAACAATATACTTAAAGCCTCATTTCTTGCCAGTAATTTCTCCTTGTGGAAGTCTGAAGATCCAGCATCCTGCAAGTTCAGAGTTTATGGTGATGGACCAAGAGGAGTCAATAAGGAGAAATTGACAATGATGTAAAGTTTAAAGAAAAGTAGCCTTGTCATTGCAGCGTTTGGGCAAGTCAAGAATGTTGGTCATTGTCAGACGTATCCACTAGGCTTGTGGAAATCATACTGACAACTGGGAAGAGAAAATAGATATGAATGTAAGTACCAGGAACTCTTACTGGGAGAGACATAGGTGGGGGACTACAAACCACAATGCTGATATTGCATTTACAACTGGATTTAAGAGTGGGTGTAAAGAGAAACTCATAGGAAAGCGTCACAGACAACATATTCACAAACACCTAGGAAGGGATGCATAGCCCAGAATGAATGGAAATGTGTGGCATAAATCAGTAAGTAATGTTCTGGCAAAACAGTAAGCAAGAATGCGCTGAGACTCCCCCAGATGCCAAGGGTCAGATAACACATTTCAATTTTGATTGAATATAATGGAGACACAAACGGAAGGGCTGCTTTTGACCTCCCCACAGCCTGTCTCTTGAAACAGATGGTATAGTGCTGACTGCAGACAATAAAGAGAATGCAGGGCATCTCAGTCCTGCCTGTTTTGCTTGCATACTCTTTGCACACACACACACACACACACACATACACACACATACACACACAAGTCATTTTGAAACTGAAAAACTTAACTAGCAACACTAAAAAGGAATTGCGATCCTTACAAGGTCAGGATAGAGGATAGGTGTTTTTTTTTTTTGTGTGTTTGTTTTTATGAATTGTTTTAAAATGGTAAAATCTCAGTCCCAGATGGGTATCTCTGAGCTGTGGGAGGCTATGTAAATGAGAAGTCAGACTGTCAGCATCCGTCTCTGAAGGAAAGTAGAAACAACAAGGTGAAGATGGTTAAAGATGCACAGCACTGCATCGGTTTTCTGAAAGGCCAAAAGAGATTTTATAAGATTTGCACACTATTGAGCCAGCCATTTGTTGTCATTAAACAGATTGTTAAGCAGATGGCTTACAAACACTGAGAATATGAAGTGTTGGTCATCCATTGACATCCATTGTCACCACCCGCTGTTGTGTCCATTTCTATGACAGCCACATCACTACAAGTGATTCACACCAAGCTAAGCTTATCCTTTTTTTGGAGGTTACCAACTGGGAGATGAGCAGAGTATTGGAAGCATCATTCATCTTGGATTTATTAAGGTATCTTTACCTAAAGATACCCATTCAACTGCCCACTGAATATTTCATCCCCCAAACACAGCACTCATGACTTACACAGATTTTATAAACTCCAGCTCTCCTCCAGAAGGCTTTTCTCCTGTGCATCAGTGAGGAGACAGGTTCTGATGTGGTCTTCGTAGTAACGCTTGGCTTTTCTTTGCCTCTGGACTTCTGTGAAAATGCTGGGATGTCTTGTCTTGCTCCCAGTCTTAGAAATCTGTTCTCTTTCCTGAGTTAGAATCCTTCCTCCTCTTTGATGATCATGGCTCTCTGAGTTGCCCTAACTGGAATGGCAAAGCCCACCAAAGCCTGTTCCTGTCTTTCTTAGTAAACCTTTCAACACACTACATAAACCTTTAATTTTGCTACCATAAATTTTTCCTTACCCTGGTTTTAACACACTGTACATTTAGTGCTTTACCCTTCCAAAGGCTCTTCTTATTTACAACAACTTCTGCTTATCATGTTCCTTCTTAGGCCTCAAAGTCAAGCCAAGGTTATCTCTGAGAAGAGCAATCTGACTCATTCCAGTAGAGCTGGCCATTCTTTTTTTGTTATGCCCACACAACAGCATATTCACCTTATATTATTGTGTTTATCAGACAGGTAGAGGGTAGTTCTCTGCTGTTCCTTTTCCTCTAGCCATTAAATTTCAAGAAATAATCAAGCACATGCCTTTTTCTTTCTGTGGTTCCTAACACATTACATATGCATTTCCTGTCACCCAATTAATGTTAAAATCCAACACATAAAGGAAGCATTTTTTTTTTTGCCTAAAGATAAAGGAATTTGGATTCATGCCTGAACACGGATACCCACAGAATAAAACTTAATCAGTGAATGAAACATTATTACCCACTTCTCTTTTTCCTCCTCCTCCAGCATCATTTGTTTTTTAATTTTCAGAGGCAGAGTCTATAATTCTAGCTAATCTTGCCTCAGCTTCCTGAGTGTTGAAATTGTAGGTTTGCCCCACCATGCTTGGCTCTCTCAGTTTACTTCATTTCTGATTCAAGATTTCTATTAACTATCATCCATCTTTTCCAACATTGTTTCAACTTAGAGTAAAAGGATCTCACTTCCATTTTACAGTTAATTCTGGTGTTTTACTTCTGTCTTGTATCATCCTATCTAAAATTTGGACTATATATATATATATAAAAATATAAAATTATAATATGTGTGTATACACATACACATACATATGAAAGATGTGGAATAAACCTTCTGTTTTCTGGGAATGTATGTTGCTCCCACTGGTTGATAATAAAAGCTGAATTGTCCTATAGTTAGACAGAATACAGCTAGGTGAGAAAGTCAAACAGAGATACAGAGAGGAGAAAGGCAGAGTTAGGGAGATGCCAGCCAGCTGCCAAAGGAACAAGATGTATTAGGTAGGGCATGGATAAAGCCACAGGACACATGGCAAAACATAGATTATTAGGAATGGGTTAATTTAAATGTAAGAGCTAGTTAGTAATAAGACTGAAGTATAGGCCAAATATTTTGTAATTAATATTAAGTCTCTGAGTGATTGTTTAAAAGCAACTGAGGGATGGGGCAGGATAGAAAAAAACCTTTATTTATATAAATATGTATATGTGTATGCATATTTCCCCACAAATTCTCCTTCATTGTTTCATTCTGTTCTCTCTTCATGCCAATCATTCAAGAGCTAAATAGGCAATATTTTCCATTAGTGGTGGAGGAGCTCATTATAGTGCAAGTGAAGGTTAATAAAGAAGCTAAATACTCTAAAAATCAAGTAAAAATTATGCTATGAGAAAAATTAGGATTATATAAAAAATTCAGTAAGATTTATTTTTTCATCATGGTATGTGATGTTTTGTATTTATTATTATTATTATTTGTTATAACAGTTGTCTTAGTTTGGGTTTCTGTTACTGTGAAGAGATACAATGACTATGACAGTTCTTATAAAGGAAACCATTTAACTTGGGCTGGCTTACCATTTCAGAAGTTTAATCCATTTACATCATAGGAGGAAGCATAGTGGTCCATAGGCAGACATGGTGCTGGAGAGACAGCTGAGAGTTCTATGTCTTGATCCACAGGCATCAGAAGGAGACTGTGCACCACACTGGGCTTATCTTGAACATGTAAGACATCAAATCCTGTCCCCATAGTGACATACTTTCTCTAACAAGGTCACACTACTCCAACAAGGCCATAGTGCTTTACTCCAACAAGGGCATTGTTCCTAATAGTGCCACTCCCTATCGGCCAAGCTTTGAAACCAATAGGTATGGGGCATACCTATTCAAACAACCACAATAATTTTTATTATTAATCTATCTTAGGAAAACTGCAAATCTATATTATCTTAGGACATTCTTTTCCTTCTTGCGATATATTAGACATCATGTTGGAGAGAACAATATGTAAGTAACACCAGAAGGTGGACCCATTCACCAGGACAATAGTTTTCGTTGGGATAAAACTGAGTAGCTTTGAAATTGGAGGACATGAAAGAATACTTAAAAAGGCCCAAGAGACCATCATGGAGAAGGTAGGATAGTGTATATGGAAGTAGGCAGAGGAGGCCAAGTGGAATGCTAATAGTAGGGTTTAGTCCTTCTCTATCAGTGACTATCTGAAAGCCTTGTTATTGGTGCTTCTGCTCTTTCATATAATTCATTGTAAATGAGTTAAGATGAGGGCATACACATTCCATGTCCATCTTAACAATAAAAATAATTAAGTATTTTGAAATGTATTCTTTGACAATTTCACATTTATATAATGTATTTTGATCATATTCATACCTCTTCCCATTTTTATATTCCTACTTCCTCTTCATCATGTCTTATTCCCAGCATGCCCCCTCTAGTTTTATATCTATAAAAATATATGTAACTGACTAGTTTAATTATGGTTACTTACATGTGCGTATGTGAGGACATTTACTGGATCATGGGCAACCTAATAGGACAGCATTGAAGAAAAATGACCCCCTATTCTCCAGAGTTAGACAAATGTCAATAGCTCCCAGTTGCATCCCTCTGGGATGTTGATGGCTTGTTCTCATATAGGTCTTATGCAGGTAATCACAGCTGGTATGAGTTGATAAGTGAAATGGCCCTCTCATGTCTAGATGACAGTGCTTCATATCACTCCCCCTAATCCTTTGGCTCTTAAACTCACTTATTCTCAGCTTTTGACCATTTATGCATATTGGCATTAACTGTCGAATACTGAAAAGGAAGGTTCTTGATCAAAGCTGAGAGCAGCACTTATATATGGCAATAAACACAAGCATTCGAAGAGCAATTTGACAGCAGGTCCATTTAGCAAAATAACAGCGGCAGTTTCCTCCCAGGGCCCATGACCTCCCCAGCTATTGGCTTTTGAGCAGAGTTTTACAATGTCATGTGTGAATTTCCCTCTACAGATGAGTCCTCAGGCCAAGTCTGAAACTAGTTGGTTATTCCCATAACATCCATGTCACTGATGCACCAAACATCATATCTTACCTAACCACATTGCTGATTCCACCCCCAGCCCCCACAGCAGCCTGCATGGCATCTCCCGGCACTATGAAATCTAGCCAGCAGGGAACAAGTTTGCAGCTCAGATCCAGCTTGATTTTTCTACGTCCTACAATCAAAATGTGCTGTGTCTTCAGCAACACGGGGTTGTCATTTAGTTCTGGTGACTAGCCAAGAGCACTGGCAAATTGTGTTGGGGCCTTGGAGCCTACCTGACCAACAATTCATAATGAGGTATACATGGCTGATGCTGGAAGTTTTCATTTAATATCTCATGGCTTCTAAGGGTAACATTATATGGGTAGCGATAACAACTAAAGAAAAGATCAAGCATTTGAGAGGTAGTTGGAGGACATGGGATGAGAGGAGGTACAGTACTCATGTGTGGCATTCTCAAAGTAATTTAATTGAAATATACATTTAATTAGCTTACAAGCTAGTGAGGTTTCATATGGCGTTTAAAATACATTCTTAATTTTGGTTAATCCTCTTCCTTCCCTTTCCTCTCTTCTACCTCTCTGCCCCATCTCTGCTTAAACCTTTTCACCCCCAGTAACCACTTCTGCTTTCACATCATGAATGTTTTACTGTCCCTTCCCACTCCTGATAGCCGCCTCCTCTCCCACCTTCTCCATGTGTGCGTCTAGCTTCCTGGCCTCTGCAGCCATTGCAAATCAAATAAACAAATCTATAAAGTCAAAGCCAGAATCCTCCCACAATACAGAACATGTGGCATTGTCATTAAGACCTTAGTTATCTTGGTAGAATATTTTCCAGCTTCATTTATTAAGGAAAAAACAATTTTATCATATCTATCTATCTATCTATCATCTATCTATCTATCTAATTAGTCAAAATGGTTGTAATTTCAATGTTATAAGCAGACATCATAATTTCCAAAATATTCTCACTGCTCTCAGCAGTAATCTACAGACATTAAATGCTAATACTCTAGTCCTCCTCCAGCTCCCAGCAATCTCTAATCCCCTTTATGCACCTACAAATTTATGTCACAGGTCCTTCATATATGTGAAATAACAAAATATTTTCCCTTTTGTGCTTGGCCTATCTTTCTCAGCATAATGTCACCAAAGCTCCTCCATGCACTAACATCTATCAAAGCTTACTTCCTTTTCAAGGGTGACTAACATGCCATTTATTTGGTTTGTCTACTCATCTGTTGATCTTTGCCCAGCTTTAATCACCACACATTTAATATTCTGTCATTTGGACCTATGAAGAGACGGTAGTGGAGATCTTTGGGGGATTCTATGTGTACTTGTTCACTCTGCAGAGAAAGCCAGGGACATACCAACTCTGTCTGTTCTGTTCTTCAGGGTGCATGAGGGGCAGGGGTGTTAAGAGCTTCTCATTAAAGTTTCTTGCCCTAAGATAGTTAGACTGATCTCAGTCTTTCCTCCCCCACCCACAATTAAGTTAAAGAGCCTACTGTGTGATTGCATCTCTCAGCTCTCTTCCTCCCCCTTTTCCTCTTGCTTCTGCCTTCATGTCTGTAATTCTACATCTCCTTCATGATGAGAATCAGTCTCCTGTGCTTATTAAGTCTGGAGCCTTGGGGGTTCCAATGGAGCCTAGGGGGCAGAGCTAGGACTAAATTATGGCCTGACTGCAGAGTCAGAGCCCAGGCCCTATAGGATCACTGCATCCCACTGTTAATCCCTGGTCCATTTTCTATGCTGATAACAGTCTCTCCCATCTGCTTATTCTACAGTCTGATTCTAGCTTCTTTACCTTTTAATAAGGATACTCTAGAAAGAACACCCAGGTCTTGCTGCCTACATCTCTCCAACATTTATTCACTTCTTAACACCTTTGAATGGTCTCTGCCTTATTTTTTCTTCAGTAACAAAAAATAAAGGCGGATACCTTTGTAAAGACATGGTCAGGGAGGGTCCTCACTCTTCTCATTCTGTCTAACTCTTGGGACACCATTTACACTTCTTTATCACATGTATATCCTAACTTTTATTTGATGTGATCAGAAAAGTAGCTTTTTATATTTGACATATAAATATTTTTTGTGTGTAGAAATCCTAGTTTTGCTGAGTTTTCTTCCTCAACATTTTTTATTTTTGTGGGGCATGCGGAAACTTTCAGGGAGTGATTTAATGTTGCAGGGATTTTATTCTGGTTGTCACGAGTCATATTAGCTGTCCAAACAATATGCCACTGGGGTGTCATTTTTCAACAGGCCTTTTCTTGCTTCTATTCTCTGCAGTCTGTTTTCATCTTCTACTGCCATGCAGATATCTCCAATACCAGCAGCCTTGATGGCGTCCTGTTTTCCTGGGCATTGATGTCTTCTGCCGATGGCTGTTGTTTATTCTTAGACTGTGTCAGGAGAGGCATCTCTTGTCTTACTCGCCTCCTCTGAACTGTGGAAACATCCTTCAGTAACTACTGCAGTGACTTCTCATGTGCCCCAAATGCAGACTTTAGTCTGGATAGGCATTCAGGGAATACTTTGGGCTAGTCCTCAGGGAGGATTTTGTCCCACAACGAGGGCTCCTGTGGGAATTCAAACTTTCACCATTCCCTACTTTGGGCTTTATTTCATCTTTTGTCTATACTTTTATGTGTTCACTATCTAGCTTAATTGACTCGGTCTTACTCATGATTAGGTAGTGTATTTATTAGCCATTCCAGAGCTACATCCTTAGAACATAGAGACTGACAAGAAAAGCATCTGTTTCAGCTTCAGTTGAAGGGATATTGACTTGGTTTCGGTCATGAGACCATCTGAGATACAGTGCCTATGGCAGAACCTCAGTACAATAACATTTGTCCATTCAGATAGACCAACTTGCAGCTTTGGAGGAAGAGCTCTCCAGTCAGAACAAAGGGATGCAAAATTGATTTGAACTAAGTATCCATTCTAGGTTTTGTCTAAGCCATCACTCAGATCAAATGACATTTTGAACAATGACTCATGAGGTAGACCTTGATAGGAGATGTTTCTTTTTTATTAAAAACAATTTTTCAAACAATATATTCTGATCATGGTTTCCTGTTCCCAAGATCTTTTCTACCCACTCAAGTCTACGCCTTCTTTCCCTCTTTCTTTAGAATATAAGGAGGCAAACAAAAAGCAAAACAAACCAGAATTTAAAAACAAACCAACAAAGAAAATCAACAAAGAGAAATCACAAGAAACACACACACAGAGACAAACAATACACACACCATAAAAACACAAAGTCAGAAACCATAATATAGTATGAGATAAAATGTCTACAAAATACTATTGAATTCTTGTTGCAGTGACTTCTGTTGGGCATATCCCTTCCCCTTAAGAGTGGTTTGTATCCTCAGTGAGGCTATGTGGGAGAGATATAATTTTTAATTTGCAAGTGGGTGTCAATAGGAGATAGCTTGTTAGTTAGGGATAGAGGCTCATTTCCACCACTCTGTGCTGGGACATCTGGCTTGAATTTGTGTATGCTCTGTGAAGGCTGCCATAGTCAGTGTGAGTTCATAGGTGCACCAGTCTTGCTCTGCCTGAAAGATACTGTTACCTTGGTGCTTTCCATCTCCATCTGGCTCTTACAATATTTCTGCCATCTCTTTTGCATAATTTCCCGCAAACGGAAGGGTTTGAGGAAGACATCCCACTTAGGATTGACCATTCTAAAGCCTCTTACTGTGCTTATTGTCCAGTTGTGGGTTTCTGTTTAGTTCCTATCTATTGGAAGAGGAAGTTTCTCTGATGATGGCTGAACAAAGCACTGATTAATGGGTATAGGAGAATGCCATCAGGATTTATTTTATTAATAAATTTCTTTAACAGAACTATATTTGGTTTTCTCTTAGGCACATGGCCTATTCAGTCTCAGGTTCTTGACCACCTGCACAGTGTCAGGCATAGTTTGGATCTTGAGTGTTTTCACAAAAGGTCCATGTGTTAAAATTCTGGTGGCCAGTGGTATTATCAAGACATATTGGAAACTTTTGGGAGTGGGGCCTACTGAGAGGTCTTGGGTCATTGAGAGCGTGTCTCTTGATTCCTAGCTGTTAGAAGGTAAACAATTTGCTCTGCCAAACATTACTGCTGTGATGTACTCCCTTGCCACTGGCTCAGAGGTGCTGGGGCCACAGACTATGGAATGGATTCTCTAAAACATTAACCCGCAAATAAAACTTGACTTATTCTTAATTTTTACAGTGTTGGAAGTTGAGCCTATGGTTTTTGTGCCTTCTGATCAAGTATTTTCTGATTATCTATATCTCTGCTTATCATACACTTTTTGAGAGGTCATTATCTCAGGTATTTTGTTACAGTAATGGAAAGTGGAAACACTTAGGCTTCATATTATAAACACTTGGATTCCCTCTTACTGCCATATTTCTATTCTTCCCTTCTTCACTTTCTTCTCTTTCCCTTATTTATCTAGTCATTTATGAAATTGTTCTTCATTGTCCTCCTTTTCTGGCATAACTGTCTTTATTCTGTAAAAACAAACTTCTTTCCTAGCTTCTCTTACATTTATTTCCCATAATTCACTGTTTCAAATGTAACTCGGTGAAGCTGATTAAATATATAGAGTTTGGACCTTCTCCTCTAGGTATTCATTGATAGATGCTCACTTACATCACTCAACTGTCTGTCACACGATCTCTTTCAATCAGTCTTGTCTGGAGCTATTCTTTTCCAGGCTCAGGAAACCGAGACATTGCATATTCTTAGGCTTTTGAGACTAACATACTGCAAAACAGTATATTGGTTGTACTAATGTTCATTGCAGAAAGGACATGTCCTTTTGGTAAAAACACATCTAACCATGAATCATTCCATTACATTGCTTTGTTCTTGACCATGACTCAACTCGAGCATAGTCTTTTTTAGGGATCTTAACCTTGGACTTGGACTTGCTCTTGTCTTGGTTTTCTGAGGGCCGACACCAGAGTCTGGATGCTGTTCTTACTTTCCACAGTCCCCATCAATTGCACGCCTTTAAGGCACAGACAACATTACTTCAACGCATTTGGACAGAGATGAGTTAGCTTTACTTAAGGTTACTGCAGAGAGAATTCTTTAAATAAGAGGAACTTACATCACCTCAAGACTCTTACCAGCTTTAAAAACTGGTGATTTTGTACAGCAAAATGTTTAGCATTTTCACCGATGGCTATAACCTCTTGATTTAGCTGAAGCTCTTTGTCATTTATATATGCATCTGGACTGATGTTAAATTTTCTTTATGGATTTGTTTGAAATGTGTGGCTGGCTATTTGCAGCTTCAGTGGTTTTCAGCTTACATGGATTATTGGCTTAGATATTTGTGTTGGTAGCAGACCTCCTGGTCAGCATCTTGGCTGAAGCTGCCACTTCCCTCCCCTGCTGTTTCCTCCTTACTCCACACTAACAGCCTCTTGAGCTGGATGCCTCTAGCCTCTCCAAGCCCCTAGCCTCTTGGATCTGGCTGTGACTGAGTTACAAATATGAGGAACCTGTGATCTGGGAGACTCCTGCGAGTCCTCGAGGGAAAGCAGCTTGTTCTTAGCTTTTCCCTGTCTTTCACTGTGGTTGCAGTGCAGAGACAGTGGGAGGAAGTTGCATTAAATTTTCACTTCAAAACAGTCAACAGGTCCCCTCTCCATAGTCGCATAGAGAGGAACTTACCTTCTGTGCATGGTGTTGGCAATCACTATTTCACTAGGCAAACAGAGTTAGAGAAGAAAGTATATTCAACACAGGATTCTGAATAAAGGATTCAGGGTATTGACAAGAGATAAGAGAGTGTTATGGGAGGCTCTGGATAGAAGGCTTGGCTATGGGTCTGAACGCTTAGCCACTTAAAGCAAAAATATAATAAATATGTAAGTGGAAAAATAAACTTATTTAGTTTGGGCAAAACCATGAAAGAAGAAATGCTAAATCTCTGTCTATCTTAGCTATAGAAATGCTGTAACTTAAAGGAAACACACTCACACAACACACACACACACACACACACACACACGATGTAGGAAAGGCATATATATGCAGATTTAACTGTGTTTCCCAGTTACCAGAAGAGGAAGGTTGCCTTTCTCCTGGGGATAAGTCTTTTCCCCGACTGCCAGGACTTAGTGAAGGCCCTTTGCGCTCCAAGCATGGCATTCTGCAGAGAAGATCCCAGTTCTCAGGGATCCCTTTCAGAAAGAGCTAGAAAGTCTGGAGCTTACTCTGTCCGTCAAGTATGTTGTGAGAAGCTTCATCTGCCGTCCAGTTAAGCACTGTTATTCTCATTCTGTAGTTGAAACACGGAGACTTACTGGAAGATGGCCCCTGCCCAGCCATCTTCACTGTGTGAAGTGAGAATTCAGGAGTGGATCTGTTTCCAAGTTCGGTCTTCTGCCTAGGAAGGTGATGGATCTTAATTACTTTAGCGCTTTTTGAGCGGGAAAGAGATGCCAACTCGACTCTTGACTAAAGATTGTCCTTAGAAAGCCAACATTTATATCCAGGCATTACTCCCAGAGAAGGAGCTGGCCTTGTTCTTGGGCCTGGTTTATGATCTTTGAGGAGGAGGCTTTTTGTTTGCTTTTCGAGACAGGGTTTCTCTGTAGCTTTGGAGCTTGTCCTGGAACTAGCTCTTTTAGACCAGGCTGGTCTTGTACTCAAAGAGATCCTCCTGCCTCTGCCTCCAGTGTGCTGGGGTTGAAGGTGTGGGTTACCACCGCCTGGCTCTTAAACAGTTTCTTATTCAGCTGCAGAAGTAGGAGAAACGGATAAAATCAGAGAAAAGGCTACCATTAGGAATATAATATAGGATGGATTCATCACAAAAGATTAGACCCCAGATTGAAGTTTCATTTTTAAATCTAGGTGCAGGAGAGAAGTTGCCAGGGAACAGTGCCACCACGTGGTCAAGAACGGAATAGCAACAGCAATACCTGGGAACATACCTACTTGGAGTGAAGGTGACCTTTCTTGAAGGAGCTCTTGGTGGCCCTGGCAAAGAGATACTCCCTAGAAATGAAAGTCAGAGAGGAGAAATGTTTGCTCTCCAGCACAACACCAATGAGGGCTCAGTGTAGCTTGGGGACAAAGGAGCACTGTATTGACATAATCACTTGCTCTCTTAGCTATTCCCAAGCCCAGAAAGAGAAAGTCACCGGCACAAGCTCATATCAGACAACTAGGAAAAGCTGATTTGGTTAATTTTCCTTGAGCGAGTCTCTTGCAGCCATCACCAATAACACGGAAGGACTCAGGAAGCCGAGTGAAAAAGATCTACTTTGGGTCTAAATCAAAAGAGAGTGCAGAGGCAGGAAAGAGTGTGTCAGGAACAGAAATCCAGGCTGCAGGCAGCACAGTAAGGAGTTGAAGTGACCCGGGGTCTAAATAAACCCAAGATGTTCAAGGCCAGACTCTGACTGCCCATTGAGATAAAACTTCAGACTTGGGCATCGTTCTGATGCCCCCGGTTACAGACTCAATTCTGCACTCACATCTGTGCCTCAAATCACACTTGTTTCTAGAGGTTAATTGAAGGCGCTTCTTCCTTGTAACAAAATACAAAAAGGAATAAGGGGGAGAAAGCCTCATTCCTCGTTTTTCTAAAGATCTCTCCTAATATTATCACCTTATCCTCATTTGATCCTCACCAAATCTATCTTACAGTCTGTCTTCTTAAATTGCAAGGCTGGTGTAACTTTACATGGGGGTTGCCAACAGGAAGAACAGAAGAGGGGTGGTCAGAGGCGGGCAAGCAGGAAAAGGTCTCCAGCCTTCGCATTTAGGAGTTCTGTTTGCTTGAGTCCAGAGATGGTGTAAGTGGTGGGAAGGAAGCCGACTCTCCAGGAGATAGGACCAAGGCAAGTGGCAACCTCAGAGAAGGGAGACAACCCAAAAGCAGAGCTTGGAAAAAATGCCAGGAGATGCTAGAACACACAATCCATATCCTGTGTGTTAGTTTTAGAAGACAAGAATCCAGGGAGAAAAAAAGAAAAAAAAAGAAGAAGAAGAAAAAGAAAAAGAAGCATTAGTCTCAAGCGTGGCACTGGGAAGAACTTCTTCAGTATTCAGTTCACTCTCCTCTGAGCTGTACTCACTTCTGTGTTAATAAAACAAATAGACAAATAAGCAGAGGTAATGGCTGACTTCTGCTGTATCAATGCTCTGATTATTTGGGCTATTAGAAGGTTAGGAAATGTTTCCTGAGTGTTACGGTTTAAAAGTTGTGTCCTTCCTAAAGTTTGTCTTCAGAGTCAGCCCTTATGGTGCTGATGGTAGGAATGGAGCCCTTTGAGCAGTGAAGAAAGTGGTTTAGTGTCTCAAGGCTTCTGTGGTGTCAATCTTTCTCTTCTTATTCTAGTGTAAAAGAACACAGTAGCAGGATGCCATCTTGGAAGCAGCGAGCAACCTCCTCCAGATATGCAACCTCTCGGTGCCTTATCTTGAACTTTTTAGCTTCCATGTTTAGAGAAACAAATTTGTCTTGCGTATATACCACCCAGTGTCAGGTGCTTTGCACCTGCAGCACAAACAAGACTAACACTCCATCAGTCAGCTATCCATTGCTGGGGGACAATAACCAGGCACAAGCCATTTGAGGAAGGGAGGGTCTCATTTGGCTCACAGTTGTTGGGTAGAGTCCATCGTGGAGGGGAAGCACAGGAGCTTCAGGCAGCTGGTCATACTGAATCTGCAGTCAGAAAGCAGAGGGATATTAGTGCAGTCTTAGCCAGCCTTCTCCTTGACTCAATCCAGCCCAAGGAATGATGTCACTCGCATTTAGAGTTCATCCCACCTTAATCAACTTTCAGGCTAATCCTTCACAGGCTTGCCTAGTGGTCAGCCTAACTTAGATAATATGTCACATGTGTTCCCAGAAGCTGGTCTCATAAGTGAGGCAAGGCTGTCAGATTGATGGTCAACTTTCGAAACACTAGGCGTCCTGGCTGATCTTGAAGACACCTGGGAGAAAATCTACTTGTATTATTATTATGTATAATATGACCCTCAATGTGATAGTTTGGTATGTCAAAGCATAGTTTTCATCCTGATACACACACATCTGAAATGTTTAGTGTGTGTGTGTGTGTGTGTGTGTGTGTGTGTGATGCACACATGTGCAGAGATCAGAGGACAACTCTTGGGAGTAATTCTCTTTCCACCATGTAGGTTCAGGGGGCTAAACTCAAGTCCTCAGTCTTGGCAGCAAGAAAGAGTCTTTATCCATAGAATTATTTAAACACACACACACAGACAGACACACACATTTTGGAAGAAGTTTTCGTTATGTATTCCAAACTTGTCTTGAATTCATGATCCACCTACCCCAGATGCTGAGTGCTGGGATTACAGACATGCATTGCCATACCCAGTAGACAGATTTTATATTTTACAGTGATTAGGACCTGTGCTTCGTCAGCACTGCCCAGATGTCAGTCTTAATAAATGGAAGCAATTGGACTTAATGGTTCATGTCTGACGGAGTGAGGAACTCAAAGCTCTTGGTGGGTCAAAACATTAGGGGTTGAAGTGTTAAAGTTTTTGTGTGGATACTTATGTAATGGGATTTTAGGAACATAATTCTATGCAGCTTAAATACGCTTAGTATCAGCAGAGCATAAGTGAGGCAGGTCACGTGGGAGGTCTCTCTACTACAATCCATTTTTTCTAAGGGTCGCATTTGTGCAGCCCATTTGAGTTTGCAGTGGCCAGGAGCACAGAAAATACCTTGACCTTTAAAAGGTCTGAAAATAGGAGCCGGGGACCTGGGCGGGACCCCTAGTAACTTCTGTAGTCCCTAGCCAGGAGAGCACCTTGATTTCACAAATACACCTTGACTTATGTGCAGTGTACCACTTTGTGATAACTACAAGTGTTTGCTGTGTTGACAGGAGAGTAGGGGGTCAGGGGAAGTCAGCGGAGAGAGATCAGTTGCAGAAGGATGCTTGCGCTGTAACCTGGCTGGTTTTGGACAGATCTATTTTCCGTTTTGTTGTGGAAGCCAATCTGATACACAAATGAGCTTCTGTCCTGTATTTTGTATGAAGATGGTTGTGGTAATTATATTATCGATGCATGGGTGACTTTTTAAGTTCTTCCATAGGACAGTCTGCTTGGCATTTATTAGAGGGCAAGGTAATCGACTGTTAACTCTTGCAGGCAGAAAAAATGATTAGGAGCAAATAGAATTTTGCCAATGAGGGAGCTTGGTTTTGCTCAACCAAACATCATTTCTTTTGAATGAGTTCAAGATTGTACCACCGGGGGTCTTTGAGAGCTAGAGAGGTGGTGATCAGGGGTTTTGTTTTCTCTTGGTTAGATTGTTAAAATAATCAAGGGATATAGAAAACCAAAAGACCACAGATGTCAGAGGCTCAGAATCCTAAGTTACTGTTGAGCTTAGGTACTCGGGTCGTTGCTTTGAAGTCTTTAGTTATCAGATTGTGGGCTTTACAGCTTGATTTTGGAAGTACTGGTGGTGATCAGACACATACTTCAAAGAGTAGGATGGGGCTACTCTGCAAACTACAAGGCTAAGGGGATGGAGTTACTATCTACCCAGTTAATATCTAGTGTGTGCTATGAGATACGTTAATAAAAAGTCAGTTATGTGAAGTCTCTGGAATGTAGCTTATTCAAAAGCATTCAGCCAGGAAAAGTGAAACCACCTGATTCCAGAACCCTTCACTGCACAAGCGAGCAAGCAACAGAACTTCCCTGTAATGGTTAGCAGCCCAGTCTCCTAACAGTACAGTTAGCCATTGTGTAGTCTCTTAGCCATTTCCGTCTCTTATCCTTTCTAAGAAGATGCATCTTAGAAGGAGGTGTGTGTTAATTTATTGTTAGAGAAACCCAAACACAGAACAAAAGGCAACAGGGAAGACACATCAGATCAAGAAGAGCTGGACAGAGCGCAAGGTTCCAGGCCATCTGACAGCTCTTCCTGAAATTTGGAAAGGGAAATTCGACTGCGCTTCCCTTGCTGTCTTAGCTTCAAGCTTTCTGTTTTCTCTGCCTTGACATGGGCATCTGCTGAAACTGAGGATTCACAATGGAAATTAAATACAAGGGCATGGCGACAGATGTTCCTTTTTGCCTCAAAGGAAGATAAACATGTAGTTTAATAGACCAAAACTTCTGTATTGGATTCTTCGGAGGGAAGCATGTGGATGCTCCCCACGCCCTCCAGATAGATCTTGTTTGTCTGCAGCCTTGTTTGTGCCTGTTGTTAAATGCTGATGACAGGCTCTGCTTTCTCTCACTGTGCTGAGTGGCTCTTTAACCTGCTGTTTCTGGGATCAGATCTCATCACGGCAGGTGGGAAAGAATGTGGTTTCGCTGTAGGGATCTCATTATCATCTCCTACTCCTCAAGTTTCTTCTTTCTTTTCTCTTTGACCAAGTATGTGGCCTGTTTCAGTGTCTTGGCTGTGGCTGGACACTCTCTGATTCCAGAGGGTCTACACCTGCCTGTTGTACCTTCAAATGCTTGTTTTGACTTTCGTTGAAACCTAACAGAGAATTCCCTACGACATCAGTTTGATGAGTGGAATGGTTCTGAGGCTTGTGATTTGGACCGTCCTCCATCTTTGCTTCTAGTGGAGAGCTCCGTCATCTGCTTCCCATTCATTTATATTCTTCCTGCCGCTCTTTCTTTTACATTCATTTTCTACCTCTGGTCTTTCTGCCAGTCACTACTTATTGCAAACATCAGTCATTTATTTATCAATGCATCAGCTAATTTTTGCGAACTCCTCTCTCAACATATCATGTCATGTGTTAGATCCAATGGATCAACGATTAGTGAGTCAGAGTCTCCCAGGAACAATTTTGTCTGAGAGAGCAGATAGAATCTGAAATAATTAAGATATAATTTATTAATAACAGGACATATGTATGAATTTGAGATTATCCAGTGAGGTGGGATAGTTAATTCAGTCACCCTTAGAACAAAAGAGAAACATGGGTATGAAAAGATGGAACTGATGCTATCTAAAGGCAGTCAGAGGAAATGTGAGTGTTTTGTGTATAAGCAGGCACTTCTGCTAGGGAACAAAGATGACCCAGGAACTCATAATGAATGGATTTGGAAGAGTGATGATGCCCTATCATGAAGAAGGTGGCAAGTAGATGACCATATCATCCCCATCCCAAAGGCAGGCATTTTTAAGAATGAAAGGAGTCTCTCTCGTCAGAGCTGAGAAAAACAGAGACAGATCCTCATCATCTGAGAGAGGCAGAGATTGGGCTTTATTGTAGGCAATAGAGATTTACTGATGAGTTCTGCACTAGTGCACCACGTTCCCTCTGGAACCTGGAGGTAGAGGTCCTCTCGCTTAGGGAGGCTCCATCCAGTGACACCAGGCAAGTTAGGGGCAGGTGCATGATCCATGCTCTTGGGGTGGATGCTTCAGCCTGGCGACTGATAATCCTGGGGTAGAGAGGGAGAGTTCAGCAGGAGTCGTGCCTGGGTTGTATTCCATCTCCCTTGGTGAATGTTTGAGTTCTGGTCCTGGGTCTCCAGGTGGCAAGCTGAACCTCTAACCTCTCTGTGATTATTCTTTCCCAAATCTCTTTACTCCTCTTGTTGCCATTTGTATCTGTTCTGTGCAGCTGACAGCTTTTGTTTGGGAAGTAGAGTTATATACAGCACAAGGTTAGTTCAGTTGGGACTTGGAAGCTGTCTGAAAAGTAGGGGCATGAGGAAATATCCCACTGTCCTGGGATGGAACCATCTTGTCATGTTCTGTGAGGAGCCGTGAGGATCTTCCACTGTCAGCTCCCCTGTGGAACAGAGCAAGAGTAGAACAATGGCCACCACTAACGTCCATCTCAGAAGCCACAAAGGATGACCGTGGGCTGGAGGTGACCTGGCTGGACCTGCATGGCTGCTGTTATGGATGTTAATACAGGTCAGGGAGTCTGGCCGAGGACTATGGAGACATTTGGTTTGATCTTGTCAAAGCCCCTCAAATTGCTCTGGCTGTAAAGAGAAGCCACAATAGTTCTCTAGACTCTAGAGAGCCCTGAAGTTTCTGGGATAGCCCTGCAGTCTCTGGGATAGCCCTACAGTGTCTGGAATAGCTCTGCAGTGTCTGGGATAGCCCTACAGTGTCTGGGATAGCCCT
>JAQHUG010000019.1:1074519-1086058 GCA_028555095.1 Dicrostonyx torquatus | reverse complement strand
GGATAGCCCTGCAGTCTCTGGGATAGCCCTACAGTGTCTGGGATAGCCCTGCAGTCTCTGGGATAGCCCTACAGTGTCTGGGATAGCCCTGCAGTTGTGTCTGGGATAGCCTCATGTGAGTACCAAAGGTTTAGATGAAGAATTTAGTCAAAAGAAGCATTGCCTATATGTTTTCTTAACTTCCTTTCACGAGGAGAGTCACCAAAGCAGGGCTTCCCATAGTGTTCCTTGCCGTTTGCGCATTCCCTTTGTAAGCCATTAAATTTTATGGTATTAGTGGGGATTTGAAGCACCAGATTGAATCAATAGTCATTTCTTCTGCATCAGCTCTTTCTCACAGCTCCCTGTTTATTAAGCAGTATGTTAGCATGCTGTCTGACCTTTCCCTCTTAGAGTACACTTCCTAATTATAACTTCTCCTGTTTCACTATGATATATATCTAAGGTCAAAGGCTATAAATAGTACTTGGGAATTTTTCCCAAAGGACTTTTTAAGAAATTCTACTAACGTGTGTAAGTTAGGATCATCCATGTCTTTCTGGCTGGCAGTCTAGGACGCTACATAACCTTAAAAACTTTTTTGAACTGTTCAGTCATCCCAGACATTTAGTATTTTGGGTCACCCTGGATGTCTTCTGAGTTCTGGACGTGCTAAGCCACCAAGAGCTGAGGAAAATCATTGGATTTTTCTGCACGCACATGTTCCTCCACTGCCAGATTCTGCTAGTCACCCACACTGCCTCATGGCTAAACTGTCATCCAGTGGCAGAAAGCGAACCTGCCAGATCCACTTCCCGCTATCTTTCCCAGTGAAGCGGCTGCTCCGAGTGCACAAGCATTGTTTGCTCTTCAAGCAGTCAACCCTGGTCCGTTGGTCAGCAGGTATGGGTCTGTCAATGTGTTTCGAGGTTTGTTGTCTGTATGGTCCATGCAGCTTCTCTGCATTGTATTGGAAAGGTGTGCTAGGCTAAAAGGCTTGGCAGCTGGTGGGAGTTCTTTATTTCCAGAGCAACATTTGCATAGAGTCACACCTGGGAGTTTGACAGGCCACCTTGCTCTCAGCTGTGAGGTGAGACTTTTGCCGTGGGTGTGCCTCAAGTCCCTATCAAGCCAGGGTGCAAGTTGCGGTAATAGGCTCCATGTTTACATCTCTGCCTCTTTCTCTCCCTAATCTGACTCTGGTTCCCCTTCCACAGACTGATCCTTTCCCAATGACACTTGTCAATAGAGTTACCACGTAGGGCAAGGCTCTCCCCAGCAACCTTCTGCCTCAGGACTTTAATACTGACTGTCTTACCAGAGCCAAACCTGGAGGTTGGCATCCAGAGCAGAAAGCCGCCCATTTCACTGGGAAATTTCTGCTTGCATCTTACTTACCTTGCTGGTTCCAGCATGGCAGGCAGTGTTTGCCACAACGCTGCTCATACCCTGGGACCTCCCCCTGGCCTAGAATCAGGGGTCCTGTAGTGCACAAACAGTATTGGGAAGTCGGTGGGAGAAGGATCAGTCACGTGATCATGAACAAATTCTCAGGCATCATGAAGTCTAGAAATAGTTACTCTCAAATAGATATAATATGATTACTGAGAAGTAAAACTCCACTGAAATAAGAAGGACCTGAGTGAGATTTGACTCCACATGTAAACTGGTACGTTTCATGGATTCTGGCAAGAGACACAAGTTTCCTTTGTGAGAGAAGACTCTGTGATTTACAGCCAGAGGGTCACAATTATACTGAACTCCCTTTCTCACAATGCAAAGCCGAGGGCCAAGTGATGCCTACCCACACAAAGGGCTCAACACGTACAAGTGCTTGCAGCAAAAGTCCAAAAACCTGAGTTTAATCCCCCAAGCCCACAGTCGAAGACGAGAACTAATTTCCAGAAGTTGTCATCTGACTTCCACGTGCACATTGTGACAGAAGCCTGTACAGTGGCGCGCGCACACCCACACACACACACACACATACACATGCATACATGCATGCATACATACACACACAAAATGAAGAAAATAAGCTTAGAATGATGGAGAAATAAGCAAACCTACTGTCTTAGAGTTTCTATTGGTTTGAAGGGACATCATGACCATGACAACTCTTATAAAGAAAATCATTTCATCTGGGTGGCTTACAGTTTCAGAGGTCAAGTCCACTATCATCATGGTTGGAAGCATGGTGGCATGCAAGCAGACATGGTGCTTTAGAAGGAGCTGAAAATCGTACATCTTGATCAGCAGGCAACAGGACGTAAACTGGGTCACTGGGTATGGTTTGAGCATATATGAAGGTTCAAAGAATGTGGCTACTTTTTTCTCTACAGTGACACATTTCCTCTAACATACTCCTACAAAGCCACACCTCCTAATAGTGCCACTCTCTATGAGCTTATGGGGGCCAATGACATTCAAACTACCCACTTTGTTCTGGAAGAATATTATACTTCAAGGCAGCTGACTGTGCAAACATCATCGCAGAAAATTCCAGATCAAAAGCATCAGGGTCTCTATTTGGAAGATGTATGGAAACACAAGTGACCTATTAGGTAAGTTCACAGGGATTTTGCTGTTTCTTTAGTAACTGAAGCACTTCATGAAGGACCTTATGTATAATAGAGAACCACAGACATGTTCACTATTCAGAACCCAACCTGCACTTAACCATCATGGGTCTCATTTTTTGGGCAGTTTCATGAACATCTAGAATCCATCTCAGAATCAGATCCATAACGTACATTCTACATGCCTCACTGAAGAAATAAATAACTCATTATTTCTGAAGCACAGAATCCAGTATAAAATGTGATCATCAGATTGAGAACCATGTATCCTTTTCATTGTTTTGCTTCTGTTGTGTGTATTTTTTCCCCAGAATATTTTGTACATAAAGCTCTTATAAAATAACACTTGCCGATTGCCGAACTCTTCTCAGAGAAACAACATCTTAGAGTAGATGAGAATTAACACAGAGGTCCATAAGGAATACCTTCATCAAACCACTGCCCCCCCCCCAGGGCTCAGGGAGCAAGAGGCGCTTGAAAGATTCTAAGAGTCAGAGCTGATGGATGACTACAAATAAAGAGGTTTTCCACTTTATAGACACAGCAGGACTGACGTGCAGAAGAATTCTTTTCCACCATACTTGGTCTCTTAGTCGGGGTTACTATTGCTGCAGTGAAACAAAATGACCAGAGCGACTTGGGGAGCAGAGGGTTATCTTGATAATTTTTCTGTATCACAGTTCATTCTCAAAGAAAGTCAGGATAGGAACTTTAGCTTGTGTCAAGTTGACATAAAACTACCCAGCACTACTGACCCATTGTCAACTTGACACACAAATACATCATTTTTCAATCAGGACCTTTCCTTTCTCATTTATCCCCGAGATGACATGTTAATCTTAAAACCACAATTCAAAGCAGAAGTCACTTTAAAAGTCCCACAGGCTTTACAAATTCAAACACATTAGGAGTTCAGTCTCTTTAAAAATCCAAAATTTCTTTTAAAAGTTCAAAGTCTCTTAACCGTGGGGTCCTATAAAATCAAAAGTAAGTTAAATACTTCCTTACTTTGAGAGGTAAGGGCACAGTCACTGTCAAATCAAAGCAACACAAAATTTCAACTGTCCAATATCTGGAATCCACTCACAATCTTCTGGGCTCTTCCAAGGGACTTGCATCATTTCTCAGGCTCCACCCTCTGCAAAGCACACATCTTGTCTTCTAAGCTCACTCAGGCTCCACTTCACTACTACTTGGTATGTAGTAGTATGGTACTACTATGACTTGGTGGTCATTCCATGGTACTGGCATTTTCAAAATGCTGGGGTCTTCTGCTGTAACTGGGCTGCATTTTCACCAACAGCCTCTTCTGGGCTTTCTTCATGGTGCAGAGCCTTAACTTCAAAAATCTCTTTGTTGTAGGAGGCCAATTGTTTGTTCCTGGCTGCCCAGACCCAAAATAACTACTCAGAAACTGTGTTAATAAATCACTGCTTGGCCTATTAGCTCTAGCTTCTTATTGGCTAGCTCTTACATCTTGATTTAACCCATTTCTATTAATCTGTGTATTGCTACATGGCTGAGGCTTACCAGCAAGGTTCTGGCTCATCTGTTCTCGGTGGCAGCTACATGGCATCTCTCTGACTCCTGCTTCTTTCTTTCAGCATTCAGTTTAGTTTTCCCCACCTAGCTTTATTCTGCCCTGCCAGGCCCAAGACACATTCTTTGTTAACTATTGGTGTTCACAGCATACAGAGGGGAATCCCACATCATCTCTTCAATTCTGGGGTTTCTATTGATTATCTGGCTGCACCTTCAATAATATCCTCTTACAATCCCAAGCCTCAGTTCATCTCCGTGACCCTTTCATGCTTCAGTCCCATCCAGGAGTCTCTTACACATGACAAGTTTGGCTGCCAGCACAAGATACAATATTGGTCATGTATGAACTCTGCTTGCATGTGCTGACTCTGAGGAAACACTTCCCAGACAATTTCACCTCAATTATGCTGTTTTGTTCCTTAATTACCAGTATTTTTTCAGCTCCAGGTGACCAGCATTGATTATTCCAACAAATCAAAGCTTTCACTTCAGTGGTTCTGGTATCTTATTAAACACAGCCAATTCTTCAGCCTCAGCAGCCAGAACTAGAAATTTTTAGTTTAAAATATGCAATTATCCAATAGATCTTTGAGTAACTCTCAAACTTTCCCCTGGAACTTGACAGCTAGGACTCTATATTCCACATTTCTCTTAATATGTTCATCTTCCAAGCTCCCACAGAACAGCTCACTGAGCTCTCAAGACCAAAAGACTTTTCTAACCCAAAGTTCCAAAGTCTTTCTACAAACCTCCCCAAAACAACATGGTCTGGAATGTCACAGCAATCCTCTACAATCCTGGTATCAGGGTATTTCTGCGGTGAAACACCATGACCACAACTTGGAGTGGAAAGGGTTTATTCAGCTTATTCTTTCACATCTCTGTTCATCATCAGAGGAAGTCAGGACAGGAACTCAAGCAGGGCAGGAATCTGGAGGCAGGAATGGATACAGACAGAAGACAAGGCTCGCTCCTTATGCTTTGCTCTGTATGTTTTCTTATAGAACCAGTCCAGGGATGGCACAAGCCCTGTCTTAGGGCTTCTGTTGCTGTGAAGAGACACAATGATCATGGCAACTCTTATGAAGAAAAACATTTAACTAGAGATGGCTCACAGTTCAGAGGTTTAGTTCATCGTCATCATGATGGAAAGCCATGGCAGCATGCCTGCAGATGTGGTGCAGGAGAAGTAGCCACATCTGAGGGCAGCAGGAAGAGAGAGTGATAGGCTTGAGCATTTGAAATCTCAAAGTCTACTCCAGGTGGTACACTTCCTCCAGCAAGGCCACACCTCCTAATGGTGCCTCTCTCTATGTGAGCTTATGGGAATCATTTTCATTCAAACTCCCACAACTACCATTAGACTGGGCCCTCCCCTATCAATCACCAAATAAGAAAATGCCTACAAGCTTGCCTGTGCTCACCTCTGATAGAGACATCTTCACAGTTGAAGCTCCTGTCCTCTCAGATGACTTTAGCTGTGTGATGTTTACATAAAACCAGTCAGCCTGTTGGGCAGTGGTGGGGCACAGCTTTAATCCTAGCACTCAGGAGGCAAAGGCAGGCAGATCTCTGTGGGTTTGAGGCTAGCCTGGTCTACAGAGTCAGTTCCAGAATAGCCAGAGTGGTTACACAGAGAAATCCTGTCTTGAAAAACCAAACCAACCAAACAAGGCCCCCCAACCCCCCACAAAACAAACAAACAGAACACTGGTCAACACATGTGATACTGAACTGACACAAAGAAGGGATGAGTTTTAGTTTCTGCACATTTGTACGAAAGTGGAGTGCATTCCTCTGGGATGTTCTGAGAACATAAAATAGCCCAAAAGGTAATGACTGAAAGAGAGAAGAATTAAAAATATAAGTAATGTCCAAACTGGATAAATGACTCTGAAATAAATTGAAAGTTGATATAAGCTCAGGAATAGACTCTTATTTTTCCCAAGGCCATTTCATTTCCCAAAATTCATGTGCATTTCACAATGAAAAATGCCCACCAATCACTCCTACATAAATCTTAACCCCTGAAATTAAAATCTCCTAGGAAAACTCAGCAGCCCTATCAAAACAATGGCTCAGGTTGGGCCACAGGATTTCCATGCCTGTATATAAAAACGGAAATAAGAATCCAGAATCTAGGAGGAGTCAGGGCTGGTGGTGGGGTGAGGGTTGTTCCTCACCCTGTGCCTATTCTGCATTCTAGGGAGCTTTTTTCTTTTTTCCTTTTTTTTTTTCTCAGCTTCTACAGATTGTATTACGTGCAAACCTGGACTGAGTATATGTTTTTGAGACCACGGCAATGGCTGTGGTGAGCCAAGGCCCCAAAAGGCCTGATGCTATTATTATGGAACATATTTGGTATTCATAAGGTCACAGCATTGGGAAGACTGGTCAGATTTTGGGGGCCTCTAAGGCAAGCAAAGAATGGAAAGTAATAATGTGTTATATGCTGCCTGTTCTTATGTAAGCTACAGTCAAGTTTCGCCTGGTAATTTCTTTCCCATTAATCCTTTCTTTCTGTGTTAGGAAATCTTTGGAAAATTGCTGAGTTGGCAGCTGAAAGTATTTTCTTGGCAAGCCCTTTGAAACTGTAATTGTATTAAAAAGAGCCCCTTTCTTATCTTCACCTCAGAATAACTGTTTCTTTTTCTTCTTTTCTGTGCTCTGTTGGAGAGAACAATGAAATAAATGGCGTGTCTTTATCCTCAGCACATCATTATTTTGGAGCTTTCAGAGACGGCGGGAAAAGTCTCCGCTGTGAGTCATTTTAACCCCAAATCAGTAACAGGTTGGGAGGTATCAGCTGGGCATAGCAGCAGTAGCATGCATTTGTGGGTGGGTCTGGCATCTCAGCGGCTCATAGGATGTAAATGAGCTGCAGACAAGCCTCTCCTTAATTGCTGCTGCCCCATCCTCATAAATTTAGGCTCCTGAGATGTGAGTACAAGATGCCAATTAGAGTGAAGCTGTCTGACCCCAGCTCACAAGACAAGACAAAGCTGTGAGTTCCAAATTTTGCGGAGCCACCTCTTCGAAATTGATTTTCAGGCAATGTCAATTTGTGATTCTTTTTGCCTCCACTGGGAAATCTGGGTTAGGAAGAGCCGCAGTGTATATTCCTTCTGGCGTCTCTCTCTGGGATAAATAAAGAGAAGATAGGAGTTCATTTTCCTTGGTTGGCCTCAGGGTCTCTCTAAGACATCCTGAATCCCTGAATCATTTTGCCCCACTCCTCCAGGGCTCCCATTTGGCCTGAAGACCACAAAATGAGACGGCAACAGATAGCTGGCCTTCTCTTACAAGTCACCTTGCATCAGGGCAAGGGGGTTCTGTGGTGGCTCTGGGGAGCTGGCATTCCACAGACTAATGACTTTTTGTTTGTTTGGTTTGGTTTTGTTGTTTCTCTGTAGTCAGTGAATCCTAGAGCCCTTACTTAAAGAGGATGTCTCAAGGAAAACCAACAGAGCTTACATTTGTTACAAAGTACCAAACTGCTAAATTAGTCTCTACTCTCTAACAATAAGTGGAGTGAGGTTTAAGGGTTGAAATGAGGGTGCAGAGGATAATTGCCTCAAACAGTCTTTCCCTGGGACTGTGGGCATATAAAATACATCACATAAGAAGGTAGTGGAACTTTTCATTTCGTTGTTATTTAGCTATAAATAAACTAAATGCTGTGTCCAGTCCATGGGGACCCCAAAAGACCACCAGGGAGACTGACTCACCGAAGTGCAAAAGCAAGGTATATTATCACGCATGTGTACAAGCCAGCCGGGACCTGGTGAACACAGCAGTGAGAGGTGGTCCTTCACACTTCTAGAGAGCACTATTTAAAGGCAAAAATCAGAAAAGTTAATTAGCAGTGTTTGAAGTAATGGGTTCAATCCTATTGGCTAACAATTGTCTAGGGGTGTCCTGGTGAAAAGAAGTTGTGTGTGCTGCCAGGTGATCCTGTCTCCAATGGTTAAAACATTAGAAATTTCCTTTGGATGGTCTGTTCCTGGGTGGTGCTGGGTAGTCTCAGTTTCTGGTCTTTCTTGCAATCACGTATTGTGTTAGGGAAAACTACTGAGACTCAAGTCTCTTACCATAGCTGGGTCCTACACTTCCCCCTTCACAAGTATAGATGACAGGACCCAATCATGAGTCCTACTTGCCCATGGGTTTGAGATATTATTGGGACCTAAGAACTGTTAGCTAATAGATTTTTTTTTCCAGGGCAGTGGCCAGCCTACCAGTCTCTGTAGTTCTGATCTTTTGAGTACAACCAAATTGTAATTATAATCCTGAATGTCCTCTTTGGTTCTGTGTATCTGCATAAAGCACCAAAATGTCTTATTGTAGGACCATTTTAATTAATACATTCATTAATGGACAACTCTGGGCCTAATTTTCTGGTATATCAACAGGCACTATAGGTAATCATTTTGTCCCCCATGCCAGGGAGTTACCCCTTGTCGCAGCCCTTCAACCTGTTCTGGGCAGGGAGCATGGGATGACGTGTTCCTTTCTGCAACTACTTCAAGCTGACATTGGGCATTGTCAAGGCCCAAGTAGGCTGAAAGGCTAGCCAAAGGTAGGGAGGGAATTCAGGCCATGGGGCACTCATCAGAAGCATCTGGTTTGCAGACTCCGTTGAAGGGAACATTCACATAAGCTGGACTGGTCCACATCAGCTTTCAAGAAATCCAGGGCTCACAGTCATTCAGAACAGGTTGTAGTCAGCAACTGATGCTTAGATGTGTCTGCCAGCCAAGCAGAGGCATATTGAGATAAGTTTAAACTAGAACAGAAGGTAAAATTTATGTACTTAAAGAAAATAATGCATTTGAAACTTTCAGACCCATCTTGAAATTCATATTCCAGATAAAAGCAGATAATGGGTATCTGTAAACAGCAGGAATAGGATCATACTTTTGAGTCCTAGCTAAAACAACAGATTTTGGTTAGAGGCCTGTATATTTTCTGCTGTCCAGAGAGCCAGGTATGGATTGGACAGAGATGTCTTTGTCTTTAAGACGTCTTTGTCTTAAAGGTGAGAAACACCTTTAAGTTCATATTTAAATGGCAACTAGAATAAATCTAACATCCTGAGATTGTGACCCAAACAGTAAGTAAACATTGCTCTATTGGCTTATCAGAACTATACCATAGAAAGGGAAAGAAATCAGAAACATTTTCCATATCTCAACCTGTATTTACATCTTAAATCACTTTTTAGTCCCTCAAAGCTTATGAACTTTTATATCCTCAGACATTTATATATCTTAAAACTTTTTTTAAATCAAGAGATGTAGTAGCTTTAGAAAAAACAAGACTTGATTTCTATATGGATATAATGAGCTAACAAACTGGCTATAGCTTTGTGGAAGGATATGGATATCTTTTGTAATGATTTCAGACACATAAGGCTGATACTTCTGGGTTCTAGGGGTCATGCAGGTGCAGATAATTCCTCAGGCAGAAGTGCCTAATGGCCCCTGGGGATGTTAAAGTGGGCCATGCATCACTCATGCGAGGTATGGATTGCATGTGTGAGCCCTGTCATCTGTGTATGATGTAGCCACATCAACCCCCTGTGCACATGTGTTAGGCAGCTTTTAAAAGCTGGATGCACCATCTTCCTCTCTCTCTCTGCACACTGACTTCCCCAGGCCTGTACACACCCCCTCTAATCCTATAATAAACTCCTAAACATGTTCCATGTTTCCTTCTCACTCGCACCAGGTAATTTCACCTTTTGCTGCTAAACTGACATTATTGCTGGTCTAGCCAGAGATCCCAGAAGGGTAAATGAAGTATATCTGAGTACGGACCAAGTAGTTTCCGAATCTATTAAAAATGACAGGGACCATATACAGGTAGCCATACCCAGGTCTCCATAGTACTGGAAGCAGAAGTATCCAGAAGAGCAATCTTAGCCAGGCCCATAAGATAATTTTTTTCCCCTGTGGAAGAGGAACATGGAAAAGACTGACCTTATTTTGTCTAAGAAAAAGGGGTGCAACCAATTCTCCAATGTCCTGCTGTTTATCCACAGTCTGAACTGGGTCTTGGCAGTAGGTGTTGCACTGGGGTATCTCTCCAGGTAGAGACATCATGGTGTCCCATAATCTTCTTCGGAGACCTTGGGTTACTGCTAGGATTGAGTCTCTGTCTAATATAAGCTTTTAAATCATTATTTTAAAATGCCATATTCTGCAGATCACTGAAGTATGACAGCTGTCTAGGTATATCTGGTTAGACAAATTTTGTTTCTAGTTACTTGTTTTAAGTTTGACTTTGAAAAAAATATACAGGGACCTAAATATGGTCCCTAAATATGGCTTATTCCTGTAATTAATTATATTAGTACTTTAAGGATGAGTGGCTAACTTGTATTTCTAACAGTTTAAAATAAGTTGGCAGCTTTCATAAGACTAGAACTTACCATTTTGTAATGATGTTGAATTGAAGCTAATAAAGAAGCTGAATTAGTCATCCTGAGGGTGAAAACAGAACAAGTGTGTATCTAGCTATTAATACTGTCTCCTGTGAAGGCAAGGAAAAGGTCACAGGGTGAAATGGGAACAGGAGGGAGCCTTAGAAAACATTTATTTAAATTGAAGTTCCTCTTAGTATCAATACAAAGGTTTATGACTCAGTTTATCCAAATAGCTTAAACCCAAGAAAGTTAGCAAAGACAAGGAGGCTAAACATCCATTTTTAAGCCTGAATAGACCTTGAACAAGGAAATACATTTTAAACCATTAGTTAATATTTTTAATGCAATGGGTTTTAAATATAGTTTCCCATGTTATAGTAATCCCCCATTACAAAATTTTTGCCATTGTTATTTTACAATAGCAGTTTTGCCTATGTTGTGAATCTCAATTCAAACATCTGACATGCAGGTGGACCTAGGCTGCTCCTGTACAACCCTCAGAGGGTGGAGACCCATAGGCTTAGGTGCTTTTTCAAGCCCTCTATCTAACTGCTTTGGTCATTGTCTTCTGCATCACAAGAAATGAACATTTCTGTTTCTGGCTAGCTTTTGATGCTTATGGCTCTGACCCTAATTTTTAGCGTTTTATTTTAAGTTCAAATACTAAGATAAGAATAAACATTTTATAAGTTTAAGTATAAATTTAATTATTTTTAAAACTTTTCTTAAAAAATTTAATCACTGATTCAGGCGCAGGGCCCTGCCCGGGTACTGAATTTTTTCCCAGCCCAGCCCAGCTCCCCCTTCCAGCTGCGGGGTCCTAGGACCTCACAAAGCACCAGGCTCCAGGGCTAAGGCTCTTGGGATCAGAGAGTGAGTGCAGGGAAACAGGGGTTATTTGTGCCACAGTGCTACATCCACCAAGCCTGTGCTTCTGCCTCTGAGATCCTGGAGCATCAGGGGGCCCTGATCTAGTCCCAGCAGAAACATCTGGAGGGTCCCAGCAGAAACA
>JAQHUG010000019.1:1043777-1068439 GCA_028555095.1 Dicrostonyx torquatus | reverse complement strand
TCTTAAGGAAGCAGGGGGAGGGCGGTGGGGTAGTAGGGGAGCGGGAGGGCCAGGAACAAGGGGAGTAAATGTAAGTTTTTCTTTTAACAATAAAAAAAAGAAAATTAAACAGTTTTTTGCTTATTATAATATAAAGCTTATTACAGGTATACCACAGGTCAGGCAGTTGTAGAAAAATCCAAACAAATTATAAAGGATGTGTTAAACAAACATAAAGGAATGGAAAATACCCCCAACCACTGAAAAATGCATGATGTCCAGACAGGACGAGCAGGATATAAGAAAAAAGACTGTCAAATCTTGTCAAGACAGGGTAAGACAGTTCTAAAAAATTTTCTGCCTCTGAAAATGGTCTATCAGTTACTCTAGGCCTTAGCCAAAGTTGGTTGTTCCAATGTTGCAAATGAGACTTTGGGTGATTGTCCAGGTAGCCCGCTGTCTCTAGCATTTGTTGTACATTTTGGAAGTTGCTTGATTGTTCTTTCTGCTTACTCAAGCAATATTATTTCCCTTCTTGAGTGTTTGTTGAGGTTGAAGACTAGATAGTTGTAGTTACTTTCCTCTCATGACTTGGACAAGTTATTTATAATACAAGACTTAAACTCCATAGGATAAGAAAATTATTGAAACATTTATCACGTTTCTTGCTTGATATTGTTTATGCTGGCTGTAATTCTATTTTTATACCTGATATTTGTTCTTATTGCATATAATTTTGTATTAGGCTTAGAACTTTCTTATTTAAACAAAAGGGGGAGATGCTGTAGGAATTCCTACAGCCAGTAGCCTTTAAGTTACCCGCCCACTTGGGCATGGCCTCTTATACTATATATGCCAATGTAAAGCACATGTAGGGTCTCTTTTCCAGCTGCAGGATGCGGTTGCTGTTCCCTGTTCCAGCAGAGGACTGTGATCTGTGAGTCTACCCCTAAATAAATAACCCTCTATTATACTCAATTCTGAGCTAGTGTGGGATTTCTTTGAAGCAAACTTCTTTAGTCTTTCTCTTAAATCAGTGGCTAATATCTGGGCTTAAGTTGCCTGGGTATATACTTCATGCCTCCCTTTAACCTGCATGCACAGCTCGGCACTGTTCTTGCTCTGTGGAATGAAACATATTCTGTGATTAGCACCTCTGTCCTCTCTCCCCCATCCCAACATTATAAAGACCTCAGGCATTTTCAGTGCCATATTTCAGAATATGACTGTACCCAAATTCCAGCAGGTATTTTCCTTTTTTCTTTCTTCAATGCAAGAGTACAGCTTTGATGAAAATTTCAAAATAACACAGAAGGCCTCCAACTTGCCTCGGGTGGAATGTGCCTCACATCTACACAGCTAGCAGGCCATGGACATGAGAACTGAGCTGTAGTCATGCTTTTGTGGAAGGTAACCACTAAGCCTGGTGAGACCCCAAACCCATAAAACCACTTTCCTGCCTGCCATCTGTATCTTTCAACTAGATATAGAAATTGAAAGTAGAAACCAGTAGCTTGGGGCAAACTGATGCTAAAATAGTTTTAGTAGAGACAGGTGAGAGGTGTAAAGGAAAACTCTGAAAGCATAGAGCAATTAAGAGAGTTTTGGGACCCTCTTCCCTTCCCACATGGGGGCTTCCTCCAACTGCTTCCCTTGGGCTGCAGATGGTGCCTGCAATGTTGGATGCTACTGATCTCTGACAGGCAAAAGTGGAAGTGAAACCCACAAACCTCACACCAGCAGGGTCAACTTCATTAAGGACTTTGGCCTTCATTTTTTCCAAGCAGAGCCTCAAGGAATGTCACTGTGAACAGGAGCATCCTGAACTGGTGGTGGCAGTCTTCATAACCATCCAAATTCAATTCTCTCTGCTTTGGTCTGTGACACTATCTCTCAGTCACAGCATCTTAGTTAATCATGAAGTCTTGGTAAAACCAAGAAAGTTTATTCATTTACTTCCTGAAGGACAGTTAACTTATTTGCTTTTAAAAAGTCAATTTGCTGCAAAATAATTATTCTAATCTTCTCAGTCAAATTCTGTCACTTCTATTTCCCCAAGTTTTACCCTCCCTGCAATTAAATCATGGAAATGACACAGTGTTAAGTCCACCAAGTGGACTCATCAAACATAAAATGTCATTTCCTTTTCCCTTCGTCGGAAAAACATTCTGGAAAGTTGTAACAGAAGAATTTTAAACCAAATCTATGGTGGATGGATGAAAGATTTAGATTAGAGGCAAAGCTCTAAGGAATTACTGAAAGGAAAAAGAAAAGAGATCGTGGTCTTATCCACAGCACCCACCTTTGCTTCTTTGATTTTTAAAAGCCTAGATGCAGGGTCTGGAGAGATGGTTCAGTGGTTAAGAGCACTGACTTCTCTTCCAGAAGAATCGGATTCCATTCCACTCCCCATATCCATGTGGCAACTCACAACCATCTGTAACACCAGTTCCATTCAATGCCCTCTTCAGGCAGTGTACAGACATATATGCAGGCAACACACACACATACATACATACATACATACATACATACATATATATACACACACATACATATATATGTATATATACATATATATATGTATACACACACAACCTTTTGGTTTAAAAGAGCATAGACACATGGAGATTAACTTGTTCAATTTATGCAACTAAACTATAATGATTCCTAATGATATGTGGTACATTATACATAATCGAGATTAAACAGAAGCAGTTAGTGGTTAGTAATCTTGCAATTCAGAGCATGTGCTTTAAGTCAGGAACAAAACCACTTGTTTTGAGCAAGACCCTGGGGCTAATGAAAAATCCTGATGATAGTGTCACTCATTGGAAGCAGTAGCTCTTGACAGAGAAGAAATTGTCCTGAATCACAAGGCAATCTTAGATCTGGGATGGAAAGTGGTGTAGGAGGGTTCTTCTGTATTTGGGTTGCTTTCATTGGTTGAATAAAGAAACTGCCTTGGCCTTTTGATAGGGTAGCCCTTAGGTGGGCAGAGTAGACAGAAGACTGGGGAGAAGGGAATTGGAGCAGACGTCATGTTTCTCCAGCCCAAGATGGACTTTGGCTAGAATCTTCCCGGTAAGCCACGACCACATGGTGATACTCAGATTACTAAATATGAGCTAGAACTAATGGCCAGGCCGTGTGTTAAATTAATCCAGTTCGTGTGTAGTTATTCCAGGTATAAGCTAACCAGGGCCAAAAGCAGGCTGGCGTCTGGGAGCTGGGTGGCGGTGGGACACAGCCCACTCCTCCTCATTACTACATTTGGTGCTCCAATGTGTGGGACTAATCCACTTAAAAACCTGAGAGGGCTTAAAAAGGAGAGAAAGACTTTAACACAGCTTTTTGCTGTTTGTTAAATCTACCTCAGAGAGATTTCCTGGCTCGAACAATAGCAGCAAAAAAGCTGCGCACTTTGAAACGAGGCTTCCTCGCCCTGCTGCCGGTACAAACTCCGGCTATGGAGCATTTGTGGGCTCGAATGTTTGTGTGCCCACTCGAGGTTGGGAGTAAAGCAGCTGAGACCATGACCCGGGCTCAGCTCTTCCTGCCTGGGTAAGCAGCGGGATCAGGTCTACTAGAAACTGGAGGTTTTGAAATACCAGTTTACAGTCTGTGCTGCCATCATGAACTCTGGCTCCTGTGGGATACAGAGCCTTTGAATGGGGTTTTTGACTAAAATGCTACGGCTTGCTTGCTTGATGACAATGTGGACTCTCTATGTGCCTGGAACTGCACCACTCAGGGGCACCAAATAGCTCTGAGGCAAGAGCGGCTTGGCTCTCCATGCTGAAAAGTGCTGATCTCAGGCATGAACCACCATAATTACCATAATAACAGTGTACTTAAGGTTTAGACTGGGCAGGAAACAGGCAGTATTGTGATTACCCCTACATGGTGCGAGCTAAAGTTTTAAGAACTGGCAGGGCGGTAGTGGCACACGCCTTTAATCCCAGCACTTGGGAGGCAGAGGCAGGCAGATCTCTGTAAGTTTGAGACCAGCCTGGTCTACAAGAGCTAGTTCCAGGACTGACTCCAAAGCTGCAGAGAAACCCTGTCTCGAAAAAAAAAGTTTTTAAGAACTGTTTAACATTTTAAGAAATGCTCCTGTACATTAAAGAATTACAGATTCACAATAGGACAGATTCAGACATAAAAGACCTCTAAATGGGTCATACTGTTAAATAAATGTACATAGGCTTGGGAGAGAGAAAAATAATAATATAGAGAGTAATAAAATAAAGTTAATGCTTTAAAAAAGGGTAAAGTCTTTAAACAGACAGACTACAGATAGTTATAGTTTAAAAGAAATAAAAATAAGCCACATAAACATGGAAAATTCACAGAATGTCTAGATTGTGTATTTTATTATGTTTTCTTTAAATTTTTTGACTGTGAAGGAGATAAGTACAAAGAGACATCTCATTATATGGGCTGCCAAGCTAAAGATATTATTGCTTCACAATTTGGGTCTAAGGATATGATACTTTCAGAAAAAGGTTCTTCTTTTGTTTTCATAGAGGATGAGAACCTGTGACTTCTCCTATACCAATCTGGTATGATAGACCACGCCCTCCTGAAAGGTCACCGTGAACACCTTCAGAAAATTACCTCACTCAACTGCCGACTGAGATGTTCCTGCCACACAGGTTATACCATGAAAGACCTAATTAACAGTGCCCCCATATAGCAGGAAGCAGTTTGGAGAGAAATAACTGCACCCATATTCCCAAATATTGTTTATAAATGTTCCTTTACATTTGAAGGGAGAGATGATATAGATATGAATGATTTGCATTGGTATAAATTTTGATTTATTGATATAAGTGTAAGGTCAATTTTGTTATATATATATATATATATATATATCTGATCTTGATTAAGGTATTGTGATTGTGTAGTTCATTTAAAAATGTATACTTAGGAAATATAGGCTTTTAATGAATAATCATCAATAATAGTCAAGTTTGTAGTCATGTTAGTTACATTTTCTAGATATATAGAGATATATTTTAATTAGATAGACATTCTTCATATCTTTCAAAGACTATAGAATATGGCATTTAATGTTTTAATAATTTAGGGCTTTTCATGACAATGAGACACATCTGCTCCTGGCAGCACCAAGCTACTTCCTGAGGAAGATGGGCATCGAAGAGGCTACTTATGGAGTTTGCTAGCCATTTGGGCAAGAAACTGCTCTTGCCTGGACTACTTAAATGGACACAAAGAACCTGCAGAAAGAGGACTGCTGAACTTGCCTAAAGGTGAGATGATCCTTCAGGGTTCCTGCTTCATAAAAGAGTCTGCAAGACATTCTGCAGGATACAAAAGAAAGTGACTAAACTGTCTGAATTCTCCTGCTTCATGGAAATGTCTGCTGGATGCTATGGACCTGTAGGCTGAAGATGGATGCCCCAACGGTACAGATGAACTTTGGGTGACTGTACAGGCAGCGAGATGTCTCTGTCACTTGTAGAGTTTTGGAAGTTGCTTATTTCTTGTTTACTTAGGTAATATATCCTTCTGGAGTCTTTGATAGAGTTGAAGAATGGATAGTTGTAGTTATGATAAAAGATAAAATAGATATAAATATTGTAACTCTAATTCTTACTTAATAACTATTTTGTTATATGTAACTTTACTATGTTAAAATGAAAGCCTTTCTTTTTTGTTTAAACAGAAAAAGGGGAAATGGTGTAGGAGGGTTCTTCTGTATTTGGATTGCTTTCATTGGTTGAAGAAAGAAACTGCCTTGGCCTTTTGATAGGGTAGCCCTTACTTGGGCAGAGTAGACAGAATGGAAGCCCGGGGGAAGGGAATTGGAGCAGACGTCATGTTTCTCCAGCCCAAGATGGACTTTAGTTAGAATCTTCCTGGTAAGCCATGACCACATGGTGATACTCAGATTACTAGATATGGGTTAGAACTAATGGCCAGGCAGTGTGTTAAATGAATCCAGTTTATGTGTAATTATTCCAGGTATAAGCTAGCCAGGGCCAAAAGCAGGCCGGCATCTGGACAGAGCCCACTCCTCCTCATTACTACAGAAACGACTGTGCTAACTGCAAATATCTTTGAGTCCCTACTGTTAGGATTCAGGCATTACGCTGGCCCCTGTCACCTGGCAGAATGTACCCTAGCCAGCCCAGGGTCCTATGGCTCCTACATCCCTACATAGTCTGTTCACAGGACAAGCTCCACCCATTCCCATTCTCTTCTTGCTGTTCTTTTGAAGAGGCAAGCAGATTCCTCTCTCTCTCAATATTTCTCTCTCTCTCTCTCTCTCTCTCTCTCTCTCTGTGTGTGTGTGTGTGTGTGTGTGTGTGCGCACATTTCTCTCTTCCCTCTCCTTTCTCCTCTCAATAAACTCCTCATTTAAGCACAGTCTGCATGGACTATTAGTCTGTCCCTCCTGCTGCTCACCTACCACCAAGGTCCCTCTCACACAGAATCATTATACTTACTGTGTGCTGGGACTCAGTCTCTGTTGGTATGCTGCAGAAATGTGTCCAGCTACACACACACACACACTTCAAAATCCTCACAACTTTATAAAGGTAGAGGAATAATAAGCTACAACACAATGAAAAATGATGAAAGAAGAAAGAAATTGGTCACCAAGAAGATTTTCAAGAACATTTTGTCCTTCACCTACAACCACTGATAATCTCTGTCTCCCAAATCAATGTTACAATGACATGTCTGCATGGAAGATGGAACTGACCTGTACGCCATGTTGGCAAGGTACAAATGGGGGGGGGAACCCATGAAGGCTCCCTGGAGAAGGGGTGGTAAGAAGAACTAATGGACCTTGCGGTCTAACCAGAAAGGAGGAAATGTTTGCACATATTTAAAAGCTAACAAGAAATTGAAAGGAAAGAAGAAAATGACAAGAAAAAAATAGCCAAAACTGCTTTACCAATTTAGTTAGAGCCCTCAAGGGATGAAGCTTAGCCATCAAAAGGACCAGAATAAAAAACTGTAGCAACATACTGATTTTTTCAGCATTTGCTATGCACAAGATCCTAGGCTTTGTGCTCAATGTCTAAGGCAAATCAAGAACAGATTTGCACTGAGAGAACAAAGTTTAGTTAGGATGTCGGCTTGACAACAGAAGAAGTCGGAGAAATGAGATATCCAATATCATAAATATATTTGTATATTTGTTATATTTGACAAATATGTAGTTATTTATGGGTATGTATTTGTACTGATATATAATTATGAGTTTCTAATGTATTATAATAAACTCTAATAGAAATTTTAAAAAAATAAAGAAATGCAACATCCAGTCTTGCATTCCCAAGGTTCATGGGGTCCAACCATTCTCTGTTGATCTATTGGCTATAGATGGTTGCAGGGAAGGACCAATCATCATCTCCAGTAGTGTTCTCAATTAAAAAAGAAAGCATTTTTTTTTCCAAATGTGCATTGTACCCTTAATGGACTTCTTAGTCAGTTACTAATAACATGTTCCAGTGGATATTTCTTGCCAGGCTCCAATGAGTTGTTCTAAACTGATAGCCATACAGAAGTCTCTAGTTAAAATCTATAGGTCACCAACCTGAAAACATGAATGTGGGAAGGGATGAAGGGAGATAGGAGAGAATGGCAAGTGAGAGGAAGTGGACTGCATTGTAGACCTATATGAGATCACCAAAACACAAGGGCAAGCCAGAAAATGCAAAGGAAAAGAGTGCTCAGCCAGTGGAACTTAGTGGATTCTTTAGAAGGTAAGTAAAAGGACATGAAGTTGGAAAGGGGAGATGTTGGAGATGATCTGGGAGGAAGGGAGGGGGAATGGGCGATGAATATGAACATATTTTATTGTATATGTGTAGGAAATTCCCAAAATGTATTTTTTTTAATGGTGCTTTAAGGCTGGGGGAACAATCTAATCAGAAATCCAGAGGCCAAGGGGTGCGAAAAACAAAAGTTCCCATCAACTGAGGCAAGGATGTGGAACACTTCATAGGGAAAGTAAAGGAAGTAATTTGAGAGTATATTAAACTACTCTAAAGATATCTGAACGATAGTACTCTGTGGGACTCAGTGCTTACCCTCAAACGGTTTGGGCCCCAGGGGATTCCAGAGCATGGAAACCTGGTTGTTAGAAATGGACAGCAGTTCCTTAAGGTACATTGCTCATGCTAAGGAAAACATTTTATCTTTTACATTTACATTCACTATGGCCAAAAGGCGAGTCCAGTGTTAGGGAGGAAGGAAGACGCTTCTGGCACAAGTGATGATACAATTAATTAAAATCATCTGTGGAAGAATGATTTTTCTGAAATATTGTATTTATTGTTGAATTATTCAGATATGTTATAGCTAATAGCTTTCAGAGTGCTGTATACCTTGCACAGGGTGAAGAAATCAATGTGCTTAGAAAATGCAAATTCAATCCTTTTTGTTTAATATGTGCAGAGGAAAATGACTAGGCTCATTTGGGAAGTGCTTTATTTATGCAAATATGCATTGTACTTATGTAGTAAATAATTCACTTACTTTCCAAGGCAATCAGACTCAATCATCTTCCAAACATCTTACTGTTGTCTTTGAAAAGCTAAATGTAGTTCATGATTTTGTACTTCCTTCCAAAATGTAGCTACCATACATTTAACTGTATTTTATATTGTATGCACAGACACATGGGCAAGGGGTGAAAATAAGATTATTAAATCTGTGGAAGACAGAATTCTGGGTTCCTAAAAATGTCCACAAACTAACTTCCTAAACCAGAAGATGTAATTGTCACAACTCTCAAGATGGGAGATGATCCCTGTTATCAAAATAGCTCTAATGCAACTGCAGGGTTCTCATAGAAAAAAAACATTGTCATGGGGACAATGTAAGTGAAAGATGTGTGATGAGAACTGAAGTCATAATTATGATGTAAAGAAATGTCCAAGTGCTAAGGAATGCCAAGGAGAGGGAGGCAGGCAGGTCAGTTCAAGATCGTCCTTGGTATGCAGTCAGTTTAAGACAAGCCTAGACTGTGTAGGACCCTTATTTTATTTAAAAAAAAGTCTCTCTCTGTGTGTGTGTGTGTGTGTGTGTGTGTGTGTGTGTGTGTGTGTGTGTGGTGTGTGTGTGCATGCTCAGGCTATTTTTATTTTTAAATTGTAGAATTGTTGCTCTAAAAACCAAGGTCAAAATTGTGATGAAATGTTTACTCATCCTACCCCAGTCTCCTTATCTCTGATCCCGAAAGGCTGTCCATCATCCTCCACTGACCCCACTGGGCAAATGGTCACTCTAGTGAGGATACATCGTGAGCGCTCCTGGCAAGGGCATTCACACCCACACAAGGGTAAATCTCCCATAGCTGTTCGACTGCGTACATGTACGTTCTTGGAGTTTCATCTTCTTCCCACAGTATCAAGCAGGAAGAAGCATGAAGGGCTATGCAAGAACACCATGTAATAGATGCTATTGAGAGTTGGGGCCACTTTTCAATGCAGAGGGAAGAAAATCTCCTTAAGATCCTGTACACTAGAATGATAGCACAGAAAATGGGAACTTGCAAGGCTGAATGGGGAAAGACTGGAGACTGCACCTTCACCACAAAGAAATGTTGAAAGGTTAATAGATGCCCAAGTGGTCAATTTAGATTAAAACACAAGCTCGATGACAGACATTCAATATAGCAGTCGATAGACTTGAGCTGATTGAAGTGACTACTGCATAGGGACTAGAGCCTGGCAAAACCTTTTTTATCCATAGGAAATTTTATTTATAGACACACGTATAGAATTATCCAGGTATGCATCTATCATTTATTTATGATAGCTCATAGATAGTGTCATTACTAAACCTATCTGATAGGCAAAATTATCAAGGCTGAGAAAAGTAAATTATTCTGCAGTCATGCACACAAAGGATGAATCTCAGGTCTGTCTGGTCCAGAATCCATTCTGCTGCACCCCACCCTCTCTATTGGGTAAGATTCTGGCTGAGGTGCCGAAGACTGAAGGAGAAAGCTGTGGTTGTGTTCTAATTACTTCCAAGCTCTTTTATTTACATTCTCCTGCCCTAACTTTGTATTTTAATTAAATAGTTGATTTGATGGATACGTACCAAGTAAATCTTATTTCTAAGAACTGGAGGAAATAAAAAACAAGGTCAGCATATTTTAGTAATTCTGTTTTGAGCAATGTTGATGATATAAGAAAAAATCAATGAAACTATCCATTAAGAAAGAAACATTGGGCTTAGAGTAAATCAGAGAGTTTTTTACCAAAAAAAAAAAAAACCAAAAAAACAAAAACAAACCTGACAAAATAGAATCTGCATTAGATTGCTTCAAAATGAAGCTCTGCAAAGTGATGTGGAGCATGTGATATAATCCTGTGCCAGGGCATTTTGCATGTGCATTTGTATTGATTGCATGTACAGCTAGAATATATTACTATAACTTATAATTATATACATGGATAATATGCTGCATTTCCTTGCTTTTGTCCTTCAAAACTCCTATGACAAATTTAATAGAAAATAATGAATAACCATTGGAAGAGAGAAAACACTGACTTAAACTGTGTCTTATATTTGTGTTTTGTTCCCCTAAACTTCCATTCTCACCATTTTACATATAGACTTTGTGCTATGAGACTGTCATATGTCCAAAGAGAGGTAGTAACTTTGTGCTTGCAGCAACATCAGGAAGGAGACTCCATAGAGCTGAAAGGAGGTAGCCCTCAAGAAAGGCCACCACTATCTGGAGCTTTTGATGTGGTGGACTACTGAATGAGTGGCCATAACAGGGCTCTCATTTAGAATTGCTTCATAGTGACACCCTGTAATATGATACGGTGTGTTTATGGTACAATCATACAAGTGATGTTATGCTTAATGGTATGCATGTGTTTTATAATTGTATATGTTGACATAGTGTGGAGTACATGCACGTATGTGTGTCTGTGTAAACACAGTAGGTAGAGTATGGAGAAGAGTCAGTCTTCAGCAAAGACCACCAATGCCTAGCAGGTAACTCTCTGATGAGCAGGAGAGGACTGGGCAGAAAGCAGGGCAGCATCACCAACCAAACCACAGAGCCACCTCCCACAGACCAGACACCTAGATCTCAATTCAGAAAAAGCCCCCCCCCCGTGCAAATTATAGCAGTCACTGGCTGTTAGAGAAACGTTTAAAAATTAATAACGGCCATTGGTGGCAAATGTACACCCATGTGGCAAGATGAACTACAACACAGATCACAAATACACCCTGACTCAGGAATCATGCATTTGTGAAGTTAATGCTGTCAACTGAGAATATCGAATCACAGAGGAGACAAGCTTCTGGGCGTGTTTGTGGGGAGTTTCCTACATCAGGTTTGTTGAGGTTGTAAGACCCACCCTAAATGAATTCTCTTGGGCCCTGTAGTGAATAAAAGAGACAAGCTGGGGGCTAGAGAGATGGCTCAGTGGTTAAGAGCATTGCCCGCTCTTCCAAAGGTCCTGAGTTCAATTCCCAGCAACCACATGGTGGCTCACAACCATCTGTAATGAGGTCTGGTGCCCTCTTCTGGCCTGCAGGCATATACACAGACAGAATATTGTATACATAATAAATAAATAAATATTTTTTTTTAAAAAAAAGAGAGACAAGCTGCCTGCGCACCAGCGTCTGTCCCTCTGTCTGCCTCCTGAATACACACACAATGTGACCAGCTGCCTCACAACCCTGTCACCACACATCTTCGCTGCCCTGGGAGACTGTCCTCAAACTATGAACCAACAAAACCCCTTCCTTAGTCTACTTTTGTCAGGCGTTTTAGCATAGCCACAAAACAATCACTGACACAGACCATAGAGGAGTTTGTCATAGGAAATGAAAGGCTGGGCATAGAAACATTTAAGTGAGCAGATACTCCTTGAAGCTCTCTGTACAATGCAGCCTGTGCCAACCACTAAAGGACTGACTGATTTCCCATGATCCTATAGCTTGAAAGCTATTTGGTCATATTAATAACCCCTAAGTATATGCAAAACAGTATTGAGGTGAAATGTAAGAAATAATCTTACAAAAAGAAAATGTTATTTACCTTTGTTTCAGAAAGGTAAGAGGGTGTTTGTTGAGATTTTCACAGATTTGGATAATGAAAAATTTCAACATGGTTTATATCTGATGAGAGGTGATGACACTTTGGGCAAGGAGAAATTTTCACTTTCTACTTCATGTGTAATTATTCTTTTCCTAAACAGCATATATTATTTCTACACTTGGAAGATAATAACAGTGAGGATACCTCCATTCAGAAAAGGAGGGGAGCTTTTATAAAGAGCCTATGGTACAAGCACAGTATTTCTCTGTCTCTGACCTAATGCCATTGCCAAATTCCCAGCCTATACAATCAACTAAAAATTCAAATTCCTGGGGCTTTATAGATCTGTTTTCCCATGATGCCTAGCCAGGAGCTTCCTGGGCAGCTCTCACATCTGCAGCCATCTGGGCAAAGCAGATATGTTATAGAAAACAAGCAAGGACCATGCATTTCCAAGAGCCCAGTTAGTACTCTCAACAGATAGGGAGAAAGGGGAAGCCTTAACTGTCAAGGTCCTTATGGATGGTTTAATTTTCTTCTGGAATAAAAACAAAAGAAAGAGCTAAATGCAGCCCTACAACAGGATCACGGAAAGGCATTAAGAACGCATGCAGCTCGGCGTACCAATATACAGATAACCTCTTTCTACACAGCAATAATGTTGAGACTTCTGAGTGTATGCAGAATAATAAAACAGGCCCTTGCTGTGAGCCACACTGTGGCACTATCTAATAATTCAGGACTTGTTTGCTGTCCATGACTTGATGAAATGAAGGCCTACACCACTTCTGTTTTCAGAAAACACAGAATCATTCCTCTCTCTGCTCAAAAAGAAAGCTCTGATTGCTAGGGAAAAGACACTTCTTATAGCGCAAACTACAAAGGTTTTAATTTTGTATCCCATTTTTCAAAAACTTATAAATTTAAATTTTTCTATGAGCCTAAAAATCTTACTTTTTCATTATTTTCTTGATCTTCATCCTCTTCTCTGCCTCACTATGTCTTATTTGTTTATAACCTATAAATAAAATCTTAAGTATGTTTAACCTTATCTATTTAAAAAAATTCTAAAAAAAAAACCAACGTTCTGGAAATCAGGAGGATGAGCCAACATTTGTCTTTCAAATGCCCTTTTCGGAAAGTGAATCTTTTTAAATTAATTTATATATTTTAATTTTTATTACCTTTTAACTATAAAAATCAAGCAAGAAAAGACAAAAGAAATACGGTGAGACTATCTGAAGATTATGGAAGATAAGTCAGGAGCCCGAAATCTCAGTTACAAGTGCCGCATGGTCAGTATGAGTTCGTGGAATTTATTTATTTATTTTCATTCTGAAAATAGATCTTGGGAAGAAAAACACAAATCTAATGCTGGTGCTGATCTTTGCGCCAAGTTTGTATGCCAGTTCTACTGGAACTGCAGCTCCCTTTTTAATCTTCCTAGCATCAACACTTTGTCAGAAACCTGAAAGAGGACCCAAGAAAGTAATAATGCGAGCATAAATTACTGTGACCTCATATGCAGAGCGTGGAATGCGAGAAAAGCGGCGAGAACCCCAGTCCATATGGTCACCTCGCTGAAGTCTGATGACAATAGGAAACTAAGCAGAGCACACACAGATGGGCAGCCACAAGCGCCAGGCATCGTACACTGCATACAATTCCGAGTCCAGCCTTTTGACACTGGTGCCTAATGGATCTTGAATCCGAAGTGCAGCAGCTCCCAGTCTCCCTTAGCCTGACTTGTTTAGTGCTTTGTTGTAAAAGATTCAAACAATACCGATATTCAAAAGGAACTGGGTTTTCCTCTGAGACATTTTTATCCTGACTTTCAGGGAGAACTTCTTTTTGTTCCTTTTTGTATGTCACCACATTGCTAAAAACAGAAAGACAATATTCAAATTTTTTGAATGGAATTTCTTAGTTTGGAGATAGTGGTAGCCTGCACTATCTTTGCCTAGTGTGGGCTCTTGTCCTTAAGTCATGGTTCTGTCTCTTGAATTTGATTTTCAGCTCCTCCCAAGGGTTTCTTTTGAAGTAGTGGAAATTCGCATAGACAGTTGGAACTCCCCACCTCAATTTAAGAAGTGAAAAAAAATGTAAAAAAAAAATTGGGGTTGACATATAAACAATGATACTGTGACCTGCTGCTTCAACTACTATAACTGTTACAAGATACACACATTTTCCACCTATGTTCCCACAAAGTGCACTCTTTCTAACACCACATGCATAGGGGTTTTTACAAACAATCCCCAATAAATGCATCTGGGCATTCTATATTTAACTTAGTTCTATACTTGGAGTTGGAGTCACGTCCCAACATGACTGATCTCAGTGAACATAACAATGCGAAAGGCACTATATCACCCACACTTCTGTCTGAACAACTAATGATCAAGGATTCCCAGAATTCAGGAAAACATGACTGTTGGTTTATTGTATTGACACAGGATACAGGAGTAAAAAGTAAAGATTAACATTCAGATAGGAGGGATGAATGGGAAAAAATATTCGGAGCTTCTGTTCCCTCCCTGGGCATGCCACCCTTTAGGTAATAGCATGTGTTCAGCTATCTGGAACTTCTCAAATCCCATCCTTTTGTGGATTTGTGAAAGCTTCATCTTTAGGATTTCTCTCTCTGGAATTAGAGGGAGAAACTAAACATGCACACATGCAGACAAACATGCACGCACACACATACACAGGCACATGCATGCGCACACATGCACACACATAAGTCACAATGTTGTCGCCTGCACAGTAAGTTATTCAAAAACCTTAGTGTCCTAGGTTATTTGAGAAACACAGGAATGTCCACTTTCCTGTCCCTCAAAGCTGGAACTTATTGCTTCACATAACTGAATGGTCCAGAGTCAATCTCCCTGTCACTGACTAACACAAAGGACATCAGCAGGGTCATTGTGACTGTGGGCAGACCACAGAGTCTCTTCAGGGAAGTCCATCTAATATTCTAACTCAAAACACCAAGATTTACTTTGAAACACAAAAGAGAAGAGGAGTAAAGAAGCACAGAGGGGGAAGGATGAGCAGGACAAAGAGGACAAGGACAATAAATGTGGCCGGAGGTTGAAAGGTCATGAATCTGCACAATGGAGTTAGGCAAATTCGTGGTGCCTTTCCCCCTGATGTCTTGGGGGCTTCTGTAAGTGTTTGGAATGTTTTTAAGTTTTAACTTATCAGGCATGGTTCTTGAAACATAAAGAGAAGAAAATACACGATCTACGAGACAAGAGTTCACGCATGGAAGAGTGCAGCTTGCTGTATGTAATAGAGACAGTTTCACAACAGAAACCACACCTGACCGTGGAGTCTGGGTGCCTGGGTGCACTTTAACTGCTCTCAGCCTGTGCTTCCTTGAGACACATTCAAATTTAAAAACAAAGTAGAGAAGGTTGTTTGTTCCTTTTGTTTTGCTGTCATTGTCTGAAATTTTAGTTCCACTGTCTAATCATTGCTTAAAAATATAATTAATTGTTCAAAGCTCAGCGTGAAACCACATTACCTACAATAACTTCAGTAAAATGGGTAGAGACAAGCATTGAGTCTTCTCTGAGAGGCCAATGGTAGCAGTATAGCCTGTCACTTAAATTCCAAGTGCATGTTAAGAGGGGGAGGGGAGAGAAAAAATATAATTTGAAAAAAAAAAAGCTATTTGGGTCTTTGGAGAAAGCCTACTTCAACAGATGAGGCCAAACATTCACTTACTCACTTGTGGTCCATCTAGTTGGCCTTGTACTTCAGTGTCTTGGATAAAAAAATATTATCTCATCATATGTTTGCGGCCAGGCAGATGCAGAAAAATAAAATGATTTGACTAAGTGCTGCCGGGTTTGGAGGTCTCCTTTAGAATGCACCCACATTTTGTTGGACTCCGCAGTCTGTTTCTAGATTAAAAGCATTTTCTTTGTTTGCCCTGACCACCCCTGCTGTAAAATCTGCACCTCTAATACATACTAATTAGTCTATCAGGACTGCATGTGTGTCTTTATAGATACACTCTCACAGGGCATTACAGAAGGGAGTGTGGCTTTCTTAATAAGGACAAGAGTTATATGTAACCACATAGGCAGAAGAGGAGCTGCAATGCAGACAGGCCATCTGCTGATATCTCATAGGCCCATGAGATATCAGAGAACAGGTCTGGCTACTGGCTTTTTAAGCACCAAAGTCTTTTTTTCCCATCTTTTCTTACCTTTTTCCTTTGAATTGGTCCCTTCTCTTAATTCAGATATATCAGCATAACAAATGCTTCTAGCAAGATGGGGGGGGGGTGAGCCAGCACCTCACTATGGTAGTTTGAATGAGAATGTCTCCAGAGGCTCATGTAGTTGAATAGTTGGTGGCACTGTTACACAGGGATCTGGGAGATGGGACTGTTTGACAAAGCCACTGGAGGTAGACTTTCACATTTCAAAGCCACTCCCCATTTCCAGTTTACTCTCTGCTTCCTGAGGTAGCTCAAGATATGAGCGCTCCTTTGCTGCTGCTTCCACTCCCTGCCAGTATGAATTCTTGTCCCTCTCCTGGAACTGTAGCCCTAATAAAGGCTTCCTTCTAGTCATTGCCTTGGTCATGGTGTGTTCTCACAGCAACAGAAAAGTAACGAACGCACACTGCTAGGAAAAGAGAGTGTGGGAGAATTCTGGAAGAGCCATGTTTATAGGAAGGTGATATTAAGTGATTCTTACATATGCTCACCTCTTTATTTCGCCTTCATATTAAGGAATGGAAGCATCAATGGGCGAGCCCCTTTAAACAAGGTCACTCCGCAGAATGAGGCACACATGGGACCCAAATGCTTCCCCATCAACCACTAAAAATGCCAGTGTTTAATTCTGTGCCTATCATGGTCCCAGGGGGAAAAAAATGACATGTCTCTGAAACAGCCTGCTAATTGCACAGAGTATACACAGGTAGTTGACAGCTTGAAAAAAGTTCACATGATTTATCAAAATGGTTCAAAAGAGCACAGCATGGAAGTCTCACCTGTAGAACATGTTAGAAAACATATCTGTAGATTCTTCTCCAAAGCTGCCAGCCCACACCTCTGGGAACAGCGCTAGGCAACTAACCTTTCCAACACTCTCCAATATTGATCCCTAGCAAGCAGCCATCATAGTACACCCTAAAACACCCCGAGGGGACAGTTTTGACGGGCTGTACTCCTAACTGTTGGTCTCCAATCCAAATGCCCCTGACCAGCAGCAGCCCAAAGAACATGAGGAAACTCATTAGAAACATGAGTTCTTGCACTATCAAGATAGCTTAGTGGGTAAAGAGGTTTCCGCTAAGCCTGGTGAACTGAATTTGATTCTTGAGATGTACACAGCGGAAGGAGAGAAATGATTCTTGAAAATTGTCCTCTGTGTGTACTCCCCATACCACCACACACACTAGAGAAAGAAAGAATAAGTAATAAATAAATAAAAGATAATAAAAACTTACAAATAAAAAGTCTTTGAATATTACCCTGATGAAACAGATGATCTATAATTTAACAAGTCCTCCAAGATGTTTTGTGAGGAGGTAATATGATTTGTGCTTTGATATGAGTGAATGTGTATGCACATGTAGAATCTAGAGAACTGTGTTGAGTCTCTTCCTTAATCATTCTCTGTTCTCTCACTCAACCTAGAGCTCTCCAATCTACCAAACTGGGTAGATCATTCCCTAGCAAGTACCCAGGGTATTCCTGTCTCCTCCACCCAGGTCCTGGGATCACACACACACATGCCACCTCCTCTGGCTCTTTACTTGGGTTCTAGGAATTGAACTGAGGTCCACATGCTCATATGGCCTAAGTCAGCTCCATAATTTTCTCCAAGCCGCTTGGATGCAGAAAAACCAGTACTCTAATTTTTAGCAATTATATCCATCCTGATCTTGATGTTTATGCTGGCTAGCTTTATGTCAACTTAACACAAGCCAGAGAAGAGGGAGCTTCAGTTGACAAAAGGTCTCCATAAGACTGAATTGCTAAGCCTTTAGAAGATTTTCTTAATTAGTGATCGATGGGAAAGGACCCAGCTCATTGTGAGTGGAGACACCTCTGTGAAGGTGGTCTGGGATCTTTATTAAACCAGGCTGAGCAAGCCATGAGAGCAAGCCAGTAAGCAGCACCTCTCCATGGCCTCTGCATCAGCTTCTGCCTCCAAGTTCCTGGCCTGTTTGTGTTTCTGTCCTGACTTTCTTCAATGATGCACTTAGGTGTGGCCATGTAAGCCAAATAAATCCTTTCTTCCCCAACTTACTTTTGGTCATGGTATTTCATCTTAGCAACAAGACACTAACTAGAACAACAGTGTTCAGCCTGACTTACATTTTCAGCACTGTGTGAATACAAGCTGTCAACACTTTCATGGTTTTATCATGAGCACTCAACCAAACCCACCAAGTTATCTCTTGCCACAGACTCTGCCATTTCTGATGCCCCTGGGTTCTAGGTCTGTGATTTATTTTCTACTACTTCCATTTTCCTGACACTCAGATCTTCTAGTTTCATTTCTGTTATTACTATTTTCATTGCTTTCTAGCCATGCTGTGGCTCTCATGTATCTAAACAAACAGCACCCCATGACTTGACTTCTTCATTTAAAGAGAGGCCGCCTCTCTCTTTAAATGGGGTGTCCTTACCCTGTTTCACTTGATTGCTTGAGAACTCTTGATGTTCAGACCAGCGGCCTCAGTACTTCATCCCTGAACTCTGAGGTCAATGTTCTTGGTTGTGTATTCTCCTTCTATTCTTTCTTCCCTTCTGAGCAGAACTCCACTTGTGTTTAGATACCTGTTCCACTGGTACATGCAGACACTATGACAAAGCAGCCAGGGTACCAGTTAATGTTTTGCCCTCACGTGGGAGGAGTGGGTGATAGAGGAATATGAAATCTGTCTTACCAATTTGATTAAAGGGAATAAATAACAGTCTTTATTTGGTAAAAAGGTTTCCTTCTTTCTCTGTTGGTATTAACAAGGGGGTACATGGCAGCATTGAGATGAGTGACCATCTTGTTAGCACTCACACTGAGACAGGCATGAGTGATAGGACCATGTCAGATCCTCTGTAATGTCAACACACTCTAAGTCACAGTACCATCCAATCTGCTCCATCTCCCTCCTCCCATCTTCTAAAGGACAACAAGTTATCTTTTTCTAAAACTCCATTTTGGTTCAAGGTAAAAATTATCCATATCCAAAACAATATACCCAACTCATAAGAAACTCTTTAAACCAGTGGTTCTAAACCTTCCTAACACTATGAACCTTTAATAAAGTTCTTCATGTTGTGGTGACTCCAACCCATAAAATTATTTTCATTGCTACTTCAAAACTGCAATTTTGTTACTTTTTAAAATCATAATGTGAATATCATAACTCCTGTGAAAGGGTCGTTTGACCCCCCCCCCCAAAAGGGGGCATGACTCATGGGTTGGAGAACTTCTTTTCTAAAACCTTTAAAATTTCTGTTTATTCTCCTCTGGATTCTGCTCAACAACTTTGTCCACAGCATTGTGCCTCCTGTATTTGCCTGGACCACATTCTTCTGTGATGGTTACTTTTGCATCTGATTAGTCTAATAAGTTACAATGAGCCTTCTCCTCTCTCTCTCTCTCTCTTTCTCTCTCTCTCTCTCTCTCTCTCTCTCTCTCTCTCTCTGTGTGTGTGTGTGTGTGTTACTTGAACTTCAATGTTTTTTTCTCAATGTTCTTTTATACATTGTACATTATTCCTTCAACTCTTTGCTGATTAATTGGTGTTATCAATGCAGAAATCAGGGTCATGCTTCCATTTCACACTTCGTGATCTTGGGGAAGTGAAACATCTGAGAGATGAAATGCTGTATTGAGCTACCAGAGGTACTGTGAAATCAGGGTGCATTTTCCCATTTGTCCCACTCCAATCATACCTTAAAAACTTAGAGACATGGTAGTGTATGGCTCTAATCCCAGCACTCAGGAGGCAGTGGCAGGTAGATCCATGAGTTTGAAGCCAACCTAATCTGTAGAGAGAGTTCCAGGACAGTGGGACTATGGGCTACCCTGTCTCAAAAAAAATAAAAAGAGAAAAAAGAAAACCTTTAAGTCCAAAACTCATATGTTAATGATAATTGTAGCTGAAGCTTTGCCAGACCCTTAAGGCTAGATAGGTCATTAAGCCAAAGCACTCAAAGGAGCTTTATAAGAGAGAAAACAACCTTAGCATACCCATTCTGTCTCATCATGAGTGCCCCCAGTCATGTTGTGATGCTGTGAGAAAACCCTCACAGGCGCTGAGCTGATGCCAGCAGAATGGTGAGCTAAATAAACCTCTGTTGTTTACAAATCACCAGCTCTATGGTATGCACTACAGCTACAGAAGACTGAATGCAACTGAAAACCTATAAGCTTCACTGGAAAATAAATTAGACCCTTCAAAGGTCATTTCCTTACAGCTAATTTACTAATAGAAAAATATTTTTCACTTGGAAAACTTTCATTTCTATTTGGAAACAAGAAAAGAATAGTTATATTTTGTTCTAATTTGGGACATCTTTCTAATTCTGGCATCTTATTGCTTAGGAAACTTTGTCATATATCCTTCAAAAATAGATAGATGTGATCTATAGATATATATCACAAATGTAAGGGATCAAAATTAAAAGACTTGGCTCATCAGTTGAAACATCTATCGAAAGTAGACCGGACAAAGATATTATCATTATACGTTCCCCCCCAAGAAGCATCTCCTCAAACCTGACTTGGTTGTTGAACTCCTGTGGGCTTAAGAGAAGGAGAAGAATTATGAGAACATAAAGGAGTTTCCCCATAGGTTAGAGTCACATTTCCCTAGAGTTCTGACTCCAGATTATGGGCATAGCTAATACCGTGTCTCCCCTCACTTACCTCTTCTTGGATGTACTATTTTGGGGAACATGTAGAAAGAGCAACCTCAGTTTGAGGCCAGACGCAGCATTTTTCTGAATGCCTAGTCTGTGAATAGCATTTTCGAATCATGCTAAAGTACAAGCACGCCAATATAGCGTCTACATTAACAGGGTACCAAATTATCTACAGAAAAGTTGAGAAATTCTACTAAATGGGAAACATTTATTACGTAATAGACAGCAACAAATGTTTGATGGTGGCCATAGTCGCTACAAGATCATAGATTCCGTGCAAAGATTAAGAACAAACTGAGGTTAGCATAGGGAAAGGAGATAGTGCTCACACACTAGAATATCTCCAGATTTAAACACAGGCTCCTCAATTAACAATGTGGTCATACCTCTCTGGGCGTTGGCATACTTGTTGCCACAGTCCAGGATTTTTGAGGAATTTAATTAGACAATGGCTATAAAGATCATAGTTTATTGCCAAGTACATAGATTATCTAAAATAAACACTGGCTCCCTATCCCTCTTTATCCTTATCAGATTGAAAACATGTCCAATGATCTTGATTATCCTAAAGAATTCATCAACTGGATTGCTATAAACTGTTTAAGGTCAGCATGCAAAATACTAAGGCTCATTTATTAAAATGTTGATACACTACCTCACTTAGAATGTTTTTTTTGTAGGGAAATACTTGTTGGCATTGGCATTATCTAAATTTTATTTTAAATAGGGGCCACAGAAATGGTTCTGTGGATAAAGTTCTCACAATGCAAGTATGAAGACCATAACTTAGATCCAAGAACCCAAATGAAAGCCCAGTAGTCAGATATGGTGACTGCCTGTAATTCCAGCACTCAGAAGACAGGGACAATATTCTTGGGACAACCTTACTATTAAGACCAACCAGAATTGGTGTCAGTATCCATGTTTAGCAAAAAAAATTCTGCTTCAATAAATAAATTTGGAAAGAAATCAAGGAAGACACCGAATATCAACTTTAGGCTTCAGCATTCACCCATATACACATGCAAGTCAGGGGGGATTTTGGCCACCCTTCATTCTATTCTTCACAATAAAATATAGTTGTTATGAACAAGAAAGACTCCTGTACCACATGACATAAATATAATCATAGTCACTTACCAAATAAACACGGTAAGTGCCAAGTGATGTAAGTAGGCCAGTTATGATTCCCAGTCCTAGGAGCCTTAGTGAAGAGGAGATACAGGAATTTCTGACAACAACTTGGAGGAAGTGTGATGCACATTCTGATAACTCCAGCAAAGGAAAAGGTGATGGCAGGCTAATAAATGAAAGAAGTAAGATGAGGGGAAAAGAACAGGTGTCCACGGCCCAAGTAGGAACATCTGGAGAGCACTGTCATCAAAGATATTGCTGGACATTCAGAAAAACTGGGCAGGAAACTAGGAGAGTCAAAAGTGCAGGGGGGAGGTTTGAGAAAGACTCATATCATGAAGAGCCCTGGAAGTCACATCTAAAAATATAAATTAGGGTATTAGCAAACACATGACTCTAAACCAAGAGCTGAATCAATCACATATGCCTTCAGAAAACAAATAAGAATAGAGAATAGAATTAGTCACAATAAGTGATTAATTGATTTCCAACAAAAAAAATCAAGGTAAATATAGGAGGAATATGGGCTTTTCAGCATTGATATTGACAAAAACAGTATAAAACAATTAAATGAATTATGACCTTTACCTCAACACTAAAATTAATTTGAAACACATTTAAAAATCCTCCGTAAGCATGATGATTAAATGTATATAATTCCACAAGAAATTTTTTTTATCATATTGAGAGACAGAGAGAAACAGGGAGAGAGAGGGAAGGAGGGGGAGGTTAGACATAGTAAGATGAATACGGCCCCTAACATGTCCATGTCCTGCTATTCCAAACCTGTTAATGAGCTTACTCTGCAAGGGAGATTTTGAAGCTTGATTAAGCTAAGGGTTTGAAATAGGAAGAATACACTGATTTCTCTATGAATGCCACTGTAATCACAAGTGACAGTGTATGACGACAGCAGAAGGGTCAAAGCCAGAAAGGGCCAATGACAGGGAAGCAGAAATCAGACAGATGTGGCACCAAGGGATGAGGACTACAGACACCTTCTAACAGTGGCAAAGCACAAGGAAATGGAGCCTGTGCACAGAATGCATCTTAGTCTTTTGACCTCCAGAATTTCAAATTTAATATGTGTTACTTGACTACAATAACAATAAGAACAGAAAAAGAAAATTACAAGTCTTCAAAATCAAAGTTAAGAAAATAAAAATCAAACTATAGACTGGGATAAATAGTTAAATCCATTTATTGATCTTAAAAAATACCTACAATGCCCAGACAAATCATAAAATTCAATAACAAAAATATCAAAATTAAGCTAAAAATGGTAATTAGTGTTATATAAGACTAAATACTTGTGTGTCCTTAAACATAAGAATTAAAAAATCCAATGAGATCTTACAGCCTTATCATTTGAGTAGTTCAAATTACAAAGAGGTTAAGGGTGAAGCTCAGTGCTAGACCATTTCCCTAGCACACATGAGGCCCTGGATTCAATATCCAGAATGGTGAAAAATAAGAATGAAGACGTAGTTATATTGGTAGAGTATTTGCTTAGCCTATATAAAACCCTGGCTTTACTCTTCAGCACTATATACATGCAGTATGGTAGCCCACATCTGTAATTTTAGCACTGAAGAGACAAGCAGGAGAATCAGATAGCAAGGTCATTTTCAGTATGACAACTTGAGATACATGACACACTATCTCAAAAAAGATCTTAATACCAACTACTGGCAAGTAGTAGAACAAATGAGACCCTTAGGTGATGCTTATATAGGAGTATGAAATGGTACCCGTGGAAAAGGTTGTTGATTTACTATAACATTAAATGCATGCTTACCTGTAAACTAGAAATATTACTTTATTATTTATCACTTTTAAAGGGTGAAAAGATTGGGATTGATAATGTAGTTCAGTGTTACAACACTTCCCTAGTATGTGCAATCCCCAACACTGCAAACAATAAATAAATTAAAGGCATGAGATGAAACCATACCTGAATAGTCATGGAAACAAATATTCATGGTCACTTCACTCATAAGAGCCCCAGACTAGAAATACTCCAAAATATCCATCAGGAGATGAACAGACATAAAATATGATCTAGCTATACTATTAAATATAACTCATCAACGAAAAGCAACCATCTACCGACACAGGCAATAATATGAGTGAATCTCAAAAACACTGTGTCAGTTTTTAAGATTCAGACATAAACCTGCATATAATGCATGCTTCCAATTCGAGGGATTCCAGAAAAGATGAAGACACTCATAAAGACAGAAAGTAAACTGATAGAGAGCTGACTGGAAAAGATGAGGAGAAAACGTCTTTGCAGGAACAGAAGTGTCTTCTGCTAAGCTGTGGTGATTGCTACGGTAGGATATGCATTTGTATGCACATAATAACAGCAAAGCTGATGTTTTAAACGTATTTATTTATTTTATTTAATATGCATGTGTGCTCTTGAGTGTATACATGTATACCATGTGCATGCAGGTGACCACAGAGGCAAGAAGAGGGTGTCAGATTCCCTGGAACTAGAGTTACAGGAGGTTGTAAGCAGCAATGCAGCGTGGCTGCTAATTGAAGTTGCAGGAGACTGGGAGCCACTTGACATGAGTACTG
>JAQHUG010000019.1:972890-1035083 GCA_028555095.1 Dicrostonyx torquatus | reverse complement strand
TCTGGACCATTTAGGCCTTTAAGCCGATCCACCTGGTAGGTGTGGAGATCAGATCCCCGTGGGGCACCAAATGAAGAAGGAAGCTTAAAAGAAATCCCACACTAGCTCAGATTTGAGTGTAATAGAAGATTATTTATTTAGGGGTAGACTCACAGATCACAGTCCTCTGCTGGAACGTGGAACAGCAACTGAATCCTGCAGCCAAAAAAGAGGCCCTATGCATATATAATATAAGAGGCCACGACCAACTGCGCAGGTAACTTAAAGGTTACTGGCACTAGGAATTTCTGCAGCAAAAGTCTCTATATTGACTCTCTGTGTGCTTCTAAGCTTTCCCAACTTTGTTTTGTTGTTGACCCCAAGTTCCCATGTACTTCTAATTTTTAGTTTTGAATGGAACTGATTGGAGACACTATGGAAAAGCTTAAAGTACCCTGACACTTCTGTTTTTTCAGTGCAACAAGAGCACTGGATTAAGCATCAACAAATGTGGTTTTCTTGCTCTGCTGCTGGAAAAAAATCCTGGTATGTACAGGCCCAAATTCTGTCATCTAACAGGGTTAGCAACTGTCTTACCTCTAAGATCTTTTCCAGCTTTGTAATTTCCTAAAGTGCAAAACTTGTTCTATGGCATGTCATGCTGGGAGAAAATGTATAGACGCTCCTGGTTGGATCTCCCTCCCCAGCATAATATTTTCTTAACTATAAAACCATCATAACAATTTAAATAGTCTTATTCAAACCATTATATATTTGTGGTAGAAAATGTATAAAATATAGATGAGCAAAAATAATAAAAGCTATGTATAATTTTAACATTTTGGGTAACTACTCAACATCTAGAGATATATACACACCCATATGATATATCTATCTATCTATATCTATCTATCTATCTATCTATCTATCTATCTATCTATCTATGACTCCCTTTTTATGAAAACACACTCCCACACCCACCACACTAATGAGTATTCACACAAATATTTAGTTCAAAGGACATCTTGAAGTTATATGGTTGTGAAAGCTAAGTGCCTAGGCTGAAAAAGTCCATGGTTAAGAAAAATTAACTACCAAATATTCAGGATGTTTAGAGAAAGATCCAGAACAGGCCTTTGATATTTCTTCTAAGTTATTTGTCTTTCTTTCAGAGTTTGCCTCCGATGGATCTTGATTGCCCTACCTGTTTACTTTTCTATTTTTTTCCTGAAATTTATTAGCTCCATTGTTTTCTCTCCTATGAAAAGTGCTATCTGTATATTTGGTCTTGTGCTTCTTTAGAAGGAATTGCTGTTTGTTCAGCATTAAATACTTATGAGCAAACAAATCTTTGTTTAGAAGTGGGTGCTTTGTACAGCATAAATTCAATTCCTTCCCAGGCTAACAGAGTCTCTGTCTCTGTTTTCTACTTAAAAATAGACATAAACAATGCAAAATGAATCAGGACAATTGCTATTATTATATGAATAACAACCTAAGAGACAACAAACCCTCAAACTCCTTGTAGGGAAGGATGAAAGAGAAAGCCAAGTGGGAAAGAGTGAGCTGTTTTAACCTGCATTACACTTAAATGTAGAAGTACTAGCTTCCTCTATATCCTCTCTCACTAACCTACTTAAAGTTGTCATTATTTTACAATTTGAAATTCACTCTTTCATATAAACCCATCATACACATCTGTATCATGTAACAAATGTTTGTAGATCATATTTTAATAGTCAAACATTGTTACATTAAGAACATGTGACTCACCTAACTTGTCGCAATTGTTAAACAGTAATTTGTTTTTTCTTTTTTGCTGATATAACAATTACAGTAAATGAATAGATTAAGGTAATCATATAATTATCTATTTTCCATTTAGAACTTCTACATCCATGATAGGTATATGACAAATACATAACCACAATCATAGACAACATTACCAATAAATGATGACACTTCAGCTGAGCCTCAACACGATGTTCCTTTGATGGCAACTGAGAGGACATGACATACTAGGTGAAGTCTGAGCCATTGTTTCTGCAGTTCCTCCTATTGACAAAGGCAGGAATGGAGAAGTGTTATCCCTATAAACCATTTACTATTGATACCCATAGAAAGTTATTTTACAGTGCCTCTATTGGTATTATACAGAGTTTATAATTTTCAAAAATAGATAACACAAGTATTTGTTGTGAACTAGATGTTTATGCTTTTCTCAAATATCTCCATGTGGAAAACGCAAGCACTTATGTACCAGTCTTTGGAGATTTAGCCTATATGGAGGCACTTAAAGCTAATTAAGGTCCTGCCAGTTGGTCCCATTTCAATACTGCTTGTGTTCCCATACATAAAAATGATCTTCTTAATGCTTGCAGTAAAAGGCAAGAGGGAGAAATGAACTAATGAAGGAATTACTAAGAAAGAGTCAATGGGGTCTGGGGAGATGGCTCAGTAGCAGCTAAGACCTCCAGAAGATCCAGAATCAATCCCCAGCATCCATTCCAGGAGACCTGATGCCCTCTTTTGGCTTCCATGGAAACCAGGCACACAGGTGGTGCACAGATATGCATGCAGGCAAAACACTCACACACATAAAATCATTAACTATTTCTTGAAAGAAAGAACTAGAACTTGGGTGTTGAATTTTGATGGTTTCCCCTGTCTTGTGAAGTGTGGTGGGACTCTCTAATAACGCTGGGAGGCAGCATCCCACTGCAGTCCTCTGCCAACCCCATAAGCAAGGGGTTATACAACATGACCTGCAGTGCAGTCCACTGTGCTGCTAAGCTGTGAAGTATACAGACTAGGTATTTATTTAAATCTTTCTTTTATTTTTATTCTTTGTGTCTTTCACATCATGTATCTAGGTCCCATTAATTTCCTGTCTCTTTGTATCCCCTCCTCTGCCCTTGAAACCTCCCCTCAATATAAGATAAAATTTAAGAGAAAAAAGAAAAAGAAAAAAAATAGGACAAAGGAAAAATTTGTCATGGAAGCTAGCTGTGTGACAATGTGAGTCATGAAGTAAATTCCTTTGTCCATATATCTTTACGCATAAGTGTCCATTGCAAAGAGTCATTGGTCTGGTTTGAGGCCTCTGTTTTCTGCTACACTATCAATGCCAAGCTTTCATTCGGACTCCTTTTGATTATTCTGTTGTTGCCCTGTGTCTTGAAGATCCTGCATCTTTGGGTCAGCAGGACTGGCCCCTTCACGTGCTCTGCCAGATCATAGATGGGATGGATATTGGGGCGGGGAGGGGCGCGACACATAACCCTGGTTATGTTGTAGGCCTCGGATGTTGTAGGGTTGGTTAGTCTGCCAGCTCTCCCGTCCATACCACCAGGGTGAGCTCTCCAGCAATGTTCTTGCTAGTTCACCCCTTGCAGCAGATGAGCAAGGGTCTGGGCCAATTTTCCTGCTTTCATATCCTCAGGGTGGGCTCTCACATGCCTGCCCTTTCAGGGTCAGTTCTCCTGTGTCACCTAGGTGAGGTGTAAGGACCACTCTCTCTAGTGCTGCAGCTGGTGAGGGGCAGGGACAACTCTCCCACTCTTATGACTTCAGTGCCAGCTCCCCCCCTGCCACAGGTGTCAAGGGGAGGGCATGTCTCTCCTGCCCACACCACCATATGGCAGATGAAAGACAGGGCCAGATATCCCATATTCACATTCTGGGGAGGTTTACCCTCCCCTCCTATCAATAGGGTCAGCTCTACTGTGCTGCCCAGGCAAGTTGCAGGGTCCATTCTCCCTAGTGCTGCAGTTGGTGATGGGTTGGGTCAGGTCTCCCAAAGACTAGATGATTTTTGCAAGACCAAAATAGGAAGCCAAGGATGGCTTTGCATCTTGGATGCATCCAGTGTGTCATGCATCTATGTCTGACATAGTTCTCCAGAAAAACAGAACCAACAAAACACGCTTGGTTCACACTTGTGTCATGTTCCAGTTAACTCATCATGAAACTGAAATTGTCACAAATCAAAAACACATGACGTACACGCATTTTTAACTGAAGGAAATTCAGAAAGATCACAATAACTCTGCCATCTCCCTATCAATCAAAATTAAGATCACGGAATTCTCTTAGGAAGATGCCACACTTCCTATATCAGAAGATAGGCAAGGAGGCATTGAAGAAGAAACAAGTCTTTCTTCCCAGTCCATTGATCACCAGTTCCTCGTACATTCACATTCCTATCATTGGCTGCCCCTAGAAGTTTGCCTTAGTCCATTTGTGCCACTGTAATAAATTATGGGATACTGGGTTATTTCTAGAGAACGGAAGTCTATTCTTGCAGCTCTGGAAGGTGAAAGTCTAAGGTAAAGCCATAGCCATTCTGGAGTCTGAGAAGGGTAGCTCCATGTTCTCAGAATGTACCTCAAATCGGGTGTCATTGGAAGGGAGAAATCTTGTAATAACACATGGCAGAGGGTGGACAGCAAAAGAGATAATTCCTCTGTTAAACTCCATTATGGAGTTTCTGTTTCTTTCCACAGGGAGGAGCCCACAGGACCAGGTAACTTCACTTGGGAAGTAAGTTTCAGCATGATGTTTGGAGGGGGATAGCACTCAGCCACACCAAAGCCCCTTCTTCTTGAGCTATCATTTCTTTTCAACACTTCTAGGTGTTCTAAAGCCTTCCACCTTTACATATCCTTTTGGAGTCGTCTCTATTTTTGATGAGGCCTGTTTTAGCATCATGTAAACCCATGAACCTTTTCTCCTCTTAAACTATGTGCTTATTTTGTTGACTGAGCCAGAGGGCCTAAATGAGTAGACAAGAATTTTTCTCTTCTACAAATGTTATGTGAGGTAGCCAGAGAGAATCATCTCCCAACAAAATAATTATTTATTATTTTTATATTTTATATTAGACTAAATGTTGCATAAATCCACGCATATATATCTTACAAGTTGTCAATCTAGGTAAAATTTCATATTGCATAAGTATAAAATGCCCTGTGGGAAAAGAATCATTAGGAGGTTTGCTTGTGTGAACATCATGAGAATTAAGACAACTTAGATTGCATTATGTAATGTATGCCTATGCTATGCTATAGCCTCTAAGTCTTAGAGTCGAAGGGAATCACTGTCATGTGGGGAGTTCATCACTGTTTGATGTGTTAGCATGTGGCACTTGATTGTGTGGTTAGTACCTAATTATATAGGAATGTGATTAATATACAAATAAAGGAGTATAATGTAAACACTTTTAATATGGCTGATAACTCTGTGTGTGTGTGTTTGAGAGAAAGAGAAAGAGGGGGGGGAGAGAGAGTTGAATGTATGTGTGTGTGAGGATGTATGCACCTGTGCATGGGTCTATGGAAACCAGAGGAGAATAGCAGATGTCTTCCTCTATGAGACCCCATCTGATTCTCTTGAGACAGGGTGTCTCACTAAACCTGAAACTCACCATTTGGGTTAGGCTGCCTAGCCAGCCAGCTCCCAGGATCTGTCTGTCTGTGCTCCTCAGAGCCAAGGCCACACAGGTGCATAGCCGTGTACCTTTTGTTCTTGCTAGGATTTGAACTCAGGCACTGCTGCTTGCACAAATGATGTGCTTGGCCACTGAGTCATCCTCTCCTTATGCCCTGACTGATAACTTTTTAAAATGGAAAGTGTTGAACTGGTAAAGGGTAATGAATACCAAGACTACATTCATCTTTCCACCTGCCCGCTTTCCTACCTATCCTCTATCCTTCCCCTTACCATCTATTATCTCTTAATTATTATGCCACGAGTCACATTGTGCCCTTTAGTTCTTTTCACTGTATTCTATAAAGACATGACATAATATCTATGGTTTAAAATACTGAAGATAATTTTATCTTCAATATTGTCAATAAAAAGTTTCATCGAGTGGATAAATGAAATAAAATATCTTTAGGAGGAACTATTGATTATGGTGTCACAGAACTCATGAATCTGGATGATTGTAATTATCCCCACTTTAGAAAAAAAATGCCTCCAAGACATTAGAAGGAAAGATTTCTTTTAAAAGATGACAGGAAATTGGTTCTCTGAATTATGAATGTGTTTACCTAGCTTTGTCTGTGGTCTTTCCAAATAGAATCTGATTCTGTTGAAGGAATAAACACAACAGCAGGAAACATAAGACTTCGGATGAATCCCTTCCTTCGTGAGGCTAAAGAATATAGAGAAGCTAACATTTTCAGGGTAATTAGAACAGTTTAAGATTTAGTGATCACCTTCTATGTGACCACCATTACATATCAACCTATGTTTGCCTTGAATTTTCATTTCCTGGCACATCTTTCCCAGGAAGGATGAGTTTCAATTCAGAGCATTTAATTTAATACTTACCTTTTACAATGAAATAATGTCTACCTCAACCATAGCATCTTCTATGTTCCAAAAATTGGACAGCAGAAAACCAACATGTTTCATTTGAAATTTATGACATTGACATAAAAATGAGGCTGATTAAATTTGTTCAAGGCTGGAGTGATCATGGGGATATCTGCCTGGATTTAATAATTGGATATACTCATATCATTTTGATGCCACACCCAAATTTGTTGTTGTCTTGTTTAAGGATTCCTTCCACTCAAGATGTTTATATAGGGATTCAAACAAAAGGGGATGTGAATTGTTCTCTTCTGAGGCTGGCAGGCTTGTCGTTTTTAGATCTGACTGCATTTCCAGGCACTTAGACTAGATCTGGGTTAAGTGAAGAGGATCAGACTAAGGGCCTCTAGATAGTATTCTCATAGAACTCTATTGTGTATGGGATTCCCAGTTGAGAGCTATTGTGTGTAAAGGACACAGAATGCTACCTTCTTAGTTGTAGTCTTCTGACTGAAGTCCTACACCGAGTATAAACAGTGAGATTCAAGTTAACAGTATGATTTTTTCTTTTTTTTCCAAAATTGCATCATTTTGCTAGATAACTTTTTATTAGACTTTAAAAAATATATCAATCCAAATTCCCACTCCCTCCCCTCCTCCCATTCCCTCTACGCACCCTCCTACCCCACCCCCTCCAATCCTAAGAGATGGCAAGGCATCTTGCCCTGTGGAAAGTAAAATGCCCTCCCCACTACATCTAGGCTGAGCAAGGTATACATCTAAAGAGAATAGGATCCCCAAAAGCCAATACATGCAGCAGAGACAAACCTCAGTGTTACTGTCAGTGGCCTCTCAGTCTGCCCCAGCCATACACCTGTCAACCATATACAGAGGGACTAGCTTGATCCTATGCTTGTTCCTTCCCAGTCCAGCTGGAGTTAGTGAGCTCCCATTAGCTCAGGTAAACTGCTTCAGTGGATGAGCCCCTCATGGTCTTGACCTCTTTGCTCATATTCTCATTCCTTCTACTCTTCAACTGGACCTTGAAAGCTCAGTTCAGTGCTCTGATGTGGGACTCTGTCTCTGTTTCTGTCTGTTGCTGGATGAAGGTTCTATTGTGATATTTAAGATAATCATCAATCTGAATACAGGGCAATGCCAGTTCAGGTACCCTCTCCACTATTGCCTAGGGTCTTAGCTGGGGCCATCCTTGTGGATTTCTGGGAATTTCTCTAGAGCCAGGCTTCTTGTCAACCCCATAATGACTCCCCCATTCAAGACATCTCTCTCCTTGCTCTCATATCTGCCCCCAATCTCGATCATCCCATTCCCTCAAGTTCCCTTCAACCCTCCCTTTTCCCCTCCCCTTTCCCTTCTCCCCCTCCTTCTAATCCCCCTCCATTCCCATGCTCCCAATTCTGTCAGGTGACCCCGTCTGTCTCCAGTCCCCAGGTGGGTCCATATATGTTTTTCTTTGGGTTCACCTTATTACTTAGCTTTTCTAGGATCATGAACTAGAGGCTCAGTGTCCTTTGTTTATAGCTAGTATCCACTTATGAGTGAGTACATACTATATTAATCTTTTTAGGTCTGGGTTATCTCACTCAGGAATCCGTGTTTTCTAATTCTATTTATTTGCATGCAAAATTCAAGATGTCATTGCTTTTTACTCTAATGTGTGAATTGCCATATTTTCTTTATCCATTCTTCAGTTGAGGGGCATCTAGGTTGTTTCCAAGTTCTAGCTATTACAAATAATGCCTCTATGAACATATTTGAACAAATGATTTTGTAGTATGATTGAGCATCTTTTGGGTATATTCCCAATAGTGGTATTGCTGGATCCTGAGGTAGGTTAATTCCCAATTTTCTGAGAAACTGCCATACTGATTTCCAAATTGGTTGTACAAGTTTGCATTCCCACCAGCAATGGATGAGTGTTCTACTTACTCCATATCCTCTCATGCATACGCTATCATTGATGTTTTTGATCTTAGTCATTCTGACAGGTGTAAGATGGTATCTCAGAGCTGCTTTGATTTACATTTCCCTGATAGCTAAGAAAGTTGAACATTTTCTTAAGTATCTTCTGGCCATTTGAAATTCTTGTGTTGAGAATTCTCTGTTTAGTTCAGTACCCTATTTTTAAATTGAGTTATTTAGAATTTTACTGTCTAATTTCTTGAGTTCTTTATATATTTTGGATATCAGTCAAGGACTACCTATGTTAGTCTTCAAGGTGTCATGTGATACTGAAGAACACCCCAGGTGCCCAACGCAATCTGAGTGCATCATTCTTGACTTCAATTACATTACAAAGCTACTGTTATCAAACCAATATTCTACTGACATAAGCACACACATAGACCGATGGAACAGACTGGAGAGCCTAGAAACCATGTTATCTGTATATTACTGAACTAACAATTTGTTTTATTTAGTTGTTTTTGAGACAGCATCTTGCTATGTAGCCCAAGGAGGCTTGGAAATGGTTATTTAGGATATGTCTCATAGTCCTAATTCTCCTGCCTCAGCATTTCAAGTGCTAGGATTAGAAGCATATGCTACTGTAGCACTATTAATAAAAACCCAGAGACAGAAACTGGCCTTCAACCTGAAGGTCAGAAAAATAAAACAGCTAGCCACTGGTTCTTACCTCTACCTCAGCCCAAAATGGCGACCTCAGTAAGAGACTGTGTGGGAAAACCGTCCCCTCTTGTCTTATATTTTTCTCTAGGGCTGGGATTAAAGGTGTGTACTACTCATGCCTGGTTTCTACTGAAAACTAGTGTGGCTACTGGGATTAAAGGTGTGTGTCACCACTGCCTGGTCTGTAAGGCTGATCAGTGCAGCTGTTTTACTCTCTGAACTCCAGGCAGCTTTATTTATTAAAATACAAATGAAATATCACTACACGCTACCACACCCAGCTCCAGGTAATCCTTGACAAGGGAACCAAGGATGCATATTGGGAAAGTATTATCTCTTCAATAAAAAAAGTTTTTTTTAAAGTGGCATATCCATAGGCCAAAAAAAGCAATTATCTCTCTATGTTTTTACCATGCTTTCTGCATGGCAAACTCCCAATTCAACACAAAGTTCATTAAAGTCTTGCACATCAACCAATAGCTGCAAACTTTGGAGAAATGGTTGACACTGGGCTTGGCAAATTCTCTTAAGCTATGACACCACAGGTTCCAACAGCAGTAGACAAATGAAACTGCAGCCAACTAGAAAGCTTCTCCACAGAATAAAATCATGAGGCCAGCTGATCCATCAACAGAGTGAGGAGATGGTCGGCACAAAGCAGGAAAAGGTTTGAAAAGCCTGCTTGCCACAACATTATTTATTTCCTGTCAGAAGCTCATCATATGATTTCATTATTAAAATTTATGATTGGATTCTGATTGCCGAGGCCAGTAGAGAATTTGAAGTGACATTTACTTTTTAGTATGGTTTTGGAACTGAGTGTTTAGACTGTTATTCAGGAGTGCCATATAAAATGCAGAAAGCCTAGTCACATTTGTATTTTAGATAGGCAAATTATACGTTTTAAATATATCCAAGTCTGCCAAATTATAGAGAGATCATGCTTATCCTCTGCTGTTTGTCTGAAATACAAATTTAACTGGGGTCCTATGATTTCCTTTGCTAAACTGTGTGGAGTGAAATTTGAGAGGATGCTTGCTGAGGTTCAAGTGTTCTCAAATTTAAGTGGCTCTGTCTCTGTCTCTGTACCTCTCTCTGCATGTTATCATGTGCATATTATGGTGTGTGTTATGGCATGTGTGTTATGGTGTGTGTATGTGTGTGTGAGTTATGGTGTGTGTTATGGTGTATGGTGTGTGTGTGTGTGTGTGTGTGTGTGTGTGTGTAAAGGTAGGCAGGTAGCTCATACTTCTTTACAACTGGAGGAAGGATCAGTAAGGAACACATGTTCTGGGAACCTCTACCTCGCACTGGGGCCTCCTCTCACACTGTCCTCTGTCATAGGTACCTCCATAATACCCTACTCTATTCCTCTAGTATTTTTATATTTGCCAAATTGTGGTGATTCCTTAGAAATATAAAATAGCACTCTGATCTACATTGGAAGATAATCTCATATCTGAGTTTTCCAATGTGGCTGTATTTGCTTACGAAACCAAACAGCATACCCTCATATAACATGAGTTTGGAATTAGAAAAAAAGGAATGGGTGGTTTTTTTTTAATGAATAACTTTGATCATAGTATAAAGTATCATAAAGTTAACCATTCTTTATAATTTTTTGGATTCTATAATTTAGATTAAATAACAGATTATTTCATTTATTGGATATGACTAAAGCAAGATGCTAAAATACTCTTCTCTAACTCTCCTTCCTGTTGTCTCTTCACTGGCCTGAAACTCAACTCCTATTTCAGTTTTCTACCTCACTGCAACATCTTCCAAACATCATCATAACATCAGCATCTAATTTTACAGTGCGTACCTAGTCAATGGACTGTCTCTCAATTGCTTCTGGAATGTTTTCTAGATGATGGTCCATCTTACTCATTCTGTGTGGATTACTTTCGGCCTCTGAGACTGTGTCCTTTTCATGTCCTTGTGCTTCACTTTAATGAGCAGAGAAAGAAAATAGTGGAGAGGGATTTACTCTTTTGTGTTAAGTGGTTCCTTTCTACTTTTAAGGTGAAGCAAATCCCCCTCTCTGTCTCTCTTTTCCCCACTTACACAAGATATGCTTCCTTCTTTAGTTTTCAGATGGTATAGAGGGACCGGAGAGATGTGTGACTGGATAAGGAGCTTGCTGACTAAGTATGAGTACGAGAGTTTGGATACCCAGCACTCACATAAAACCTGGGCAGTTTGTTGGCCTACTGGTAGTCCTTGCACTCTGAAGACAGAGACAGAAGGTAGATCCTTGGGTAGGTTGACTATACGCTGCATTAGTGGAATCAGGAAGCCTTGGGTTCAAGTGAGAAATCTGCCTCAGTACACAAAATGGAGAGAGACTGATGAGATACCTGATACCAACCTCTGGCCTCTAATGGTGATGCACACATGTACACACCCACTCACACACACATGTGCCCATATACATGTGAGGATGTGGAAAGTAATCCACACAGAATGAGTAAGATGGACCATCATCTATGTGTGTATACGTATATATATATATATATATACGTATATATATACGTATACACACACAGGCAAAAATAACATAAACGAAGTGCGTAAACCTACAATTCTGTGCTCACTTTTTATTAGAATTGCCAATTTCTTATAATTTAGGCTCATAAGTGAATGCTTAGACTGTGCTCATAGAAGAAGATTCTGTTTCTTAGTATGTGCAATAAAATCCACATGACTTCCTAATTCTGTTTTTTTCTTTTATGATCTTCCAATCTACATTAAAATATAATTTAGGTGGTAATTCAGAGGAATGGGAGACGATTAAAGTAAAACCAACCAAAAAAATTAAACATACTTTGCAGAGGCAAGTGAGATTATCTCCTTTAATGGATCCTGATGATAGTGTTTCTTGAAGAGTTCCCCATGCCGTGTAGAGTTAAGAACGACAGTAGTTTCTTCTAAACATTTTAATAGATATATGGAAGTTGTTCTTCACCAGAGCAAACTGAATTTCCTTCTAAAGTGCAGATTTAAAATGACAGTATTTCTTGCGATACCTAAGCTGAATTTATTCAATCCAATGAAAGATCTAAGAAGACAAAGACAAATGTTATGCCCCCAAAGTCTTATTTCCCACATACGTCCACTACCACAACACTCATAAACCCAAACACTCTGAAGATACCTCAGACATATAAACTTGAGTCCTCTAGAAGTGCAGTAGGTGCTCTTGACAGTTGAGCCCTCTTTCCAGCTCCAAATACTTACATTTTTATTTCTTCTATTGTTTATTAAAAACATTCAAGGTAAATAAGACCTCTTGAAAATGACATAGTTTTTCATTTTAGTAATTATACTTCATATTTTCTAGTGCTTGCCTTTATAAAGAACCCAGCAAGCATGTAGGGCCGCTATAGTTGTATTTATTTTCATTTATTGATATAAATGAAATGAGAGAATCTCAGAAGTTTGGTGATTTGTGTAGCCACATAATGAGAATGAAAGAACAGTCCTTTCTCTTTAATCCCATTCTCTCTTCCATATGGTAAGGGTTATAGTGAGAGTCACAGAAAGTGCCATGGAGAAAATGCATAGGAAGATTTTTATAATATTCTCTTCAGCCTGGTGCTGCAAAGCCTGCCTGGCTGTCAACTTTCCCCATAAAACTATGAGGATGCTCCCAGATGATCTGATGGCCAGCCGGCATAGAGAAGTTTCCTAAGTCCTGCTTATGGAAAAATGATGGCCCAGAGATGCCAGCACACTGTAGGTTGTAGATTTGTACTTCATCCAATCAGTTCTATGCTGGCTTCTTGAGTCTGAATGTCCTTCTGAGAAGGCAGCACAGTGGAAATATCTGGTATCTTTTCTTATTACTGTTCATGTTGGGGTGTGAGGTGTGATCTAATGTGAAAGCACTGTTGCTATCAGCATATATCCCTCCCTGCACTGTTAACAGGGGAGGCAAGAACAGGTAAGTTCCCCCAAGGAGTGAGCATTCTATAAGTTGGTCTTGTGATCATAAAGTTGAAGATTTGGTTTATTGATGATTTTCATTCACAGTGATGGCACAACCTTCAAGTTCTACCACCTAATGTTACATTAGGTTTTCTGTGGATTTTCTTTGGACAAGAGCTCTGTATGTAACCATATAATTCACAAAGATCTACCTGCACAGATTAAAGGCACATGCCACCATATCTGACTCCTATGTTTTTTCAAGCATCCTTAGCGTAGTTATTCCTCTGTGCCTCTTCTCTGTTCTATCCCTCACGTACCTTCTCACCTAAACCTTCCCTCAATATTTCTTTATCCCCTGTCACACCACCTGTGTTCTATTCTTTCTCACTCAAGATCTTTACCCACCATTCCATGGCTCCTTTCTAGTTTCCTGACTTCTAGAGATGCTATAAGCTAAACATACTTGATGTCTACTGATTCAAGACTGGGCTCCATATATGAGCACAAATATGCAATACTTGCTTTCCTTGGTCTGGATTACTTCACTCAATGTATTTTTCAGTTTATCTTCCAATTTCATAATTTCACTTTCTTTATAGCTGAATAAAATTGCCTTGTGTATATGCACCACGTATTCACTGTACATTTATCACTTGAGGATCATCAAGGCTGGTTCCATTTCCTAGTTATTGTGGATTGAGCAGCAATGAGCACGGCTGTGTAAGTGTATTTGCAGCAAGAGATGGAGTACTTGGAGATTATGCCCAAGAGCAGTGCAGCTGGATCACAGCACAGAACTGGTTCTAGCTTTTAGGACACTCCGATTTCTGTAAGTGGTGGCATCAGTGTGCTATCCTGCCAACAACGAACAAGAGTTCCTTCTCTCTACATTCTTAGTAGCATTTGCTGTCATTTATTTTCTTGAACTCATGTGTTCTTACTGAAATATCAATGTTGTTTTGATTTGTATTTCCATGATGTCTAAGAATGTTGAACCCTTTAAAAAAACACTTCTCATTCATTTGTATTTTGGGCTTTTTGGTTTGCTTTTTGATAGCACTCTATTCAGCTCCAATACCCTTTTTAGAATTGGATTGTTTTCCTGATGTTTATCTTTTTAATATTGAAATAATAAAATAGTAATATAATAATAATATTAATGTAGTTTGAAGAGGGATGTTTCACAGGGAAGAATAATCTACTCCAGAAGTTGTAGGTTATTAAATAAAAATTCCAGTGTGTGGCATGCAATATTTCTCTATGAGTGGTTGATCAAGAAGTTGCCAGAAACGCCCAGAACAATACACTTAATTGTAATTGCTCTTGGTTGTCCACTAGGATTTGACATCACAACTGTGTTTTAATGGTCAAAGGGTATGGGGAAACTAGCTAATACTGATCTGGTAGTTTCCTCCCTGCTGGTCAGCTTTTATAGCTCAAAGACACCATTCTGACTATTGGGAAAAAAGTTACAACAGAGTTTCACCCAAATGCAAGAGTAGGGAGCTACGATAATGGTCTGCCATAAGAATATACACCCATTGGTGCAATAGTGGCATAAATGTTGTAGGGGCTAACCAACTGCTTTTTTTTTATATAGATTCAAGACTCATTCCACAGGAAGGAACTCATACCTTGTGCTATAAATCTGAGTAAGAATGCAAGGCTAAAATGGTCATAAGCCCTAGAGGAGAAACTATTTTGATAAATGGACACAGTGTTAAACTGCTTTCTAAATATTTATATTTATAGTTGCAGATTAGTGTGTTACTCATCTTTCATCACAGAAACTTCCTTTCACAGTGTATATAGCTTAAGACAGAGACTCAGAACTGGCTAAAGTGTGGAAAACTAGGGTCCTTAGGATGTTTTACCACAAACAGGACATGTGACTCACCATCACCCTTTCTCAAGACTCAGAGACAGCACAGTAGGAAAGGTAAGAAAACTGTAAGAGTCAAATGTTAGGAGGACTTTTGCAAAACAGTGATTTCTGCACATGACAGGGTGAATGCATATGTCAACAAGCTACAGCTGTGATTAGCTGCAGAATTTCCTGCCAACATTTCCACCATTTCCTCATGGAGGTAGAAGAGCTCACGAGGTCCAATCCCTCCCCCATGAACTATGGACAATTAATAGTAGGCAGGGATGTCATTTTCTTCGCAGGTGTAACTACTGAAAAGTTGCCTATGTTCCAGTAATAAGCCCCACTTATGTGCATGCAGGCAATCCTGTGTGGTGGTTTGAATAACAGCCCCATAGGTCCATAAGTTTAAGTTCTTAGTTAACAGGAAGTGGCACTATTTAAAAGGATGAGTAGAAGTGACCTCGTTGAAGGAAATGTTTCAGTGAGGGTAGGCTTTGAGGGTGGGTTCAGAAGGCCCAGGCAGGTTCAAGTGTATCTCTTTTCCTGCAGCCTGTGGGTCTGTAGAACTCTTAGTTCCTACCTCAGCACCGTGTCTGCCTTGATGCTGCCATGCTCCCTGCCGTGACAATAATGGACAAATTATCCAGAACTGTAAGCAAGTCCGCATTACATGCTTTTTAAAAATAATAGTCGATGTGTTTCTTCACAGCATTATAATACTGATTAAGAGAGTGAGTCACACACACACGCACACTCACACACACACACACTCATTCACATACACACACTATTTAGAAACAAATCTAAAACCTGAGATATTTAGCATTCTATTTAGTAGAAGAATTTATTTATGGAATTTTATAAGAACTTCACAGGATTTTGAAACCATACATTTTTTTAAATCTTAAATACTTGAGTTCATTTTGTGAAGAAACATTTGCTTTTAAAACAGAATGCAGGTCTGAGTAATGCTCTTTACTTTGATCTTATTTTCTGCCTGGGGAAGAGCATATCTAATTTATCACTCAGTGTGTAAAATGTTGTCATTACTCTGGAGTTCAAAGAGGAGAAAAATAACTGAGAACAGCCATGAATGTGTCAGCACATCCAGGCACTGGGAAGAAGAGAGAAGCTGATTCTGGAAAAGAGGTGATTCTGGACTCACAGTTTATACTTTATGCTTCAAGTGTTCTTTGGAGATTATGAAATTCTTTACACAGCTTACCATTGGGAGAACAATATTAAATCAAGGAAGAAGTGTTGACTAACTTTGCCTAATAAAAAAAATGTTTTGAAATCAGATATAATTCACACAAAAGCAGTAATAACTGGAATAGACACAGCCTTTATTTTAGCAAGTCCAAGGTCCTACTGTGTGCAAGTTATGGAATATTTTGGTCAATAAGACAGGTCATTCCTTTCTTCCAACAGAAATTAATAAAAATCAGTACATCACATTTCATTTCCTTAGAGAGCTGTGCTGAGAAGCTATTTGTCAATGGCAGCTATAGCAGAAATTTTCCCCATTATATGCCATTTCTCTTTTGTCACCTTCAACTCTCCTCACTTAATGAAGTAATATGGGGTCTGGAGAGAAGACTTAGTGGGTAAAGTGCTTGCTATAAAAATATGGACTCAAGTTTGGATCCTTAGCACCCATGGGAAAAGTCAAGTGTGCCAATGTGTGGTTGTATGTCCAAGAACTGGGAGTCAAAAACAAAGGTGACCTTGGAGAGTCACTGGCCAGTCAGTAGCAAATCCATTAACCTCAGTTCAGTGATTTATTAGTGTAAAAAAAAGAGGTTGAGAAATTGAGGAAGATACTCAGTGTGGATCTCTGGCTTATATACATACACATATAGGTGTGCACATGTATAAACATTAATAATACACAAATACAACAAAGAAAAGACTGAATCAGTGGATCCCAGGTGGTACCTGGTTATATACCTGTTTATAATAACAGAGGTCAGAAAGTATATAATCAACTTTCATAATGTGCCTAGGGTGCCTAGTATTGGCTCCCTTTCTATGGCCTCTGTAGTAGTTTTTCACGTTGCCTAGAATATTCTTCTAGATCTCCATTGGCCTAGCTTCAGTTTTCCCTCATCTTACATAAAACTTCAATTTAACTTCTCCAAAAAGATATTTTCATCAGAAATATCCACCTAACCACATTTTATCATAGCATGCTTTAAAAACTTGTTGAATAACACCTTTTATCTCTTTTATGTTAAAACATATTCTTGGCATTGTCTGTCATTTTGGCCAAAGTCTGATGGAGGCTAGTACCTTCTCTGTGAATCCTTGTTATCTAGACTGTTTTCTGGGATATAAATATTTGTCAAATAAATCAAAAGCTTAGGATTCAAAGGTAGGATAAGATCTAAATTGAGTCCTTCTTTCACTGGGCTACTTGTAATTTAGTAAGGACAACAGGCATTGATCAAAGAGTTTTTAAAATTAATGCTAAGTTTTGATAATGGAAGGATGGACTTTGAGTGGTTCTACAAAGAAAAGATGTGAAGAAAAGCAATGACTTACAAGATTTGGGTCACACTAGCATCCATGGTAACATTAGGATAATCGTTAACAACTTGACACAAAATCTAAAAAAAAGGGGGGGGTATATGGATATAGCTCAAGACTCAGGTTGTTGTGTGTGTCGAGGCTCAGTTCCTAGTGGCATTATGCTCATTCAAGAAAAAAATTTCATTGTAGCTGTGTTACAGAGGGAAAAGGGAAGGATGATTTTGAGACAAGGTTAGGTAGGTGGATGGGACCTGGAGCAAGGCTAGATTTTCTGTATAATACTAAACATTTGTCCTTTCAGCTTATGTTTGAGGGCAAGTTTCTAATGAGTTTTAAACAGCAGTGGATTGATGTGATTAGATTTTCACTCTGATAAAGACCATTGCATAACAGAGTGTGGATAAATAGTGATTTCAATGAAAACATTATGGCCACAGTTGAAATTATAGAAGTAAGTAGTTTAGATTAGGATCCTACCAGTGGTTCTCAACCTTTGGGTCATGATTCTTTTGGGGACTGCATATCAGATAATTACATTACAATTTTTAACAGTAGCAAAATTACAATTATGAAGCATCAATGAAATGATTTTATGGTTGGAGGTCATCACAACATGGAAAACTGTGATGTGGGATTCCCCTCTATATGCTATGAATATGTTTTATTGCTATTGGTCAATAAATAAGCTGCTTTCAACCAATAGCTTAACAGAATATAGCTAGGCTGGAATATATATATATATATATATATATATATATATGGAGAGAGAGAAAGAGAGAGAGAGAGAGTAGGTAGAGTCAGGAAGATGTCATGTAGCCGCTGAAGAAGACAGATGCCCAGGAACCTTACCAGTAAACCATGAGCCTCATGGTAAAATATAATACTAGCAATGGGTTAATTTAAGATGTGAGAGCTAGCTAGAAATACGCTGAAGCTATTGGCCAAACAGTATTGTAATTAATACAATTTCTGTGGGATTATTTTGGGTCAGGGCAGCCAGGAAACGAACACGCAGTCTCTGCCTACAGAACTGTATTAAAGGGTCACAACCTTAGGAAGGCTGAGAACCACTGCTCTAGAGGAAAAGAAATGCAGTGGAGAGATTCAGGAGACAACATGAGGCATGACTGAGGAAAAATGTGAGAATTCCTATTTACCCCCATTATGATATTTGTTATCCATCACTAAGATTAAACCTAAATACAAGCTTTGAAGAAACCAGCATCTTTCTTTCTTCTAGACATTGGTGCATATGATGGTTAGTTCAGACAAGGACAACCTGGAAATAGATAACTAGATAGTGTGTCTGCTGAGGAGTGCTCATGGAAAAAAGAGTGTGCAGACATGCTTAGCTACTTTTCATAGAGTATTGGGTATTCTGACTTGGATCTGTAAGGACTTCAATAGCCATGCTACTTCTGTACAGCTATTTCAAGGTGTAGGCTTCATAATTTACTGTGAAATGTTGGTTAAACTTCCCTGTATTCTTGTTATTTCAGCAAAGAGTTAAATTCCATTTTTTTAAGATGCCCAAACTTCATTGGCTTAGCTTAGTGTAATTTAAATCTCAATTTAAATTTAAATGTTAGCTTTTCTGGGCAGAAGTTTGGTGGGAGGCTTTTTGAGCCAGGGTTTTCTGAAGAAACTCAACCAATAGAAAGAATGTACATTATAAAATGGGATTAGATGGGTGTCTTAGTTAGGGTTTCCATTGTTGTGAAAAAGCACCATGACAATATGACCATGGCGACTCTTATAAAGGAAAACATTTAATTGAGGTGGTGGCTTAAAGTTCAGAGGTTCAGTGGGGAGTATGACAGCATGCAGGGAGACACAGTTCTGGTTATATCTTGATCAGAAGACAACAGGAAGTCAACTGTGACACTGGGAGTAGCTTAAGCATAGGAGAACTCAAATCCTGCCCCCACAGTGACACACTTCTTTTTCCAACAAGGCCACACCTACTCCAACAAAGCTATACCTCCTAATAGTGCCACTTCCTTTGGGGGCCATTTTCTTTCAAACTACCGTGGTGGACTGATACAATATGGGCTGGGTTCAACAGTGGCTGATTACATTCAGGGGAGACTTTGAATCCAGTAGGTTCTCAATCCATGTGGTTGGATGGCTGAGAAATCCTACTCTGGCTCTGACAGCCTGGAGAATTCTTGGAGAGCTGTTGATCTTTGGTCCATGGTGAAAGGCAGAACTGATGTATTCTGATAGAAGTGACAATAGCAGAAGCAAGAGGACAGATGCATTTCCTAGCAAGAAGTGAAGGCAGGCAGGCAGGTAAAGAAACACTGCTTTTCCCTTGGACTTCTTTTTATCTCTGACTGAAGCTGGCACGACCTGTTTACTCTCAGGCTGGATCATCTCTGTTCAGTTATTCTTTCCTGGAATGGTACCATAGACCCACCCAGAAGCATGTCTTTTAGTTGACTTTATGCCCAATCAAGTTGACACTAGAGCTTGCCATTAGAATGGCCATTCTTAGAGTAACTTATGAACTTAGAGTATCTATGTCTCCACTGACCTTTGCAGGTGGGAGACCTCTACTGAGTCTTCTTCTTCCAGCTTAGTCTGTTGGAAAAAAAAAGAAAATACAGCCTTAAGAGGGATGGGGGGGATGGTTCTAGGTCCGAAATAGCATTCTCCCTGCCTGCTTGCTCTATTGGCTAGAACACCCTTACTGTGGAAGGGATGGGTTATCTGTCTTGCTGCATACCCAAGAGGGAAGAGAGTGGCATCTGCTAGAGAGCTTTAAAGTATTCTATTAGTTTTAATTCCTAATTTGGTTCTGATGTCCTTTATTCTATAACCGCATCTTAAGTGTTTTTCTTTGGTTTTGTCTGTCCCTTACCTTCACTGCTGTCTGCCATAAGGAGAAAGAAACACATGATTTTGAGTAATTTCCCAAGATTGTCCCATGATTATTGCTCATACAAGGAGATCCCAGGGGCTGGAGATCTCAGCAGTTAAGAGCACTTGTTGCTCTTGCAGGATACTCTGGTTCAATTCTCAGACACATGGCAACTCACAACCATATGTAACCCCAGTCCCAGGTGATCTAATGCCCACTCTGGCCTCTGCATGTACCAGCCACACACACATGTACACTCAAAATACACACACACACTCACAAATCTAAAATATAAAAAAGAATATTCACCCTTTGGGGGCCAGGAAAATAGTTCAGTTGGTAATATGCTTATTTAGTAAGCCTGGGGACCTGCATTTGATCCCCTCAAGCCTGCATCAAAATGCTGCACAAGGGGATGTCTGTTTGCAGTCCCAGTGCTGCTGAGGAATAGACAGATGAATTCCTGGGCCTCTCTGGCCACCCAGTCAGACTAGATGAATCCACAGATTGCAGGCCACTGAGAGATCTTGTCTGAAAAATCAAGCAAACAAAAGGAGGTGGATGACCTCTTGCCTCCACATGGATGCACATGTGTGTGCATGTTTATATACAATACACACGCGTGCACACACACACACACACACACACACACACACACTCCAACTTCTTTCAACCATCTCCAAAATTTATTCTCCCCTGACTGGACCTTTCAGTTATTGACTGACACAAGGGGCAAAATTCTGAAAATGGCTTATGACTGCTTTAAAACAACCTGCTTATAATGTCCTGTTTCAGAGGGCAACGTGCTTTTCTACATGTGTACGGGAAGGTGTCACAATGGAAAGCACACTTTAATCTGCCCAGGAAACACCCCCCCTTCAAACAACAAACTTTAGTCATTGGAAAGAGAACTTGTAATCCTTAACTGTGAAGAATGCTCTTGCTAGGGGTTTCAAATTTGTCATGTCATTCTGCCTCTCAGATTCTTCCATTTCTTTATTTGTGAAATGATAATAACACCTGCTTTCCCTAGGACAAGAGATTTGGTTCCAGGCTAATCTTGAGCAAAACAGGAGATTTGCTTGTTTCAATAGAAAAGGAGATTTTCTTTTCTTTCTTTCTTTCTTTTTTTTTTAAAGATTTATTTAATAATTATGTATACAGCATTTTACTTGCATGTGTCCCTGCAAGCCAGAAGAGGGCACCAGATCTTATTACAGATGGTTGTGAGCCATCATGTGGTTGCTGGGAATTGAACTCAGAAGCTCTGAAAGAACAGTCAGTGCTCTTAACCTCTGAGTCATCTCTCCAGCCCCGAAAAGGAGATTTTCACAGCATCAGAGAATTCCCCGGGGACTGTTCACTGACAGGAGAAATATTGCATTGTTTCCACAAGGGAGTGAGGCAGTCTTGTTCTGGGAACACTGTGTACATTCAGTCTTTGGTCTGAATTCCAAAACAGTGTACCAGTGGTCACTCTGAATGGCCAACACCGCACATCCTGATGGTTCTCAACACTGCTTAAAGACAGATTTACCTGTGCTGCTTTGAGAAAAAAATGCCATGATTTGGCCTCACACACTCTTAGTTGGTGCCTGGACATTCTCCAGTCTCACGCGAGAATCTTCCTTCGGGCGATAGACTCTGGCTCCTTGCACCAGGCCCTTCCTGCTGAGTGAAGCAAAGGCTGTGAGGTGACTTCCGGCTTAGAGATGACAGGCACATTCTCTGTGTCTCCAAGTTTGATTGCACTGGGGATATTAAACTCCCATGCAGTGAGCACTCTATCACAGGACAAATGAGAGTGTCAGAGCCGGCTTCTTAAGGCCCTGTGTTATTATGCGCAATGATAAACTGCTTTGATGTGATTAAACTGTCTCCGCAGGCCTCTCCCCTCACTCATTTCAGTTTCCAGGTGGTGCCATCTGTCTTTGCAAGTTTTCCCCTCTTGCCAAAGAGAAGACTCACAAGTGTTGAGTCATTGCAGCGCACCCCAGACGCTTGAGATGCGGGCTGAACAGAACACGTTATGCTTGATTTCCCCGGTCACACAGCACCGGGTCAAATCTGGACAGCTGTAAGTCATCTTGGGTTTGGCCACCTGTTCAGAGGTGTTATTTTGGCCCTCATCACTAGGAAAAAGCAAGCAGAACTTTCATTCTGAGAAGGAAGTGAGAGAGGCTGGGTCTGAGCCTTAGCTTTCTCTGCATATTTCCCATGACTGTGAGTTGTTTCAATGCAAGGGTGGGCCAGAGGGCAAAGCAGTTTATTTGAGACAGTTCCCCAGACTCACTCCCCAAGCTAATCATGTTTGTAACTCCGAGAAACTGGTTATTAAAATACTCGATATTCAAGACGTTTGTCCTGAATAGTGTTTCCCTCAGAAGAATCCAGTTCATGTATCAGCCCCAAATGGCTTCGGATGGTTCTAGGAAGAGCACATTTCAAAACACAGGTCATGCAGGTGCTGCTGATATCTTGACATCATAACCTCACTTTTTTTCCCCTAAATATACTGTCAGAAAACGTAGCTGACTTTGTAACAGGCCGTTTATTGTTAATTTGCACTGATGATGACGGGCAAGTTCTCAACAGATGCTGAAGTCAACGTTCTTGAATACTTTGTTCCTTCTTAAAACTATTTTTTCTGGGGGATCCTCTTGGCTCTGCTTTTCTGAAATCCAGGTCGATTGAGGTTATGCCCTCTGGAAATATGGACTCGGGACCACTAGGGCGTGTAGTCTCTGGCTAGCAGCCAACTAGGGTAGGTCCCAGTGAGTGAGACCAGGTTCTGAGCACAGAACTGGGCTCAGGCTCTGGACAAGGCTGATGATGGCCTGTCAGCAGAAGCATCTGTGGAGGTGGGAAGAAGACATGTGGATGTCCTAGCTTGGTACAGTGTCTCCTGTACCTGCTGGACACGCGCTGTGCTGGGTGGACTAGAAACTCAACAGAGAATCTCATCTTTACAGCTCTGCTTTCCATTCACCCACAGCTAGAGAAGGAAAAGCAAAACAAGACAAAACAAGATTTGAATAAGAGAGCTGAAAATTAAGAAATGAAAGTGTGCTGCTTTTTTCTTTTTCTTTTTTTTAAAAAATTATGTTTTATTCTTTGGCAATTATTTTGTTCTTTGCTTTATATCAGGTATGGAGATGGGATTTAGATGTTATCATATTGTGCAATTGAATGCAATTTGAAGGACGGGATGTGGCATGGTGCAATATTTTCTGTCTCTCTGGAGCTCTATGGTAAAAGGATCATGCCCATGTCCTCTGGCCGGACACCCATTGCCAAGGATCCTGTCAATAAGAAGTCAAGAATTTGGGTAAAAACATTTTGCCTATAGTTTATGATTGTAATAATAATAATAATAATACAACGCTGCCAGGGAAATGCAGTCTTTTATTGCCCTGTCCTCTCTTTGGGGGTTATCACCTACTCAAATTAGCCCTCGGTAAAGAAGTCTCATGCTTCCCCAGTAGGTACATCTCTGGAGCTGCTCTAGTGACCAACAAAAAATAAAAATGATAGTTCTCTGTAATTAGCTTTCTAGAGAGAAGGATAACAGTTATTACACTCAAGCTATACTAATGTGGATTCTTAATCTAATGAATGAGATTTTCTACAACTTTGTTGAAGTCCTGGTCTTATGGCCTCTGGTTAGTGATTAACTAAACTGTTGGATGCTGTTTTGATTTCCACTGTTGTGCATATATCATTCTAGGTTTGTAAGAGTTATTAAAATACTAAAATTATTGAAGAATTGTTAAAGGTCAGCATCTCCTTCCACCTCAATGCTTGTACCATCATTAAAACAGCTCCCCCAAGTGGTAGAATTCACCTAATGAGAATGAGGAAAGCAAGTTCGACATCTATTAGGCAGGACATTCCCTAAAAGAGATCAATTTATGGGACTGAAGGCATGACTCCATTTGCACAGTGCGTGTATAGCATTCCTGAAGCCGTTTTATCCCCAAACACCATAAACTAGGTGTGATGGCCAGTTTTAATGTCACTTTGCAACAAATTAGAATCATCTGAGTTGGGAGCCTGGCTACCTTAATTGATATGGAAAGACACCCCCTGACTGTTGGTGGTACCCTTTGGTATTATCCCACATCAAAAAACAACACTGCAGAATGACGAATATCCAACTTTTGCCCACTTGGCTTTCCATCTTGCCTGCTTGGCCTTTCTTCTTGGTGCCAATCTGAGTCAACCAGCTGCTGCTGCTACTGATTCCTTCACCGATATAAGAACCAGGCTGCCATCATTGTCTAAGAACCAGAGGCTCCCAGGAATCTTCCAGTATTTTTGGCATCAGATTAGGAATGCCAAGATCCCAGCCTTAGGGATCCAGCAACTACTGAGTTCTTAATCTTTCAAATATAAGATAGTTACTGTTTTGTTAACCAATTTGATAAATTTATTTAATATACATACGTATCCCTTTCTGTTGCTTCTCCAGAGAGGCATGGTTAATACACCAGACTTGGTGGTACACATCTACTATCTGAGCACTTAAAGAGGAGAATCAGAAGTTCAAAGTCATCCTGGTTTACACAGTGAATTTGAGGCTAGCCTGGGTTACATGAGACCCTGCCTAAAAGAAGTGGTTCATTAAAAGCTACAGAAAGCTTTAGTTAAAATATAATATAAATATATGAACCAAAGATGATATATGATGTGGGATTTCCCCTCTGTATGCTGTGAATATATTTTATTACCATTGGTTAATAAAGAAACTGCTTCAATCTATGGCAGGGCAGAACATAGCCAGGCTGGAAGAGATACATAGATGTAGGTGGTGATATCTATATCTATATCTATATCTATCTATATATCTATATCTATCTATCTATCTATCTATCTATCTATCTATCTATCTATATAGTAGGCAGAGTCAGGGAGACACCATGCAGCTGCAGAAGGAGAAAGACGCCACCACCAAAACCTTATCAGGAGGCCACAGCTTCATGGCAATACACAGACTAATAGAAATGGGTTAATTTAAGGTGTAAGAATTAGTTAATAAGAAACATAAGCTAATTGGTCAAACAGTGTTGTAATTAATATAGTTTCTGTGTGATTATTTGGGTCTGGGCAGCTGGGAAACAAACAACCAGTCTCCATTTACAGATACATAATATTGTGAGTGTTTTGTGTGGGCTAAAGTGAGTTCTTTTTTATTGCTTATTTTATCCATGCATATGGTATTTTGATAAAATCCACCTACCCTGTTCTCTCCCCTCTAGTACTCCCTTATGCCTCCCACCACTTTTCCCTCCCAACTTCATATGATGTTTTTAAAAAAATCTCATTGAGGATTTAGAGTGAGTAGCCACATGAAAGAGAACATTTGATGTTTTGTTTTCCTTGGTCTAGCTTACTTCATTCAATTGTGAACCTAGAGATGATCATATTGAATATGGATAGCTAAAATTCATTTCTTTTTAAACAGCTTAATAGTATTACATCATATATATGTACCATATTTTTCTTGTCTGTTATGTGTTGAAGGATATTTAGGTTGTTCCCATTTTCTGGCTATGGTTAATAAGGCAGCAATGAACACTGCTGAGAAGCATCTGTGGAGTGGGATGTTGAGTTCTTTGGGCATATGTCAAGGACTGTGTAGCTGGCTCACATGGTAGATGTAATTTTAGTTTTTTGAGGATTCTCTGTACTGATTTCCAAAGTGGCTGCATCAGTTTGCATTTCTACCACCAGTGAATGAGGATTCCTCTCTCTCTACAACCCTACTAGCATTTGTTATTCATATTTTATTCATATTAGTAATTTTGACTAATTAAGGTCAAATTAAATCTCAAATTTGCTTTAATTCACACTTCCATAAATGTAAGGACGATGAACTCCGTTATTGGCCTTTTTTTGTTGTTGTTTCTTCTGTTAACAACTGTCTGTTCTGATCTACAGCCTGTGCTTTAATTGGGTTGGTTGTTTCCTTGATTCTTTGATTTTAAGTTCTTTGAATATTTTGCATGATAATACTTTGTTAGATTAGATGTATAGCTGACTAAGATTCTCTCCTGTGATTCTGTGAGTTTCATCTTCATTTGATTGTTTCCTTTGCTTTACAGAAGCTTTTTTTTTTAAAATGAAGTTCCAGTTGTCAGTTGATGGCCTTAATTCCATGGGAAATGGAGTCCTATTTAGAAAGTGCCTTCCTGCACCTATAATAGAGTCAAACCAGGGATGTAAAAAGGGTCCCTAGTTGTATGTGGGTGCTTGGGAGGGGAATAGCAGGATACTGGTGATGTGAAGTGGGAAATGGAATAACAGGGAAGGGGATCTATCTGAGACAAAGAAGTCACTATAGAGGGAGAAAGAGGTACAAGGGACAAATAACACCAACAAAATTGCTTAGTAATGCCTCAATATATCATACTATTTTATATTTACCTAAATGATACAGAATATATATATGTATATACATATATATATATATACACACACACACACATATATGTATCTATCTATCTACCTGCTGTGGGGGGGTCCTTCTGTCTATGTGTTGCTTTTTTTGGTTAATGAATAAAGAACTGCTTTGAGTCTATGGCAAGGGCAGAACTAGGTGGGAAAAACTAGGTTGAATGCTGGGAGTAAGAAGGGCAGAATGAGAGAGAAGCCATGGAGCCACTGGAGACAGACACTGGGATCTATAGCCAGTAAGCCACAGCAATGTGGCAATACACAGATTAAAAGAAAGGAGTTAAATTAATATGTAATAGTTAGCCAATAATGAACTAGAACTAATGGACCAAGCAGTGATTTGATTAATATGGTTTCTGTGTGATTATTATTTCAGGGCTAAGTGGCCAGGAACTAACTAGTGGCCTCCCTCCAACATCTATCAATCAATCAATCTATCTATCTATCTATCTATCTATCTATCATCTATCTATCTATCTATCTATCTATCTATCTATCTATCTATCTATCTTCATCATCATCACTTATTCATCAGTCTGTCTGTCTTAAAAGAAGTTAAGCCATTTGGACTGGCCTTCACAAGAGCCATAGGCTAACGAAACTCCCAGTACCAGGCATGGGAAACCTCCTTTTGAATGGTTGGTCAGAGTAGCTAAGTAATTCCCCAAACAATGTAGATTATTGGTGTCGCCTCTGGTTCCCTCTTAGGAGTTGAAGGTGGGCCCGTTGCTGAAGACACCATACATTTAGAACACAGGACTGGAGCTGAATCTGACTCAAAATCCCCTTTCCTAAAGTCTAGCTTGCACAGTTTCAGAAAATATTATGTAAGCTGCCAAGGGAGGCAAGCAATTAGACAATTCTGCCCAGTTTCAGTATATATGGACCTTGACAATTGCCAACATGGCAAGATGTACATAAAGCTGTAATAACTGATACTTATATGTCATTGAGAGTCAAAAGCTGTCTAATAGAAGGGACATCATGTCATGTACTGAAAACCTAGCCAGGGTTTTGGGATAGTAATGTCATGGACCTTAAAAAAGAATCTACTACTGTCACTTTGATAGACCAGTTTATAATTCCTTACTACATTCTAAAGCGTCCTTATGCCCACAGATAAGTGTAGCTACCATTCTTCATAAAGAAACCTCTATTTACAGAAAATGGAGACTGTCACAGATCACAAGTGGATACAATGCAGAGTCTAACAAATTGTGGGTAACCACAGTCTTCCCTAGAAATGACTGTATAAACCAGACCAGAACAATGGCAACATTAATGGCCATAGAAACTTGGAAGGTAGAGACTTTTGTGGAGACTTGCCCCTCGACAAGGAATTACAGGCAGCTAATGACTTCTGGGAGAAAGAGAATTAATCTGTCCTAGAGATGAGCTCCCTTATTGGTTGTACGGTGCAGAGTGGTCAACCATGAAACCATGCACACACAAACAACAAAATGGTTCAATAGGCTGTACTTATACATATTTTTGCATACACACCCTTACATATATACATGTAACAAAAGTAATCGAAGGAAAAGAGGCTATCACCTTGAATACTGGGAATGCATGGAGGAGTTCAAGGGAGGGCAACTGGGAGGGGCTGAAGGGAGGAAATGAATGGGGCAAAGTTATGTATTTCTAGTTCAATTAAAAACACATAAAAACATTGATCATGTTTAATGTTGCAAGTGTACTGATGGTATAGGACTTACAATGGGATTCTGGCTAGCTTCTCCTTCTTGCAAATCACTGGAAAAGACTGGTTCTCCCTTTCCCAGTTAGCTATAACTGCAAATAGTTTCTCAGCAAGGGTGAAACTTCTTGACCTTCTCTACCATCTGTGTAGGATTTTGTCTGGCTTGATCTTGGGCAGGTTTTGTGCCTTCGGTCATAGCTCCCATGAGTTCATGCATGCAATGGACCTGTAATGCTTGGGAAATACTGTATTGTTGCAGTTTTTCACTGCCTATGGCTCTTGTAATCTTTCTGCTCCCTTTTCCAAGATGACCCTTGAGCCTTGGGAGAAAGAGTATGATATTGAGGTCCCATTTAGCCCTGAGGACTCTATAGTCTCTTGTTCTCTGCGTGTTGAAAAAATGAAGGTCTCTGTGTCAATAATCATTTACTGTAATGAGAACCTTTCTAATGAGGGCTGAGAGATGATTAATCTATAGGTATAAAGATAAACACATTGGGGTGGCTTAAAACTATGTCCATTTACTAGAATTACAGAAGTAAGCTCTCCCCTAGGGCCTATATGGTCTGTGCAGTTACAGCTTCTTGGCTTGAGTAATGGTAGTAGCCATGAGTTTCATCTTGTGTAGGGGATTGCTAATCTAATCAGAAAGCGTTGGTTACTCTTTTACCACTATTGCACCAGTGAACCTATCTTGTCAGGCCAGTTATTATAGTTCACAGGGTTCACAGTTGGATAAGATTATTGGTTACTCCCCTCACCCCGGTACTTTCCAGTACTATGAAAGCTAGCCAATAAGAATGAAGTTTGTGAGTGGGTACCAACTTGATGTCTTCATGTACTATGATTCAGGTATGGGATATCTTTAGCAATAGGGTCTGACCACCAAGTCCTGAAGGGTAGTTAAGAGCAATGTAATGTTTGGAGTGGATCTATGGGACCAACAACTTGAAACAGGTAGCCCATACCTGACTCTGGGCTTTTGACTTGATAGTAATGTTGGGATAGGCACTGAACTTCCCCTTGGTACTCTATCTAAACTTTCTTTATATATGCATATATTTTAAAAATCTTCCACAAGAATGGGTTCCATATGACTTTCCCAACGGTCTTTAGTTTTAGCTGTCCTTACTCCTTCCTCTATCCAGCCCACCCACCAATCCCTTCTTGCTTCATTTCTCCCTTTTATTATTATTTTATGCCTTCCCTTGAAATCTCTTCAATGCTTTCTTACTAGTTTTCTAACTTGTAAAAGTACTCCACTCTGCACACATGTATCTAAAGAGCCAAAGCTAGCATCCACATAAGAGAGAACATACAGTGTTTATCCTTCTGGGCCTAGGTTGCTTCACTCAGAATGATTATTTACACCTCCATCCATCAAATGGCAAATAAGAAACAACTAACGGATGGGGAGAATATTAGAAAAATACACAAAGGGATATTGGAATCTGTCTCAGGGGATATGTATAAGTGTGTCTGGGGGAATATGATGAGATGGGGTATGGAAAGAGTATTTCAACAGGAAAGGACAATGGGTGCAAAGGGAGTTGAGATAAGACACGATGAGACATTCAGAATGGCTCTTCAGAAATGTTCCAAAAAAAGTGTATTGTGAGAAATTATTAGCTCAGGCTAAAAGATTTGAAGCTCAGTTCAACCAAAATGAGAGTTTGGACTGTTATTCTACAGATTGCCATTGATTTTCAAAAGATCTGATGTGTGGAAATGGCATGATAAGTTTTCAAACTGAGCACTATAATTTTGGTGACAGTATCGAAAATTCATTTGGTGAAGAAATCAGGGCTGGAAATTGAATGTCAAACTCTCTCCCTTTTGGGAAGATCCTGGATCCTATTTTTGGCTCAAAAAGTAAGCTCACTATTTACAGAGATAGCCAGACTAATGGTGTGACTTCTTAGAAAACTATTCCAGTGCTGTGTGAGTCTCGCCAAAGCAAAATGGGAAATCGTGAAAACTACTTGGGTTATTCAGGGAAAGGTAAACTGACCTGAAATACTATAATAAATCATTTAAAGATAGGATATATCCATGTCATTGAGCAATGGCTTCTCTCACTTCATGAAATGGTCACCTTTAGTTTAGCTGGATGTTGTCATAGACTTTATAATTTGATGTTATTCTTTTTTCTCTGATATCTTCTGGGCTAGAACAGAAAGTTATTACTGAAAAAGACAAAGTGTAATTGCATAAAACATTATATTCCAAAAGGAAAGTTTTAGCTGAGAAGGAAGCAGCTCAGTGGCTCAGAGCACTTGCCACTCTTCCAAAGGATGCAGGTTAGTTCCCAGTAACCACATTAGGCAGCTCACAGTAGACCTATAACTCCAGCTTCAGGGGACCGAGATCCTCTTCTGGCCTCTGTGGGCACCTCCATGAATATAATAGCATTTACTTACATAAAAACACAAACATACTAATAAATGAAAATAAATTTAAAAGCATGGGGGTATGGAATAAGATGAGAGGAGTTATTAGAGACCTCTCTTTTTCTCTTCATATATATATATACATATATATATATATATATATTAATTTTTGAGTCATGTAACCCTGGCAGTTTTGGAACTCACTATATAGACCAGGCTGGCCTCATATTCATGGAGATACATCTGTCTCTGCTTCCTTTGTTCTGGAAACAAAGGTTTATATCACTATGCCCACCGGAAATTCCTATGGATTTAAAATCTCTTCCTCCACTGGAATGTGGGATCACTGTTCCCAGAAGAGCAGGGGAAACACATTTGTGCTGTCTTTTGGGAAATGTGCTCTCACTTCTTTACGTCGTCTGCTCTTTTAACTTTGCCCATTCCCATTTCCTGTGCATCATTAACAAATGATAAAGTCAGAAATAAAATAAGCTTGAATCTAAGCCATAACCCAATCAAATATTCTTGCTGCCCCAACATGAAAAATAGCATTATTTTATGGTGTGTGTGTGTGTGTGTGTGTGTGTGTATGTGTGTGTGTGTGTGTGTGTGGTGTCTATGGGTACACATGCCTACACACCAGTATATGGAAGCCAGAAGTCAATGTTGGGTGTCTCCTTCCATACTCTATACTTTACTTTCTAAGACAGGGTCTCCCACTGAACCTTGAGCTCTTTGACTAGACTGCCTAGCTGGGAAGCTCCTGGAATCCATCTGTCTCTACCTTCAACATTGGGGTTAAGATGCGCTCCATTGATCCTGGCTTTTATGAAGGATTGGGGAGCCAAATTCAGGTCCTCGTGCTTGTTTACCCACTGAACCATATTCCCAGCCCCCAAAATGTGATTTGGTGGTTGATATTTGTTTATATCGCACATGTATTCAACAGTCACTCAGGGCTGATGAAAGTAGATTGGATATTCAACTGAAAAGAAATTTATTTGGACACAGGCTGTCTCCACTGTAGAGCTGGGAAGGTCCAGTGCTTTGTCACGCACCAGAGGCTTCCCAGCTAGAGTGGGTGTGTGGTCAGAATTGATCTCTGCTATTATTGTTGATAGAACCCATAATTTGTCCTTTGCTAGTACATCTTCCCGTGACTCTCTGGGCTCTGATCTGTGCCTGCTTTCTATCATTTCCTATTTGCTGTGTCCTCCATCAAGCTAATATATTATCTGTTTATTATGCATGACTTACTCCAGAATGTGACTGACAGATAACTGCTGCATTTTAAGTCTTGTGCGAGATTCTCAAGCTACTGCCAGCCCCTCCATTATATTCCATAAAAATGTTTCTTGTTATGCATTATCGGAAGTGAAAGCAAGTTGTTTTAGGGTCAGTGCCAACTTGAACCCTGTAAAGTGAAGGTGTGGGAAGGTGACGAGATGCTGTCTGGAAAAAGATGTAATTAAGGGCACAGATAGGACAAATCTTCATAACCCTGTGTGGATGGACATGAAGCATCTTCCGTGGAACATTGATTCACTATGAGCTAGACCAGTCTTAACTGTGAGACTGTAAGACTGAAAAAAAATGATAACAAGAGCAAAATACTCATATTACCTTTTAAACTGTATTTATATTAGAATTTAAATTACTCTTTCACACAACTTATCATTTATTAAATATATTAATGACATTTGCATTACTGTGCCCAAAATACAGAAACAACTAAAGGATAGAAGATTTATTTCTGCTCAAAGTTTCAGAGGTGGCAGGTCATTGAGAAGAAGGAAGCATGGCAGAACAGCTGAGTTTACATGGCAGGATCAGATGGTGGAGGCTCTTCACATCCCAGGGTATCAGGAAGCAGAGAGCATGACAAAGGTCAGGGGCTGGATAGACACGTTCAAAGACCTCCATCTAGACCCTAGTTAACTTGCACAGTCTCTCAGAATAGTACCACATGCTGCAGAGAAGTGTTGAAAATATTAGTCTGTTAGGGACTATTCAGATTTGAATAGCAGAGCATTACTGTCATAAAAGTTACTAGATTAAAAATGGAGTCACTTATGCCAAGACTGGTGTAACCAGAGGGAGGACCCACATGCATGGTTTACTTCTTAGTAGAAAGGCGTTAAGTTTTTTTTTTTTTTCTGAACCACAGTTTGCTACAGGAATGACATCAATGACATCAGGACAGCCTGGAGTAGAAGGACAGCTAGGTGTTTGCATTGGAGCTCTTCCCTCATGCCTAACAAGGCAGCTCACCAGTCTTCTAAGATTCAGGTTCTTCCAGTCAGTTGCTGTGACTTGCTAGTTAGAGCTGGCAGGCTCCAGAAAGACATAGCCCACTCAAGAGTTCCTTTCAAGCAATTTACATAACTTTCCTCTTTCTTAGTAAGGTTTCACCATTTCCTGTTCTTTGGTCATCAGGAAAAAAAGGATAAGCAAACAGGAAAAAAAAGAGCTAAATACAAAAAACAAAGCAGAAGAAACACACACATAGATACAGAGACACACATTTACACACAGATATCCCATATAATTGCAAACACAAAACTGAAAACCATAATCTATAAGCAAAAGACTTGTAAGGTTAAATAAAACCTGACAACATTATGATTCAAACAAACTAAAACAAAAATAACAGACAACAAACAAATAAACCCTCCAAAAATACCAATGAGTTGGTTTTGTGTTGGGCACCTACTCCTGGGCATGGGGTCTAGCCAGTGAGATTCCACAGGAAAAAACAAGTTTTTCTTTTGCATGTGGTTTTCAATTCTGGCTTAAGACAGGGTTCAAATCAACTTCCCATCTCAGTGCTGGGACCCCAGCTGGCTTAGACCTGTGCAGGCTGTGTGCATGTTCCAGTCTCTGAGAGACAGGTTCTCTACTGTACCACTGTATTGGTACCCCACCACAGAGGAAGTAAGTTCTAAACGATTGTGTGACTTTTTGACGTTTTTATGAGCCGTTCAGGGTGAGGGAATAACAGTCCAGGTCTGTGTGGTGGCCATGCCTATGACTCTTCCATGACTCACCTTGTTTTTCTCAGCTGAATGGCTACGCTAGATGTGCTCCTGCTTAAACCAGTTCCAGGGATTCTTAGAGAAGGTCGATAGGCCTGTGATTTGCTCTTTGAGTCCCAGGGTTCACTCACTAGCAATTCATAACAAGCCAGAAGCAGAGAGCATTCTGATTTATTGTGTACTAAGTGTATATTAGCTAATGTGACATTTTCAAAACAAATTTATAAAAAGTTAATTATTTATTGGGGGAAGAGCTATAGAACACAATCTGATACCTATAAGCTTAATGTAGTTCAATAAATATGTTAACTGATGGGTTAAGAAGCGATTCATCTCTCTTGACCTTACCTTGAACTCTTGGTCATATTTTATTTACTCAATATTGCTCATCAGCTTGGGAGAGGTTAAGGATGGAGTTCTTAGCTTTTTATCTGGGAGAATCTGGACCCCGAGCCTCTGAGGGTAGAAGGTTTGCCCTAAGTAATAGACTTTGAAAGCTATGTTACATACCAGAGGCAGTTTTCTGAGACACAAATGAACAAAAGATCCTATGTGACAAGAAAGGGGACAAATCAGATGAGAAATGTTGGTGAGGGCACTAATGTGTCTTTCAGATTCCTGGGATGAATATTTGCTTATTCGTTATTTTAAATTTATTTTTATGGTACAGGGTTTCCATGTAGCCCAGGATTTTCCCTGACTAGAACAAGATAACCTTGAATTCTTAATTCTCTGACCTCTGCTTCTGGAGTGAGGGATCACAACTGCCAGACTTCAGGGGCCCTGGGTCTCTCTTTCTCTCTCTCCTTTTATTCTCATATCATACAGTACATCCCAACCACAGTCTCCCCTCCCTCCACTCTTCCCAGTCCCTCCCTCCACCTCTCCTCTCCCACAGATCCACTCTTCCTCTGTGTCCGTTTAAAAAAAAAAAAGAGCAGGCTGTCCCCATTGGCAGGCACATTCAGAGGGTCAGATTTGGTCATATGCTCCTTTAGTCTCAGTCCAGCAGGATTTGATGAGCTCCTATTAGATCAGGCACACTGTCTCAGTGGGTGGACCAGCCCCTCGCCGTCCTGACTTCCTTGCTCATCTTCTCCCACCTTCGACTGGACTTTGGGAGCTCAGTCCATTGGCTGCCAATGGGGGCAGACTGAGTAGCCATCGACAATGGCACTGGGACCCATCTCCTCTGCATGAATAGGCTTTTTGGGAACCCAGTCTATGTGGATGCACACATTCTTGGGTCGGGATGGAGGGGGCAGGGCGTTGGACTTTCCACAGGGCAGGGTATCCTGCCCTCTCTTAAGGAATCAGGGGGAGGGAGGAGGGGTAGTGGGGGAGTGGGAGGGGACTGGGAGAAGGGGAGAAAGTGTAAATTTTTGAATGAAAAAATTAAAAGAATATAATAAAAAACATGAAAATATAGATGAACGGATGCATAAAAAAAAAGCAGGCCTTCCAGGAATATCGATGAAACAAGGCCTAGCAAGATACAATAAAAGTGGGCACAAGGCTGGAGGGCAAGACAAACCACAAGAAGGAAAGGGTTTTGAGTACAAGTCAAAGAGTCAGAGAATCTCCACTCTCTCTGTTAGTAGTTCCACAAGAACACCAAGCTCTACAGTCATAAGTTATATGCAAGGACCCATACAGGATCTGTGTTTGTCACTTCAGTCTCTGTGAGCCCCTATGAGCCCTGCTTAGCTGATTCTATGGACTGTGTTCTTGTGATGTCTCCATCCCCCTGACTCCTACAATCCTTCCTTCCCTGGATGCCTGATTCTTGATGGAGGAATGATGACTGATATCTATTTTCTGGGTGAGGTGGAATGTTCTTGAACTTCATAGGCACTTCCATTGGGAGTTTTAGTTTCTGTTTTTGTGAAAGTCTCACTCTGCTGTTCAGGCCATCGCAGAACTTGCAGAGGATCCCCAGTTTCCGCATCAGGATGATAGCCTTGATCCACCATATCTGGCTCCTCCAGTGTATGTTTTATGCAGGATTGGGAGATGTAGTGGTTTGTGGAACTCAGAAGCCCACAGTCTTCCCCAGCTCCTAGCCTTGACAGTCTTTGAGCTCCACATCCCCAATGTCAAGAATATCTTAATAAAGAGGAGGAAAAAATGTAATTAAATGATATGTGGCATTTCATGGGATGGGAGAGAAAACTGGAAATCCGGTCTTAGTTACTTAGGAAAGACATCTCTTCTCTGCCAAAACTTGAATTGTCTGACAGTATAGATGCTCTATTACTCAAACTCATTAAGTTGTGAGATATGTGACCATAAGTTAATGCTGATAGTGTACAGAAGTACTTTTAATTCTCCTTCCCTCCCTTCTTCCCTCCCCTCTCTGTATGAATGTATCTGTGTGTGTGTATGTGTGTGTGTGTTTCTGGGTAATAAATCCATGGCATTTCACATAATAGACAAGTGTTTTAACACTCATCTAAACCCTAAGCTGTTGCTCATGTGTTTGGTTTTAAAGACTGTTTGACTTGACTTTTGCTCCCTTGTGATTTTAATAACAGTCTTATGTAGGACACCATGGATTACTATAATGCAGTGAAAACTTTCCTTTTCCACCCTCATTTGCCTACTAGGACCATTTCACAGTGGACACTTCCACGGAACCATGCCTCTTCTAGCTAAGACACAGCAATCTCATGACCTTCCTTCTTTCCCTTTGGCCGCTTACATGGTGCACGTTTGATATCTGGCATCAAAAAAATAGAGTTTCACAGCTCAGTGCTGGAACATCTCTTTTTCTTCTCTATCCGTTTCCTAAATGTTCGAACCCGTGACTTCAGTCCCATATATTTTTTATTTATCTGTTTGGTTTTATAAGACAGGGTTTCTTTGCGTAGCCTTGGTTATCCTGGAACTAGACCTTGAGCTCACAGAGATCTACCTGCCTCTGCCTTCCAAGTGCTGGGATTAAAGTTGTGCACCACCACCACCCACTCAGGCCCATCTTTTATTAAATGGTTGAATGATACATTTTCCCCTTCAAGCCTTATTCATTATTTGAATTTCACCGTTGTTCATACATGATCTCAATCTGATATCTCCCTTGGCCGAGGCACAGGTAGAGTAGCGTATAGACAGTGATGGCTTGTTTTCATCAACTTCCCCATTTCAGTCTGTTGGCTCCATCCCCTCTTTCAAATAAGAAGACAGACAGGCAGTTGGGACTCCGGTTTATATGTAAATGGTTCACAACTCCTGTTTTCTTAGTCAAATGTGCTACAGTGTATTTCAATCTTAATCTCCATGGTTACAATTTATAAACGTTAGCCTGAAAATGAGAAGCAAACAGGGACATGTGACTGTAGCTGCTCATGGTTATTCTGGGTGTTTCATTCAGCAGGTCGAGGAGGAAATCCAAGGCACCACAGTGATTGTAGATATTGTTTTCTGAGAAAGATTGTTTGCACAGAAAAACACTTATAAATAATGATTCATGAGAATATTTAGGAACAAAATAAATACACAGCTCTATGTTTTCATATAAAACAGATGCAATTACCATTGATATGCTAATATCCATGAGAAAAAAATTGAAAGTGTCTCTGAGTAGTTGGTTAAAATATATAATAAAACTATAATTTCATAGAAAAATAGAATAAAAATGACAACATTATAATTTAAATGGATATGAATATTCAGAGGAAAATTTTAATTATAATTTATTATAACTATTGCTATAATTATAATAATTACAATTATAATCAATCCTAGATATTTTCTCTCCTTTTTTGTTTTTATTTATTCTTCTCTCACACAATGCATCCCAACTACAGCCTCCCTTCCTTCCACTCCTCCCAGTCCTCCCCCACTTCTCTCCCCCACATCCGCTGCTTCTCTGTTTCCCATCAGGAAAAAGCAGGCTTCCCATGGATGTCAACCAAACATAGCATAGCAAGATGCAGTAAGACTCAGAAAAAAACCTTCATATCTAGGCTGGATAAGGCAACCCAGTAGGAAGACAAGGGTTTTATGAGCAGGCACAAGAGTTAGTCACGCCTCTACTTTCACTGTTAGGATTCCCACAGAACTTCAAGCTCAACTACCATAGTATGTATACAGAGAACATAGTGTAGAGCCATGCAGGCTCCATGATTGCGACTTTAGACTCTATGAGTTCTTCTGAGCCCGGTTTAGTTTATCCCATGGGCTACATTCTTCTGGTGTTCTTGACCCCTCTGGATCCTATATTCCTTCCTTCTTAAGTCTGTTAGGTTACCTGAGCTCTGCCTAATATTTAGCTGTGGGTCTCTGTATTTTCTCCCATAAGCTGCTGGATGAAGCCTCTCATTCATTATATCTATATCTATCTATCTATCTATATAATATGTTCTATTAGTATAGCAAAATATCATTAGGAATCATTTCATTGACATTTTCTTTTGTCAGTTGATTTTGGTTCTACACTAGGTCTCTGAGTCATCCAGTTTCCAGTTCCTGGTCATCCAGGCAGTGTTGCACATGGCTCCCTCTTTCCTCTTGTGACTTAGGCCTCAAGTTAGACAGGTCATTGGTTGACCATTTTCACAAGCTCTGGGCCAACACTGCCCTAGTATATCTTTTCAGGTAGGACAGGTTGTGGGTCAAAGATTTTGTAGCTAATTTTATGTCCCAGTCCTACCACTGGATATCTTGCCTGGTTCCAGAAGATGTTGGTTCAGGCTCCATATCCTCTGTTACTAGGAGTCCTGTCTAGGGTCACCATCATAGGTTCCAGGTCACTTGAGAAGTGGAGACTTCAACTGAGAAAGTATTTCCATTAGATTGATCTATAGGCAAGCCTTGTTTAATGACTTTCTTGACTAATGACTGATGGAAGGAGATCCCAGACCACTGTTTGCAGTAGCATCCTTGGTTGTATATGGAAGCAGGCTGGATGAGCCATTGGACAAGGGGGTAAGAGGCATTCCTTCATGGTCTGCTTCAGTTCCTGGCTCCAGGTTCCTGCTTTGTCCTAGCATTCACTTCCCTCCACAACACACTGTGATCATGATATCGTTTGTCTCCAGATTCCTTGAATTTCTGCCTTAATTTCCTTTCATGATGGACTATAAGCTGTGAGATGAAATTAATTGTTTGCTCCCCAAGTTGCTTTTGGTCATGGTGTTTTATCACAACAACAGAAAGCAAACTAAGATACTAGTAAATCAAAATATTGAAACACTGTGATGCTGGTATAGGAGCATACGGAAATACTGATAGCATAACAGAACAGTGCTACTTGTGTATTTATGTATCTATTCATCAATGTATGAGTATGTATCCTCTATCTATCTCCATCTATCTTCATCATCACCATCTATACTATCTATTTTCTATCTAAATAATTGTATATGATGGCTAATCTTTTTTGTTAACATGCTAGAAATTAGAATCATCTCTTTATGAGTCTATAAGGTTGTTTCCTGGAACATGTAGCTGAGCAGGGAAGACCCAACCTGAATGCAGCCAGCATCATCCCATGGGATGGTCTTTTAAACTGAATAAAAATGAACAAAGGAGAGAGGGGACCAGGCACCATATTTCATCTCTATCTGCTTCATGACTGCATGTGCAACATGACTAGCTGCTTCCTGTTTCCAACAAGGTGACTTCTTTACCAGAATGGATTGGACTTTCCTACTATGAGCTCAGATGAACCCTTTCCTTCCTTAAATAGTTTCTTATCGGGAATTTTTTTTTTGTGTCACTGCATTGAGGAAAAAACTAACACTGCCCATCCATCTTGACAGTCAAAGGTGAGATTCCTTCACCTCGACCAGCTTCTTCTCAAAACAAATCCAAACACTACTTGGTGAAGCAGTTCTGAAAACCAGAAGACACTGATTCTATGGAGCATCTCAGTCAAATAATATCTATATATTTTTCAATTTTCTAAAAATTGTTTTTACTGTGATGCTATGCTATACAATTTATGTGGGTGTTGCCACCATAAAAATACTTTGATCACTATAAATTATTAAACATAATTTTTCTTTGCACTTATAATAATGTCAGATCATTTTACTGTGATAAAATTATCTCTCATCATACTTAGAGTTTTACTCTTTTTTTCTTGAATGAATGGAAAGAATCAAATCATTTTTGGAATGAACAGATTTTCACTTCAGCAGCTCCAAGTGCTCTTATAAAAACTGACATTACTTAACACTGCAGAGTTCTGTTGCCGCTAATGGAGCCCGCATGCTCAAGCTAATTACTTCACTTATTGTAAGTGCTCATGAGAGCCTGGAACTAGAATGAGTAAATCTACAGTAGGAGAACATGATACAATATATGTTATGGTTTTCACACTGTGATAATGACCTCAGTGTCACTGTGACAGAAATATCTGAAAGAAACAACTGAAGACGGGGAAGGATCTTTTCAGCTCCTGGTTTCAGAGGGACTTCGGTCTGCCATAGCAAGCAAGGCATGGAAGGACTGTTTCGTCCACTGTTGTGATGACTGAGGCTGGTTCACATGGCCAGGAAGTGATGGGGAAGCTCTGTCAACCAATCTCATCTAGTTAAGGCGTGGCCGCTGGACAGATAGGAAGTCGGACCTCCCACTCTTGTAGCATGAGTTTCCCCTTATAACCATTAAAATATAATTGTTATTCTTGAGCTGGCCTGGTTATTTATCCTACCGACCTAATTTGCAACACCTGACGCCTGAACGTGGGGCCACTAGAGTCTCTGGTAGCTCTGGTCAGCCATGGCCACACCGCATTCATTTGGGCATAGACTCTCCCAGCTTGGCATCCCAGGTCCAAGCCCCAAATGAATGTCCTGTTTATTTCGACATAGATTGCCCCCTCAGCTTCCTTCAGCCCTCGGCTTCCCTTGGCTCCATTAATAAAGCATTATGTAATCTATGTCTGGGGGAATTTTCTACCCCTTTCTGTTTGTTTAACATATCCTTTATAGTTTTATTTGATCTTTTTATAACTGCTTGACCTGTAGGACTGTGTGGTATACCTGTAACATGCTTAATATTATAATAAACAAAAAAACTGTTTCATTTTCCTAGAGACATAAGCTGTACCATTATCTGTCTTTATTTGTGCAGGTGTACCCATGTTGTCCATAACTTCTAATAGATGTGTGATTACTGAATCAGCTTTTTCTGAGCTTAAAGCAGTTGCCCATTTAAAACCTGAATAAGTGTCAATGGTGTGGTGTATATATTTTAATTTGCCAAATTTTGCAAAGTGGAACACATCCATCTGCCAAATTTCATTCCTTTGAGTACCCTTTGAGTTAGTCCCTGCAGGTAGTGGTGTTTGGTTATAGAAAGAGCAAGTACGGCATTTCTTTATAATCTTTTTAGCTTGTTGCCACATTATAGAAAACCTCTTTCCTTAAACCTTTGCTATTGACATGATGTTTTTATGAAATTCAGAGGCTCGCAGCACACTTCCAATCAATAATTGATCATTTTTTGCATTACCTTGTGCTAGAGGACCTGGAAGACCCATACAGGATCAGATGTGTCTTATGTACATAGGGCAAAGCCTATTTCTGATCATGTCGTGTCCCTGGATAAACAATGAAGTCAGTTCTGTATCACCTGGTATAAAGTTAGTGGTTTCAATATGCAAGATAACTCTTTCTGCATATTGCGAGTCAGTAAGGTTCTTTAAAACCTCTTAGCACCATAAGAATGGCATATAATTCTGCCTTCTGGATAGAATTATAAGGCTTTTGTTCCACCTTATTCAATTTATCTGATTTGTAACCTGCCTTCCCTGATTCATTGGCATCAGTATAAAATGTATGGGCTCCAGTTATTGGAGCATCATGTACAATTCAAGGAAGAATCCAGGAAGTCCTCTTTATAAGGTTAAGCCTATCGCTTTTGGGATAGTTGCTATTAATTTCTCCCTAAAATTAGCACAAGCTCTTTGCCATGGTTCATTGTCTTCCCATAACTTTCTTATCCCATCAGTAGTGAAAGGCACTATAATTTCTGCTGGGTATATGCCTGCTAGTTGACGAAGTCTCAATTTACCTTTTATAATTAATTTAGAGACTTTTCCCACATAAGTTTTAAGTGGACAGAACTAGTCTAGAACTAGGGGTAGGTATAACTTTCAAAGGCCCATCTCCAGTGACTTGTATTCCTCAGTAAATGCCCACCACCTAGCAACTCTACAGCCTTCAAAATAGTACCCAAAGCTGACGATTGATTGTTCTGCACATGAGTCTGTGGAAAGCATTATATGTGCAAGTCATAATACATATGGACTACCCTCAAAGGATCACGTGCAAAGGTTTGGACGCAGCTAATGGCTGTGATTGACTCATGAGGATACTAATGAATGGACTAATTATTGATAGATCAAAAATATGACAGCATTATCGGGAGTGCTGAAAAGCAGAAGGTGGGGCCTTGTTGGAGAAAGTAGGTCCCCTGGGCCACACTCTAGAAAGATAGAACTTGTCCTGTTCTTTGCCATTGTCCACTTCTTCCTGATTGCCATAAAAGGATCAGCCCCCTGTAGCATGTAGCATATGCATCTTCACTGCTGTGATGCTTGTGTTAGCTAAGGCCCTAAGTAACCAGGTTCAACCGACTTGAACAACAACTTCTGATGCCAAGATCTAAACATTTTTTATTTTAAGATTGCCCTCTCAGGTGTGTTTCACAGGAGTAAAAAGAGTAAGTAACACAGCATGTTCCTGAATCTTGTGTAAATACACAATCTGAGGCTTTGTCTGTTGGGTATGTGTCTTCAACTTCAATCTTTTTATGAATTAGAAATTCATTCATGAATTATTTGTTTGTGATGCATTTGGTAATATCACTGCATGCTTCATAGTAGCTAATATTAATAAATGCCATTTTGTAAGTTGCACAATCATTAAGTCTCTCAGAGACAGGTATGGAGTAATTAAGTTTTTATTAAATATTGTTTCACTCTTTTGAGGGATTGCCAGCAGGGCTTATTATAAATGATAATGATGAAAAACAGCAGGTTGTATATTCATAGCATTTGACAGGACAAAACCACTGTAGCAAGTATGTTCACACCACCCATTTTGTGCTCTACAGCAGGGCTCCCCATCCACTGTTTTTCTACAATTCATGTAGACCTAACCTATAATTTATCAGTTCCCTACTCACTGTGATAGGCAGCTGGCGGCTTCCTGTGTATCACAGGCCAATTAGCTGGTAGGTAGTAGAGAGTTGTCAAGGATGTCAGACTCCTTACTAGCACAGTTGTATTGTGAATAAGTCCTGCCAGCATGCCTGAAGAAGAGAAAGGGAGTAATGCTGGGTGTTGTTTTGGTTATAAATGTATTAAAATTCACATTTGTGGTGTCACTTATACACTACTGGAACCAGGAAAGGATCTAGAAACTCATAATGGGACAGTAACCAACCCATTGAACACCATGTGCCGTAGGTGCGTATTAGATACTTGACAAAATCAAATTATAGATGTTTCATCCTAGTCTTTGTCCTTCTCTCCCTGCTCCCAAAACTCAGCAGAGAAAGTGTGAATCATAATCTTTGGGAATTAAAAGTGAGATGATTGTGTATCTTGCAGTATCAAAAGAAGCGCTAATGGGATATTATTATGAATACCTTATGACAGAGCTCTGGAAATGAAATGACTGCCTTCCTGGAAAATTACATACACACAGATATGACATAAAAGGAGAGTAAGAATAGTCTGAAATGAACAACAAAGCTGAAAAATACTTTTAAAACTTTAGACAGATAAATATTACTGGATGGGCTAATTATTGAATTCTACAAAATTTATTTTCTAGAAGAGAGTCTCATGTATTTAAAGCTGGCCGCAAACTCACAACATTGCCAAAGGTGACCTTGAACTTCTGATCCCTTGGTCTCTATCATCCAAATGTTGGGATGATGGCCTGTGCCATCATGCTTGATTCATATAGACTGAGTTCGGAGCTTCATACCAGTGGAGGTAAGCACTCCACTGACTTGAGATGCTTCCCTGGGCCTCAAACTTTTGAGATAAAAAGAATTTGAGCATTTCGTATGCTTCCAGTGAAGTGATAGCCTAGTGTTCTCATTTTGTCTCATGACGTGTCTATCATGACATTGGTGACAGATTTTAGGAACGATGTGGTGAGCAATACAAGTATTGGTAAGGATCTCCAATGCCCAAAAATAAAAATACCTGCAGTGAGACTTCAGGAAATCCATTTACAGCAGTAAATGTAAAATGAGCAAAGTAAGGATATGCTAGTCCTAAAGAAAGCTGACAAAATACATTGGATTTACAGAGCAAAGGCAAGGAAATATCCTCTTTTAATTTCATTAAACAGATACGTATCAAAATTAGATGTCTCCATTAAGTTTAAATAGCCTCAGCAAAGTTGGAATGCAATGGACTCTACTTTGGTACAATTATTTAATAAGTACCCATAGTGCGTATTTGACACTTATTTATATTAAGTGTTGGAGTTCTATAGGCTTTTCCTGTGGATTTAGAAACAACACAAGGTTACTTTACAAAGATAGTTGTTGGTATATATAGCAACAAGCAGAACCTGAAGTTTTACCAACACACTAATTAAAATAGCAAATACTTAGAAGTAAATCAATAGAAGCAATTGGAGAGATACATAATGACTATATTTGGTAAGAAATAAATTTGCCAAGTTGTCACTTTCCCTAACTTGTTCTGTAGATTTAAATCACTTCCAATAAAAATTTCAGTGGAATTTTTCTTTTGTGTATATGTCATATCAAAGGGCAACTGTGAAAATTCTAAAGAGCTACAAAATTTAAAGAATAGTCATGTTGTTGTAGGTATAACTATGTCAGTTTGGGTTGTGATAGAAGATAGACAGAAGCACATGAGTGATCAAGGAAGAGTGTCTAGAAGTAGAACCTGCCATATTGGATTTATGAAAATTGAGCATGTAAATGAAAGGTTGATGTTTTCCACACATGGTGCTTGGCGTTTGGACATCTTTATGGTAGGATGTGGATCTTATGCCACATTTAGGACAGAAGTTGGTTCGGATGGTTCATAGACCTACATATATTAATCAACACAGTAAAATGTGTGAAGGTTATAAGCAGAATATCTACACGGTCTCAGGTAGGAGTGAACTCTTCAACATGGCATGAAATTTACTTACTGGAAGGAAAGGATTCATAAAATTCATTTGATTAAAATTAAGCAACTTTGTTCTTTTGGTTTGTATTTTGACGACAGCAAAAAGACAAATCACAGAGAGGGATGAACTTGCCATAGTCTGAATCAATACATCCAGAACATAAAAGGAATTATACAAATCAATTAAAAAGATAGTCAGTCAAAGAGAAAAAAATGGGCAACTGATTTTAAAAGTAAGGGGATCCAAATAATCAGTGTGCACTTAAACTGGCATTTAACCTCTTGGGAAACAGAGAAGAGCAAGTGAGTATCTGAGGAGAAACTATTCACCGGATTACAGACAGTTGAAAAGTCCTGCAGCCCCAATGGAAGACTGCAGAATAATAGCAGCATTCAAAAGCCAGTAGACGGGAACACTGGCAGCAGCGTGTTGGAAAAACGTTTTGATTTTATTTAGCAAGTGCAGATGTGCACAATCAGAAATTCTTCTCCCAGCGATTTGGCTTATTGTTGAAATGCATACTTATGAGTTCCGTGGCTCTCTTGACAGTGCTGATCAAAATGGTCCCAGATGGAATGCTGCCCAAACATCTAGTAAGATGAATAGACAAATTGTTTATTCATGTAATAAAGTGATATTCAAGAATGAAATGAACAAACTGCAACCATATATTCAGAATATGTAAATTCTGAAAACAAAACATTCCATCAAAGAAACTACAAAAACAGATGAAAGCAAACGACATAGTTTGGAAATTTCCCTTTCAATGATAAAATTTAAAAAGTGAAGGGGGAATTGATGATAGCAATGGAGATAAAGTTAGCCACGAGGGGAGAGATGAGGTTGAGATCAGCAAGGGTCACCCAGGTGAGTCATTCTCTGATTCTGAAAAAGCTCAGTATTGGCCTTGGCTGGGTTCAGATTGAGACCTACCTTAACCATAATTAGTGAAACTGCAGTTTCTTGTGATTTGCTAAACTCCCCTGCAATAGGCTGGTGAACTTTACACGTGAACTTTACAATTTACAAGGTGTCAGTGTGCACAGGATGTGGAGGGGATCCAGAGAGGAGTCGGGGTTAGGGGAAGAAGATAATTGGAAGACTGTCTTTGACCTGGGATGAAGAAGTGGCTCGAGGAGCAGCAGAATCACCATGTGTTTAATTCCAGTCACAAATGACTTCTTGATTACTCAGAACGTCTCCATGAGAGATAGTTTCAATTTGCCTGTGCCTGGGAGCACAGGTGGGGTGACAGATGCTGGTGATGAACGTGATGGTTAATGAGAGCAGCCAAGGCGAGAATACGTAGTGGCTGATTCTGAAGGTTAGCTTGATTGGGTAGAGGAAGAACACATGGGTGGTGGTGAAGCGTGTCCCTGGATATGTCTACGTGTGTGTTTCCAGAGATGGCTAGATGGTTAGAGATCTGAGTTAATGAATGATTTAATCTATTGATGAAGTCATTGATGACCACCGGAACGTGGTTAGAAAAGTGTGTCACTGGGGATGATTCCATACTCTTGGCCACTTTTCTCTATTCCCTCTGTGTCTCCTTCTCAATGAGGAGGCTTCCAATGCCTCAATGTGAATTTTTTCATCATACTTTCACTGCCATGATGGACCAGTCTTTCTGACACCATCATCCAAAATAAGTTAAAGTTGTTCCGGTCAGATGTCTTGGTCATAGCAACAGGACGCTAACTAGTACAGATTCACAGCAATGACTAGAGTATAGAAAAGTGTCATCCAGGTAGTTTTGTTGAGTTCCTTGATGACTCTAGACCAGTCATTCAATTTAATCCATTTATCTAACAAATAAATTTGAGCTCTTTGAAAGAGATCATGGATCCAGTGATGAATAAGGCTGGTCTTGCTTTATTAATTGTGATTCACATCGGTTGGTTGTTAGGTTGTTAGCATCTGCTTGCTCTCCAGAGCAGGGTGAATGATTTGGGACTCCAGAATCACCATCACCATAGATGTTCGCCTCATTATCTTCTCCACAGGAGGTCAAATAAATTATGTTTTCCAATGTGAGGTCTGTCTGATGACATAAATTTTCCTGTACCCAGCACATGCCATGTGGGTTTTCACCTTAGCCTGCATTAGCACATTAGTTCCTACAGTGTTTAACCGAGCTTAGTCCATCTGTTAGTTTTAGGAAAGAAGACGGCATTTACCCACCTCAGAAAGTGCTTAGTGGCTCTGCTGCATCAGTTTTTTTCTGATTTCGGCTTTGCCTTTGCAGAGGTTCACTTGAGCCACAGTAGGGAGAACAGACACATTGGTAATCATTTTCTTTAAAGAAGACAATTTTAAAGAATAGTGAAAGACAGAGTGAAACTAAATCTTAGGTGTGTCTTTTAAATAACTGCTATTTTAAACTGTTAACTTGAGATTGTTTTTGCTCTTAAAAGTTAGATTGTGTTTGAATTATTTTCTATAAGAAAATTTTACCCACCAGTAGTATAAAACATGTTGTGTAGTGGATTTCTCTTGACAGACCTGAATAGGGCCATAAAATGGAATTATTTAAAAAGAGTCAATATTTGGCTTATTATATATGTACAAACAGATTCCACATAAAGACATTTTGTTTGTCTGGGCATGGTACATGTCCATAACTTTTGTATTGGAGAGGAGGAGACAGGGGATCACGAGCTCAAAGCCAGTCTTGTCTACATAGCAAGATTGTGGCCAGCCTGAGTTACATGTGATTCTGTTTCAAAGAGCAAAATCCAAGGCAGACTGCTGAGACCACCACATCCACCACCATAAAGGCACTCACACTGCAATGTCAAAGCTCAAGACCTGAGGCTTCAGGATCAAAACAAGTTTGAGGCCAGTCTGGTATATAGTGAGTTCTAGGCTAGCCAGTACTACCTAGAGAGAATTTGTCTTAACAAAACAAACAAACACAAACAACCTATGAAAGATATTTTGGTCAATGAAGACCATATATATAATGTGTCTCTTATCATGTATGAGATTATAATGGAACTGAAAAATTCCTATTTCTTGGTGACAGGGTAGCCATCCTGATGTCATAGCTCAAAACGTTACTCGTGTGTTTGTGATGACTCTGGTGTAAATAAAGCCTCTCTGCTGCCAATCACGTGAAAGTGTAACATAGGCAACAGCTCAATGTAGTTCACAACATCACATTTATGTCATCATTTTAGAAAGTATTCCTTCCCTTTCTAAAAAATAATGTTTACTGTAAAGCAATATGCTCTGACCACCTCTACCTACGACAGGGTCTCATGTAGCTCAGGCTGCCCTTAAATGTAGCCTAGGAGGACCCTGAACTTCAGAGCCTGCTGCCTCCACTTACTCAGTGCTGGGATTGCAGGCATGCATCACACCTGGTCTACAAGGTGTGAGGGATGAAACCCAGAGGTGCATGTGTGCTAGGCCATCACTCTACCATCAACTGAATTTTCCTTCCTTGTCTCCTTCCGTCCCCTCCTTTCTTCTTCGCTTGCTTCTGTCTTTCCATCTGCCTGACTTTCATAGCACCTCTCGATTTCACTGAGGGCTGATACAGGGAAATACATAAATTGTCTAGTTTCTGCAAGCACAGTCCCACACACCTGCATTATGACAAAGCCACCCAATGGTACTTTCCTGGTATGCATTAGTTTCCTTGCATTTCTCAGCATACGACTACATATGCCTGATCTTTCTTTCACATTTCAGTGTTGTAAATTATTTAGTCTTTTAGTTTTATGTTTTTTTTCTCATGAGAAGTAGCATAACTATTGAAATTCTTTCCTGTTGAACTTTCTAGACTTTGACTGACAGAACAAATGATTCCTTGAAGTTTGATGGGACAGTTGCTTCCTAAAGTTTACAGATAATCTTGTGAGACCACGTATGTAAACTACTCATGGAAACTCGTAATAGTCTCATATTAGGTTTGTTCTGTCTTGTTTTTATTCTTTTGAAATACAGCTCTTTTCCCAAATTCTTTTACAAACATGCTAGCTAATGGAAGAATTACCAAATGACGACTGATCCTGCTCCATACACAAAACAGAGTAACAAAGTAGCAAGTGCAGTGCCCGTCCCATGTGCCTGACTGGTTGAAGACTCAAAGCCATGAACTGTATTTCAGTTATAAGTGTAATCACAAGGTTGGAATACAATGCTGGTGAGGAAAATTGCGGGGAAATTAACTGACATCGGAAACAGAGTGAAGGGGGCTTCTGGGATGAAGTGGCTTGAGCTGAGACTTGCAGAAGTTCTAGCCTTGGGTTCCTGAGACCTAATGTGGGCCATGGCCACCCAAGTCAAAGAGCAAAGGTCATAAGGTATAGAGTTCAGGAGAACTCAAGTGGGCTGAGTGCAGACTGAGAGGAGGAGTGAAGTAGACAGAAACTGCGATTGCTGAGGTAGAAATAATCCAAGTAATTAAGGACCTCATAAAAAATTGTAAAGACTTTTAAGAAAACTATACCAGGGATTAAGCCCAGGGCCTGTGTGCACAAAGCGACCACTTTACCTCTGAGTCTATCCTTAGACATGCTTTGAGGAGATTTACATATCCTGAAGGGAGTGTGTTACCATGGAGGAGCTGTGAGTGGAGAAGGAGGGCATTTTCAACAGGTGAGCTGGAGAGCAAAGGACCCCAGAGTGCAGCATATGCATGGGAAGGAAGGGCATCTACAGGCGAGATTTCAAACACTGATCTAAAGAAATGAAATTGATCACATCTAAAATATTTATTTTGTTCCAAATCCAGATTTTTCTTTGCAAGATTTCCAGGTTATTATAGTCTCAATTTGCCCTATATGTCTACAGTAAAGGATAGTAGGTTACTTAAGAGTGGCTGTATGGAGGTCAGGCTGTGTGCAGACCTCTATTCTCTCTTTGTACCCCCTAATCCAATCCCCCAGTTTCAGCACTAACTCTGCAACACAATAATCATGACAACCTTCCCAATTTTGCCTCCCTGTTCCAATTTCCTATGAACCCCACAGATCTTCTTTTCTAACTTTCCTCTGCCCGCTTGAAGCTTTGTCCCCAAACCCAACCAGAGCAGACATGGTGTGGGATGCCCTTTTGTATAACGTGAATAAGTTTTATTGGTTAATAAAAAAGTTTCTTTGGCCTGTAGCAGGACATAATATAAGACGGCAGGAAATCCAAGCAGAAACAGAGGAGAAAAGAAGGCAGGGTCAGAGAGACAACATGTAGCCACCCTGGAAGCAAGATGTAAGGTAACAAACCTTGAGCCTCATGGTAAAATATAAAAATAATAGAAATGGGTTAATTTAAGATATAAGAACTAGCTAGAAAAGAGCCATCAGCCAGTGTTGTAATTAATATAGTTTCTGTGTGATTATTTGGATCTGGGCAGCTGGAAAAATGAAAACACAGCCTCTGTTTACACAGACACCCTCTGCCAACCCAAGGGCCACTCCTCCCAGGGCAACAAATATGCTGAAGGAGGACCCCTCCTACTGCTCCTGAGTTCCAAGCCCCTTCCCAGTCTCATTCCCAGCTCCATAACAGGAAACCTCTCACTCCAGCCATTAGTGAAGCCCAGAAACCTTCTCCTCCAACCTTGCTTCCTCCAACTCACCCCAGTATCCTTGCTTCCAACACCAACAAGTACTACATTTGAAGGTACCAGCTGAGAAGGCCAGAAAAAGAGGCAACACACAGACATCACACCCTCTGAAAATCCAGAGAGGAAACAGAAACCGAGGAATAAATAGCATCTACACAACAAAGACAAATCTAGAAATCAGCAACTAGACCTACGATGCCAAACCTGGATGTCTAGATGCCAGTATAAGAACTCAGTAACTGCCAGGTCAATGTATCTCAACCGGAGCCTAACTGAGTATCTAAAATAGCTGAAGCACAAGAAAAAGACCTTAAAACCAACTTTACAAAGATGATAAGTCCCTTAAATAGAAAAGAATAAATCCTTTAAATAAATCCAGAAAAAGACAAACAGTTGAAGAAAACAAATAAAACCATTCAAGACCTAAATGTTGAAATAGAATCAATGAAGGAAACAAAAACTGGGGAAATTCTAGTTTCTAATTTCTGGCTATTATGAATAAAGTAACAATAAATATGATTGAGCAAGTGTCTTTGTGGTAGGATGGAACATCCTTTAGGTACATGCCCAAGAGTTATAGCTGGATCTTGAGATACTCCACGGGCTACCAAAAGGAGCATAAATACAAACCCAACCATAAAACCTTTAACCTACGATCTGTCCTTCTTCCACGATATGCTAGGGTCATGGTAACACAGAACTTGTAGGAGCAGTCAACCAATGTCTGATTTGACTTGAGGTCCACCCCATGAGAAGAAATAAATACTCAACACTATTTGGGTAACCAAGAATCAGAGACTAGATAGCTCAGAGACATAGGGTAAAATTAAACACCACTAAGCTAAAGAAAAAGTATTAATATAATGACTCTTAATAATATTCTGCTATACTCATAGATCAATGCATCATTCAGTCATCATCAGAGAGGCTTCCTCTGCCACCTGAAAGGAAGAGATATGGAGATCCACAGCCAGACATTATGCAGAGAGAGTTTAAATGGAGGTCTGCTTCAAATGCCCCCCTCTAGAACTCAGAGGAGGTGAAAAGATTTTAAGAGCTAGAGGGAGTGGAGGTCTTCTGAATCCACTAAGCAAGACACATATGAGCTTACAGAGTCTGAAACAGCAAGCGTGGGGCCTACTTGGGTCTGCACCAGGTCCTCTGCATACATACTATAGCTATTAGCTTACTGTCTTTATGGCTCTCCTGACTATGAGAACAAAGGGGTCTCTGATTCTTGTGCCTGTGTTTGGAACTCTTTCTCTTGCTGGGTTGCCATGTCCAACTTCTAATAATAGTTTTTGTTTCATTTTCTTATATTTTTATTTTGTGTTATTTTTTAGAAAGGAAATGAATCTGGAGGGAAGGGAGGATGGGTAGGGAATGGGAAGAGTCAAGGCAGGGGAAATCATAATCAGCATATACTACATGAGAAAAGATTTTTATTTCAATAAAAAGGAAAGAAAAAGAGTGTTTGTATGAGTAAACACAGTTTTATTCCTTTCTCCTAAGGTAAAGCATCTATGACACTCTGTCAGCGATGTTCAATATAATACAAACAATATAGAAACAAAAGAGGCTGGATTTAAATTATACCAATAAGATAAAGCTCATGACATGCTTATCCTTTTTTCAATAGCCAACTGGATTACGGGGTTAAGGATGGGTTAACTGGGACTTTGTAGGTTATGGCAAGCATCTAATCCGTCTGCCTGCTAGAACATACCATCGTCTGCTAAATGTCACTTCCACACAGTTAGAATTAATGGAAGGAGAGTGAGAAGTTAAGCAAGCCTTGAAGAAAGATTCCAGAAGGGTTCACCCACATGCTTTGCTTCCTTGGCTTTAGATGGATCGGGAAAGGGGAACAGAGTTCAGAGCAGACTTCCAATGACCACCTGACTCTTCCTCCTTCTTGAGAAACTATTAACAAAATTGACAATGATACCTCAGGCACAGAGACTTAAGAGCGTGTTTGTTTTGAATGAGTATTCTTCTATGATATTTCCCATCATGAAAAAGCCTGAATTTTCAAGGTAGAAAGGGCAGGAGCCTGTGTAGCAATCCTGTGCAACAGTGTATCTGCTTAAATAACAATCCTGTGCAACAGTGTATCCGCTTAAATAACAATCCTGTGCAACAGTGTATCCGCTTAAATCTGGAAAAACACAATTGTGCACCATCTTCTTTTGAATGAACAGTTGCCAGTGCTCTCGGATAAAATTACAAGCTAGACTGCAATGGAAAGGCACCTTGTAATTAAGCCATTCTAATTGAATATTTTATCTTTTTTAATAGTTTCCCTTGCCTTCGGTTTATTAGCAAACATTATCTAACAAAGTATTATGTTCTATAGGGACGTTTGAGCAGAAGGGAAATCATTTGTAGGAATGAGGAAGCAAAGCATCGAATCTGAAATACAGTGCTGTCTCTAGCAGGCAATTTCGTTCCTCCACTGAGTAAGTGCTTGGTATCAATTTTGGGAAAGTAGAGGACATTGCTAGTGACTTGGAAGAGTAGTGACTTGGAAGGTGGTAGTTCTTAGTGATTCACAGTTTCACCTATGTCATTACACTGAAAATAATTAAAACCCCCACCTGCTTGGAGAATAAAATAATTTCATTTTCCTCTCGTTTGTGAGGTGACAAGAGGGCTGTATTTGGGTCTCTATCCTGAGATCAGTTTGCCACATTACACTTGATTTAGTATTTTTGGAAAGGAGACAACTTAGCCCTTGACTCTCATTTGTTGCTTGAATTGATGCATGCCAAATAATACTCATCTCCAAAGACATTTGTGTCAACTTTTGTCTGAGAGATAGATGGTTTTCTCACACAAACAGGAACCGAGATACATATTTTGAGAAGCTAACATTAGAAATGAGGCTTGAGGCATGTATTAGCTACCATTGCTGTGTAACAAAACTCAGTTGCTTAGGACACCACACATTCATTATTCCATGGGTTGGAAGTCGATGTGGCATATTTGGTGTCTATGGTTTATGTCTTATCATCAAATTTCCAACCACAGTTGTAGCTGAAAAGACATTCCAAGGCTCAACAAGGAAAGGATCTTAGCTCTCTTGTGGTTACTGATTTCGTTCAATTTCTTGTGGGTTGTTGGGCTCAGACCCTCAGTTTTATGCCACATGATACGCTGTCATGGCTGCACACAATATGGCCACTGTGTCTTGTACACAGAATGAGTAACAGGCAAGAGATGAAGATGGAAGTTCCAGATGGAAGGCATAGTTTCTCTGAAACCTTGTCACAAACCTATAACATCCCATTGCTTTTGTCATTTTCTGTTTGCTTCCAAAAAGACACAGTTTAGTTCCACAGTAGCCTAAGGGCCTAAGTAGGAGTGTGTAGGAGTCACTGGGGGGATTTATAGATTATGGACTGAAAAATAGAATATCAGGAAATAGAAGTCACTTTAGAAACCCCATGTTTTTGCTTGACTCTTGCTGGGTATTCCTCATTGTGATAACTTCCCACATTTTGGAAATTTTTGCCTCCTGGGACTTTTATTGAGTGTCTGCTCCTTAGACACGTTAACCTAAAATTAGGCTTAGTGGTGTGATCTCAGAGCTGAAGCTAGCTGCAGCCTGTGTTTCTCTGCTATAACAGATTTTTATTTAGAAAGATCTCTAGAACCGCCCCAACTGCTTGCACATTCATTATCAATTTTAAACATACAGGATGTGAACGTGCTTAAGACATCAAGATAGGGAACTTGGAAGATTTAGCTTCTAGCTTCTGGACCATAACCACAACTCTTCAAAACATCCTTTACAGAAAGATCACACATGAAGTGGAAAATATCTTGGATTTGCAGGCATCAGGCTGTTGCCTCTGTCTGATAAATATCAGACTGCTGTTATTTGTGAAGATTTCCCTCATTAGTTTTGGGCTATTAATTGCCCACTCCCGTTCTTTTCTTTTGAGAAAGAGGATCTGTGTAAAATACATTTTGTAAATAAACATGCCACTGGTATATGCTTTGGAAATAAACGCTGTTTTAGAAGTGCAGATTTGCTATGCGTTCTAAATCTCTTCTCTGATAAATACAGTCTGCTCAACAGTTTAATTAGTCCAGTAATTATTGAGACCAGGTACTGCCAAGTCTGATGCCATGGTCTAGGAGCGTGGCAATGAGTTATATACGCTCTTGCCCTTAGGGAGTTCTCAATTCTCGGGGAGGACAATCAGGTAAGTCACTAATAACAAGATAATGTGAAGAGTGATTCAAGAGAGTCACATGCAGGTGTGAGGATGAGGCTAATTGTGCTGAAGAGTCTAAACTAGCATCTTAGGACATGATCCTCAGCGTGCACAGTATGTTCAGGAGAGCACACATACTTGTGGATTAGAAGATAATGTCCTCATATTCCACGTCATACACGATGTGGTGGTTAATAGTGGTTGTCATCTTGATCCGGATCTGGGGTCAACTAAGAGGTATGTCTCAGAGAGTCCCCTGGGAGGGTACCTTCTGGACCAGTTCATTGAAGGGAGAAGACCTTCCTCCTGTTGGGTGGCGCCCTCTGGTGGAAGTCCAGGTACAAAGCGGCCCTGGGCAAAGCAGTCATGCTCTGCTGCCTTTGCTCATTGCCGGGAGTGCCCCTACTGTTGCTAGTACTGTGCTGCCATCTTCTGCTGACATTGGAACACAGTTTCTTTGTGATTACAGCAAGATTAAAGACCAGCCACCTGGCCTTCAGGGACCGTCCGGGGCTGCTGAGGCACGAGTCTTGTGTACTGAGCAGCCTCTGACTTCTCAGCCTCTCCACTGGATCGAGCACCACTTGCTGTGTATCCCAGGTTTCCCTCAAACTTGCAACAATCTTTTTGCCTCCACACCTCCATCTTGTCTTTCCTTTTTCTCTTTTTTGAATTTGTATGAGTACTTTGCCTGCGTGTGTGACTGTGCACCACCTACGTGCTTGGTGCCAGTGGAGACCAGAAGTGGGTGTCGGAACTTCTAGGACTGCATTACCAGATGGTTTGAGCCTCCATGTGGGTGTTGGGAACCCATTCTGGGTCGTCTGGAAGAGCAGTCAATGGTCTCAACTGCCACGCCATCCTCCCAGCTCCCATATCATATTTTTAAAATGTAAACAGGAAAAGTGCAAATGTAGTCCCTAGCTCTTTATTTAAAGAACTTATTAGTGATAACTGAATGTGTACATGTGCATACACACGTGCACACACACACAGAATAATAAACAATATATAAACACTAAGAAGCTCTAATAAGACTTCCCAGTGGTTCAGAGGAGTACATACTGTGTGTGTATATGTGTGTATATATACATAGTATATTGTATATACATATTGTCTACATACTATATACACAATAGACATGTATATATGTATTTCACATATATATTTCATATATATATATTTCTGACTTTCTGAAAAACCTTGAAGATGCCATCCATCTCAATAACCTTTTCATCTGGTAAAGTTAAAACTCTTTACCCATTAAATAATAATTTCATCCTTTCCTATGATTCTTGGAATACACCAATCTGTTCTCTGTCCATATACCACAATATGTAGATCTATTAATCTGTTAGTGGACCCTTGGGTTGCTTCCACATTTTAGCTATTTAAGGCAATATTAGTGTGAACATTTTTTTCTAGACCCTGTTTTCAATTTGTTTGAAGTGAAATTGTTAGACAACACTTTATGTCTGTTTCTAATTTATTTCTCTTCTAGGGATTGAGCCCAGGCCCTTATGGAGATCAGTCATGCTTCTTTACCACGTGACTACACTTCCTACTACAGCAATTTATTTTTTAACCATATGTTTTCTCACTCAGTGGTCACAGTATTTTAATCCATACTCACAGTTCAAGTATACAACTGAGCAATTGGCAATGTTGAACAATTTCTCCACAATCAGTGGGCTGTGTTTATGTACTTGTGTGTGTGCATATGTGTGTGTCTGTCTATGTGTGCATGTGAGTGTGTGTGCGTGTGCGTGTGTTTATGATTCTAGACATTCAGCCCCTTTTTGCTCTTGAAGAATTCTTAATCTGGTGACAAAATCAGTTAACCTAATCATTTAAAACTTAACTGATAAATTATATGACACATTGATATAAAAATGAAAAAGGCTTTATGAAAGAATATATTTATCATATATCACTTTTATCAACTAAAAAGTAAACATTAATTAACAAAATACAGGAGAATTCATGGCTAACCTCTTTCTCTCCCACAAATAAATGTACTTTATTGGTAGGTGCCAAGTCTCCCAATTCTCTTTGGAGTCTAGGAAGAATGATGTCCAGTGTTTCCTGTATCTTTACACAGGAGAGAGATATGAAAAGGATAATGGTCATCAATGAATGTTCCGAGAGCTAGGGGAGGTATATTGACCAAGAAGAGCAGTCCAGCTGGAGGATGTGACATGGACTTTGAACAAATCTCCATGTAGAAAAGATAAAGGACTGAGATAAAGGAACTTGTCCTAGGTCCACTCAGGGCTTAGGGCAGCCCAAGTTATTGGGGCATAGTGGGAAGTCAGCTCAAAGTGGGAAAGGTAGATTGAGGCCAGATTATGAACATTACAATGCTAGGCTGAGAAATATGGGATTAATTTTAAGTTGATGACTCCCAGTTTGTCTCTTTGGAAGCTCAGGAATGCAGGATTTGAGAATCTTGATCTTTCTCTCTCTGTCTTCCTCCTTTATTCCTTGTCCCCATGCCCTTCCATATACTAAGTAGCTCAGAGACTGATAGTTCTCAAATGCACATAAGTTAATGTTAAACTTTTACATCAAAGATGTGACTTAGCAAAATAAACAATGCTTCTGTATAAATATTTCATGGTGATTTTATCATTTTGTGTCTTCAGTTAAAGTGTTCTAATCATAAACAACTATCTTGTTATGTATAAAAGTTGTTGATTCTCTGAAGTATTTTGCATCTTAAAGAATTTTGGGATCGGAGGGCTGGAGAGATGGCTCAGAGGTTAAGAGCATTGCCTGCTCTTCCAAAGGTCCTGAGTTCAATTCCCAGCAACCACATGGTGGCTCACAGCCATCTATAATGAGATCTGGTGCCCTCTCCTGGCATGCAAGTATACATGGAAGGAATGTTATATACATAATAAATAAATAAATCATAAAAAAGAATTTTGAGATCACTGTTTATCTCAGTGAATGTTCTACTGCCCTGCAAAATATCTGAGATATAAGGATTAAGGTTTATATTAATTCATACTTTCAAGGAACAAATTCTATGGTCATCTGACTCTATTGTGTCTGGGGCCATGGTGAGTCTAAGCATCATGAAAGGATGCAACAAAGAAAAGCTATTCACTTCGTGACAAGATAAGAGGTATTAGACATCCTGTAAAAGTCATGCTCACTAAACTAAAAAAATTTCATCACTTTCTAATAGTTCCATTTGTTGACCAAGCTTTCAGCACACAAAACTTTACTAAGAGTCTAGGTTGAAACTATAACACTAGTGTGGTCGATATGAATCCACTGAAAGCTTTTGGGTGGCATGAAGACAAGTTGAAATGATTTCCACTAGTGTGGTCGATATGAATCCACTGAAAGCTTTTGGGTGGCATGAAGACAAGTTGAAATGATTTCTGAAAGGGGAAAAAATCTGGTGGTTGTTGGGAAATTTAAGAATAGAGAGATTGCACACAACCAATCATTGAGAACCTTTTAGTTAACTGAGAACAATTACCTCCTAAAGCATTGTATGGCCTTGGGTTAAAAAAATGGTATGTCAGGAGTGAATTTGTTTCATTTCAGTTCCACATCTACTCATCAATGTTCATTCGAGAATATTGCAATTGTTCTTCCTTTGCCTGCTGGTAAAGCTTTTACAAATCTGGTAACACTGTGCTAACATTTGTCAGTTAAGGGTATTAGAGGGATAGTGCAGGAAGAAGGGATTAACTTTGCTGGTCCCAGCATGTTAATATTTCTAGACTTCCTTGGTACACATCACTTCTTCAAGGTTTAGCTCTTCTTGAATGGTCAAATTCCCTAGTATGTTGCCATCTGCAACAATGGTGGCTTCCCTTACTCAGTTACCAATACCTTCATTTGTTACCCTCTGTGTGCTTTGCAATAGAACCACCAGGGAAGGACCACCCTCTGTATAGTTTCCCATAGGACTCAAGAGGGCAGCTCTGTAGCTAGTTCTCCTTGTGTAATATCTCATGATCTTCATCTGGGTCCTCTCTAGTGATGTCTGGGCCAGGCCTAAAGGGGGTGGTGCTATTCCTTACAGGCATTAGCTTAATCCCAAAAGGAAGGTTGTGTCATTCATATTTTCCTTGACTCTGGTGAGCTGTAAAAGCCAACATTTTGAAGGCTTCAAGCACAATGAGTTTCTTGAAAAGCTCTTTGTAATTAGAAAGTAATAGATTAATATTTTCTTTGAAATCTTTCCTGTGGTTGATAACAAGATAGAAATGTTATTTAGTTCCAGTCATTCTTTTATAATTATAAAGGAACCCTTACATTGTTAAGAAAATCTATCTGGGATTATGACACTTGAATTTTTATCCTTAACACATTTCTACACTCACTTCAGGAATTTATTTTTTTATATATCTCTAATTAATTAAATATTTATTTTTTACATACTAATCCCAGTTCCCCCTCTCTCTTCTCCTATTGCTCCCTCTTTCCCCCACCCTACCTCCTGTCCACTCCTCAGAGTGGGAAGTCAACTATGACTGTCTTGTCCCCTCATTGAGACAGGACCAAGGTTCTGTCCCCATACCTAGACTGAGCAAGGTATGAAAGCAGTCCTAAGAAGAAAATCCATAGCACTAAATGCCTACATAAAGAATCTGTGAAAAGCCCACACTTGCAAATTAATAGAGCACCTGAAAGATCTAGAATAAAAAGAAGCAAACTCACCCAGAAGGAGTAGATGGCAGAAATAATCACATTGAGGGTAGAAATAAATAAAATAGAAACAAGGAAAATTTTAAAAAATTAGATTTATTTGTTTTACTTTATGTGTACAAGTATTTTGGTTGTGTGTTTATATGTACACCATATTCATGCCTAGTGCCTATGAAAGCCAGAAGAAACAATCAGATAACCTGGAACTCAAGTTCCAGATTGCTGTAAGTCACCATATGGGGGCTGGAAACTGAAACTAGGTACTTTGCAGGAGAAAATGCACTTAACTTCTGAATAATTTCACCAGTCTTTACTTTGGAAAATTGTCTGTACCAGGTCATCTGCATATATGTTAGCTTGGTGTTCTGTGGGACTCCTAACAGTGGAAGTGGGTGTGTCTCTGACTCTTTTGTCTGCTCTTGGGACTCTTTTACTCCTTCTGGGTTGCTTTCTCTAGCCTCCATATGAGAAATTTTGCCTTGTCTTATTGTATCTTGTTTTGTTGTGTTTGGTTTTTCCCTCTTGGAAGACTGCTCTTTTCTGATGGGAAATGCATGCATCAGGGAGTAGATCTGGGGGAGGGTAGGTAGTGGGGGAAGCTGGAAAGAGTGGAAGAAAGGAAAATTGTGTCTGGTCAGGGTGATTTGTATTAGAGAAGAATCTATTTTCAATAAAAAAGAAAAAATATTCATTTTTAAATTTATGTGTATATATGTGTGTCTGTGTGAGTGTCTGGTCACTTGTGTGTGGGTGCCAGCAGTGACTAAACGAGGGCACCAGATTCTGTGGAGAAGGAACCACAGATTGCTGTGTTCTGCCTTATCTGGGTTCTCGGAACTAAACTCAGCTCTTCTTCTAAGTTGAAAATTAAGCATACTTATGGCTAAGCCATCTCTCCAGTTCCTATTTTTAGGAATTTTAGCTACTTTATTCAATAGACTTGATGATATTTAGATTTTATGGTCTTGGAAAGAAGAGATTTCTGGGTTGGCTTTATTTTCTTCAAACACATGTTCTTAAATACCCATTTCTGCATGAAATCTGATTAGCCAAGATTTAGGTAAAGGGATAAACAATCGTATTTAATAGAAATATTAAAGTATGTGTTAAGGGATGGGTGGACAGCTAGCTGTCAAAGATCAAATTTCTTTTCTTTGCTATGTTAACAACTAAAAGAGCTCAGAAAGCAAATGAATAAATTTTCACACCATTATGCCTTCATCAAGAAATAAAACATGAGCAAAAGCACTATATATTACCAAATTTATACTTAAGTAGTGTTTATTATTTTTCCAAGATACTTCTTATAACAGTTCTGGTATAATTAACACTCCCTGTAATAGACCTAGTCTTTGAAAAGATTATGGACTAACTGCAGACCTCTGGAAAGTGTGAGGAATGCTTAAACATATTTGCAAGATCAGCAATTAGGGTAGGATTTGAGAACACGTATTCTTGGGTTGTTGGGCTTGAACTGAGATTGTTGGTGCTCTTACTACTTGGCATTAGAGTTTATGTGCCTTTCTTTCTGAGACTTTTCTCTGCAGACCTATATCTAAATGTGTTTAGAAGCCAGCTCTGACTTTCAAGTTATTATTGTTAGATTTAAGAACTTAGTATCTTAAAAATGGTATGTGTTTAGCATCTACAGACTTTCCCTCTGTGGCAATTTAAGGCTGATTGTTTTCCTCTAGCCCTTATGTGAAAAGATCTGACAGCAGACAGTGAAGGGTTTCACTGAATATTCATGTTTGGAGATTAGAACACTAAACATGTTCGAAGAACTTTGCTACAAAAAAAAAGGATTCTTGGCGAAAACAGAGCTTGCAACATGTGTCTATGCTTGAAAATTGAATGGTAGGATCGAATAGTTATTGCTTCTATTAAGATTAGAAAATATTGCTGCCTTAATTATATCAATATTTCATAGGAAGGGCCGCTGTGACTTTCATGGACATGTAAACAGTTTCTATTGGTTATGGCATGTATTTGAAACACAAAAAAAACTACTCACAAAAAAGTCTTACTTATTCATAAACAAGAGCGTGCTTCATTTTAAAAGTGAAATCTTAAATTTGATAGTTTCCCCTTAAAAGTTATATTGAAATGATGTGCATACATATACATGCACACACATATGTTCACACACATATATAATTTTTGATTTTAAAATAATTTCTTGAGACAGAGTCTCATGTAGCTGAGGCTAGTCTTAAACTCAGTCTGAGGATGACTGTGATGGCCAGTCCTGGTTGTCAACTTAACTACATCTGGAATCCACTAAAACTTAAGCAGATGGCACATGTGTGAAGGATTTACATAATCAGATCATTTGTGTTGAGAAGACCCACCCTAAAGGTGGGGCTTTTCTTTGTGTCAGTCCACATATAAGGACATGGAAGAAGGAAACTTTGGCTTTTACCTGCTTGCTTTCACTCTGGCCAGCAATATATGTATATACATTCTATCAATTCTGTTCCTTTAGTGCCCTGTTCAACATAATGACCTTGAGCTTCTAGTACTGGGTATGCACAACCATGCTCAGTTACAGGGCTGGGGACTGACTGCAGGCTTTGTCGTTGCTAGGCGATGACTCTACCAAATGAGATACATCTTTAGCTAGATGTTTATATTTTAAAAAGCACCTCATCATTCCATCAACTTTGAAGAGAAAACTGCTGTTAACTGATTTGTAACCTTCAATAAATTTTCTAAAGAAAACATATAAATAATTGCTTTTGTGTTAGTTCAGCTGTTTATACATGATTCTATATTTGTCCAAAATTACACTTTTATTTTTCCTATATACTAAATCTCCTTATGATTTAATCATATAAGAAAAGCAGTTTAGATGCTGGTGCGGGAGATGTGTCT